>CM037855.1:147916221-148516221 GCA_021234595.1 Delia radicum
TTTATTTATTTTATTTATTTTATTTATTTATTTGTTTTTTTTCAGTACAACAAGATTGAATCTTATAATTATAGTACATGAATAAAATATCCCAATTGATTCACAATGATTAATATAATATAAAAAATAAAAACAAGATATAGAAAATTTAAAAAAAAATTAAAAAATTTAAAAAATTTAAAAAATGAATATAAAATATATAAAAAAATATAATATAATAAAACCAAAAATAGAGAAAAAGATAAAAGTATTGAAAACAAAATTAGTAAAAATTATTAAAGAAAGAAAAACATTGAAAAATTAAAGTTATTCAAAAAATTAAAAAGTAAATTTTTGAAGTGCGTTGCGTTGCTGGCTTGTTGTATGTTTTGTGGTAATAAATTCCAAAGACGAGCAGAATGTACATGAAATTGATATTCAGAAATAAGAGAGTGATGTCTAGGAAGTATTAACTTTTTTCCCCTATTGGATCTTGCAAATCGAATTTGATCAAAGATATATTTTGGCTTTTGTGTGTATATAATTTTATGAAGAAACAATAGAACTCTTATTTTTAGAAAATTATCCAAAGAAACACCGTATATGTTCCTGGAAATTAATGATACACTACTAAATCTCCTTAGATTGTAGACATATCGTACAATATTATTAAATACAATATTAAGTCGACGTTTGCTTGTGGCGTCACAATTTGCGAAGAGTTCGCAGCCGTATAAAAGACCAGGAATAACGTAGGTCTTAGCTAGAAGCAATCTTACATTAATGGAGTGAATGATTGTGTTGACCATAGTGTTCTAAGCTTGGCATATGTTTGACCAACTAACGAGTTAATATGGTTAGTCCATGATAATGTGCTATTGAATACGATGCCTAAGTTTTTAGCCGATGGGACAATTGAAATTTTCTGGTTGTTAATAAGGATTTCTTCATCAATTTCTGGTTGCATGGACCTCTTATGTATAACGAGACATTTGGACTTATTAGGGTTTAAACAAAGACCATTTGCGATGGCCCATTGATGAATTTTATCCAGATCATAATTCAGTTTATCGATGTTCTCCTTAATTGATTCTTCGGGGCTACTTAGGTATAGCTGTACGTCGTCTGCATACATATGTACTTTGCTGTACGATAGTTGTTGAGGGAGATCGTTTGCATATAATGAGAAAAGTAGCGGTCCCAAGATAGAACCCTGAGGTACGCCTCGAGTAAGAGCCAATGGTTCAGATGATAAATTATTCACACATACGGATTGTGTACGGTTTACAAGGTAAGTTAACATGAGTTCAGTTGAGCTTGATGCGAATTTAAAGTGCCGTCTGAGTTTCATACAAAGAGTTTCATGGTTGACTGTGTCGAAAGCCTTAGAGTGGTCAAGCAGTACTAGGAAGTTTAGTTTGTTATTATCTAGTTCACGTCTAATATTCTCGCTTACTTCGACAAGAGCAGTTATACAGCTGTGATCTGAACGGAATCCTGACTGTTTTTCACACATTAAGCCATGCCCATGTATGTACTCACATATCTGAGAATACAATAGCTTTTCAAAGACTTTTGAAAGGTAGCATAAAATCGCAATAGGTCGATATTCATTATTTGATTTCGGTATTGGTATAACTTTTGCATGTTTCCATTTAGAAGGGAACGTGCTAGACATTAAGATTGTGTTAAAGATATGAGTCACATATGGAATAAGAAGAGGTAGGAGGATCCTAAAGAACTTAGGGTGAATATTATCGCATCCAATTGCATTCGACTTTACTGAAGAGAAGCATGACAAAACTTCTAATTGGGTAACACAAGAGAATTCAAAAAAAACGTTCATCTTCAGAAAAATTGTCCATATTGTTATTAAAGTTATAAAGATCACTGTCGGCTTGGACAAATGGTAGATTTGTAAAGGCAGAATTTAATTCGTTGACATCAGTCGAGTAGTTTTCGTTAATAACTTTTTTCCCAATGCCAATGTCCCGAATAGTTTTCCAGGTTTTTTTTTTGACTCCAAAGCAGTACCAAATTGATTGGAATAATATTCTGACTTTGCTAATTTGATCTTCTGGTTAACACATTTTCTGGCAGTACTGTACTCATTCTTAAGCTCGAGTGTTTTAAATCGCTTCCACCTATTTTAGATAAAATATTATTTATTTTAGATAAAATAAATAAAAAAAAATAAAAATGGACCATTTAAAAAAAACGGTACGAATACGGACCATATTCGGACCGTATACGGTATATTAAAAACGGAGTCCACTCCGTTTTTAAAATAAATAACGGACAGTTTACGGTACGTTTTGAACGTACACTCAATTCGTACACTCCGTTTTATATACAGCATGACGGTACGAAAACGGTCCGTTTTAGCGTGCTTTATACTGTTTCGAATCCGTATTCGATGTTCCTTTTATTCCGTTTTCCGGTCCGTATACTGATCAGTAAAACGGTACGGAAACGGACTTCGGATCCGTATATGCTGTACCGAAAACGGCACATAAACGGACCGGATTGCTAGCTGGGAATAAACATTTGTTTATTGTGAACAACTAGAAATGGAAATTTGTCTTATAAACTTAAAAAAATATTCAAAATCTTTTAGTTGCCCCTATACACTCCTGCAAATAAGTCTGTAAAAATTGTAGAAAACGTTACTAAAAATTAGTTAAAAATGACGTTGCAGATAAAAGCAACAAAATTAGCAGAATCTTTTCGCTAAATATTAGTCGAATAAAAACAGTAAAAAAAAACTGTAAAATCTATTAAATTTTAGTTAAATTTTTAGTTGTTTGCATGAATACTAAGCGCCGTCTATTCGTCAAAATTTTTATTTATTATAAATAATAAGACAACTAAAATTTAAAGTTGTAGAACACATTATAAAAGATCAGATGTTAGGCTTTATTAATAGTAATAATTTGATTCACTCACATCAGTCAGGCTTCATGCTAAATTATAGTACAACCACTCTTTTGATTGGGCTAACTGATTCAACTAGACAAAAGCTTAATGACAAGAAATGTAGTGTACTGATTTCATTGGATTTATCAAAAGCGTTTGATAAAGTTTTACACTCAAAGTTAGTGTACAAATTATGTAATATGCATAATTTTTCTAAATCAGCCTGTAAGCTGGTGCAGTCGTATCTCCGTGATAGATCGCTGTTTGTGTCAGTTGATGGTTGGGGGTCATTGACCTTGGAGGCTACTAGTGGTGTACCTCAGGGATCAGTAATTGGCCCCATTTTGTTTATCATGTACCTGAATGATTTTGTTAATATTTTTGATAATAACTCAGTTGAGACATTTTTATATGCTGATGATGTTTAGATTTTGTTTTCATCAGATAAACAATTTTTAGATGTGTTGAAAGCCAACATTGATTTTTTCCTTAGCCAAATCAGTCTGTGGATGCGGGAGAATGGGTTGAATATTAATCCTGGTAAAACTCGGGCAATGTGTTTTGGTTTAGATTCAAATGACTTAAATATATCGTTGGATAATGTGGGGCTAATTTTCGTTTCTGAAATGAAATGTTGAGGTGTTTTTATAGATAATAATTTGAGTTTTGCAAAACATATTGATCATTTTTTTGTTAGACGGTTATATTCATTAGATTTATATTTGCCTCTTCGCGTGAGGAAGCATGTTGCCAGTTCACTGCTCAGGTCGCAGATTATTTATGCTATGGAAGTATTTTCAGGTACAAACAGTGTTGTTCTAAGAAGGCTGCATCTTACTTTTTACCGTATTATTAGATATATTTATAAACCTCCCTTTTCCAGAGTTTTGCCCGGGGAACCATCTCGTCCCCGGTGATGACTACTAGGCGATCTTTATTGTAATGGACTTTGTTATTTTTTCTTTTGAGAATTTTATTAAATTGAGAATTTTGTTACTGTTTCAAAAAGTCATTATGCGAAATTGTCCCGGGTAAATTAGGGATGATTTTAGATTTTCTAGATCAAGTAGAAACCCTCAGATAATATGTCACCGTATATCCTCATCTATGTATGAAAGATCTTTTCATGTACGTATAACTAGGGTGTGGAATATCCTTCCCATAGATTTAAAATTATTTGCATTCACAGATACCACCTTTAAGCGTAAACTTAAACAGCATTTTAATGCTCTTTAATTGATTAATTTAATTTTTTTTCTCTTGATTTGTAATTTTTGATAATGGAGTAGTATTTGAACCATATTTGGCCTTAAAGGCTTGGTTTTTAAATTTGAAATAAATAAAAAATAAATAAATAAATAAATAAATAAATACAGCTCTGTATTTATAAGATAAACAAAATACAGAGTTGTGTCTGTCTTTTATTTGTCTTTTTTTTATTTATTAATAATCATATAATTACAAACTATATCATATTACCCTAACCGAGCACTAACTACTTTGGCTTTCGACTCGTTGTAGCGAACACAGACCAATGCCTCTGGTGGGAATCGAACTCACAAATCCCGCACTGATAAGCTAGCACGCTACCGTCTAGCCTACCGGGCGCATTTTTCTTTATTATTTCCTTTGTTCCTTTTGTATGTTACATTGGAATGTCAAAACCTGAAGCGTATTCTAAAAAAATTAAAATAATAAAAAAATAAGTTAAAATTTAATTAAATAATCACTGATTTTTCCAAAGCTTTCAATATCTATTCATTGATAAAAGAAATATATTTTTAAATTATTTTGTTAATTTTTTTAAACATTATAAACTATTTTATAAACAAAAAAATCACTTATAACAGTCCTTCGATTCAGAAATTTTTTTTTCCCTTTTTACCTATTTTAAAAAGCTCTTGAATATTTTTTATAGTTTTATTAGATTATAATAGTACAACGACCTCTGCTGGTTTTAATTATCAAAATAATATTTTTTGACTTAGTAAATTCAGCAAAAAAAAAAATTAGTTAAAAATTTACAGTTTCAATGAAAATGAAAATTATTCAAGTTCAAGGCCATACTCTATATTTCTTTATTAGGATATTGTTCTAACAAATAATCTATTGAGTTTTTGTTTTCAAATTTATTAATTGACCACTTTCAGGAATGTGTTGATAGACGTTTCCGGAATTTTCTAGCTTCCCATCATCAGAACACATTTTGAAAGAAGTGACAATCCCATGCAAAACATCAAACATTCATATAACCTAGTTTTTCCACTAAATCTGTACTAATATATGAGCTGGAAGTTAGAGATTATCACCATTAATCAAAAATAAGTTGAAAACTTGTTCGTTATGTGCAAGCCCTACCTTTGGTAGATAGACATTACACGATTTTTGTTTTTATTCTCCTTTTTATTTTCACACTGGTTTTGTTTTGTTTAAAAACCGTACTTTGTCTTTTTTACAAGTTTGATATAATTTTTATTAAAAATAAAAATAGAACTATCAACGCATTCCTTAAAGTGGTCAATTAATAAATTTGAAAACAAAAACTCTATAGATTATTTGTTTGGACAATATCCTAATAAAGAAATATAGAGTATGGCCTCGAACTTGAATAATTTTCATTGCACAATTAAAGGTCGAAAAAACATAATTTTTAGTTTTAATAAAAATTATGTCAAACTTGTAATTTACAGTTTCATCAAGTCAAAATAGCTAAATTTTTAACTAAAATCTCAATTTTAACGAAAAATCTAAACTTGTAAAACTGGATTACTAACGACTTTACTAATTTTTCTACTAACTTTTTTTCTATGAATGTATAATTTTTTACTTCGTTTATTCACTTAATATATTCAAAATTATTCAGGTAGTTAATTCTGGCGGATATCATTAGCCCACTTTAGCCTGGAACCAAGAATGACCCACAAATTTTATAAAAATGCAAAAACGTCTTTTTTAAAATTAATTTGTCGTTTTTTAATTTTTGTGCTACCGTGTAAAAAAAGAGACAACGACAATATTGTAATAGCATAAATATTACAGAGTTGTTAAAAAATATTTAAAATTATGTCAACAAAAAACAGCTGGCAAATACAAATTAAATTTAAATTAAAAAATTGTTTTTCTTAAAAAAAACTTAATAAAGCCATAAATATATTAAGTGTGGCTGAATTTTCATTATCTGATGAAGAGAAAGATTATGGAATAAGTGAGTAACCAACTCACTTATTCCATAATCTTTGGCCTTGCGAAGATAATTAAGGCAGAAATCCAACATATATTCGCTTCCAAACCGCAAGTAAGTAGGAAACAATTTTTTTGAGACAACCTTCTTCTTGCCTTCGCCTGTGCGTAGAGGAGGTCCTAAATTGTTAATTTTTCGCCAACTTTGTTCCATTCATCCTTAATGTTGAATTTGTTTAAACTCTTCGCAAAGCCTTTTGCTAAATGTGGATTTTTTTCCATCAGCTCTACCAGCCTCTCAAACTGTTTTGTGGTAGAAATTTTTACCCTAAAAATTTAAATAAACTTAGTTCTAATTGACAATATTTAATGTAGCAACTGACTTTTTGATAATATTCACTTTATATGCCATTTTCAAATGTTGTCGTGATTAAAAATTTTTACCACAATTTTCAAAAAATTTTACAGTAAATATGACATACGACGCAATACGGAAATTGTAATCTACCGACAGTGTTACAATTTAGTCGTTTTCGACACACACAATACCGTTTTGTAAAAACGCCCTATAATCGACACGACAACGCCTTAGACAATCAGGGTGAATATAATGTATTGAACACAAAATATATTGAGAAACTGATAATTCGTATTTCTATGTAGAGCAACTTCCTTCCAGTATATTTTATGAAAATTGATTTTTTTTTTGTCAACATTTGAAAAACAAAATTTGAATGTTTTTATAAAATTTTGCATAATTTTCGCAAAAAATATCACTTAAGTTTTATTAGACTAGAATTATCTTTTTTTTTCATCTTTAACCCTTAGTGGTTTGGGAAAAAAGACCCTTGAAACTTAATATAAATTAAGACTACACGATTGTAAAGCTTTTAAATTGGTAAAATGATATTCAAGTTGATAAACATTTTTATTGTATGTTACTGGATCCATATATGGTTAACGTTTTTACTTTTGACCAAAAAAGACCCACTAGGATGTAAATTTCCTAGTGGAAAAAAAAAACAGAACAATTCATTCTTGTCGCCATCTCACTTTCAAGGGTTAAACAGGTGGATCAAATTTTTTTAGCGGTTATTTCACATTTGTTCCAAGGAAATTATACAAAATGAGATCAAATTAAAGGTATTTTAAAGATCTAGCTATCTAACGGTTTACTAAATATATTTAAAAGGGTATTACTAAATTTATTTAAGGTGTATGACACACGAATTATAATTTTTTCAATTTATTTTTTCCTTAATTAGAACTATTATATTATAAAAATAGCAATTGGCATCTCCAAATGAGGCATTTAGGGTTTTGCACTAATTCCTGAGTCATTTTTGATTCCAGTATAAAGTGGGTTTAAGATATCCGATAAAGTCAGAATTCTGAATAATTTTGAGTATAAGTATTAACGGGCTAAATGAAATGAAAAATAAAATTTTTTTCAAAATTTCGAATTTTGAAATTTTTTAATATATACGTTTTTTCCAAAATGGGTAATTTTCCGGTAAACTTGTCCCAAAAAAAAAATGGAATTCGACCATTTGCAATATAATTAGGGGGTGTAATGAACGAGTATCAACAAATCGTTTTTTAAAGGACATCCTAATGTATATATGGTTGGACAGGGATGGTTATCGTGTAAAATAAACCTTAAACATTTTATGTCCACTGTTTTTCGATAGGTTACAGTATTTAAAACCTAAACTTTTAATCGTATTTGTGTATTTATCGATAAGCTTTCAAAGTTAAAACATTTTGATAAAAAAGTTTTAAAGAATTATAGCCAATAGCTTTAATCAACCACAAAAAATGTTGTTTAGTTGTTGGCTGTTGTCGTTCTTCTTATTTTTGCTTGCTGATGCTTCAATTGCTGATACAATGGTTAACGGCATCGTATGCCCTTTCAGTTTCTCTTACTGGTTTATGTAAGGAAATGTACCCTAATATGGAGCTTGAATAGGTTTAGATTAGATTAGATTATAATGGCACTATGCACCGCGACCAGAAATTAGTATTTTGTGCTGCCAGCGAATACACCCTATAGGTTCAGGCTCCCTACGAAGCCAATTATCCTACCAGGTGAACAGTTCCAAACGTCCGATGGCGTCACTATTCGATCACCAAAATAATGCACCCTCCTGTCGGAGAGCCTCGGACATTTGCAGAGAACATGCTCAGAGGTCTCGGGTTCCAATTCACAAAACCTGCACGTATCCGTAGAGGATCGTCCCATCTTGTACAATTGATACCTAAGGCCACAGTGTCCTGTGAGGTAACCCGTTACGGTCCTTAGTTCGCCCCTCGTCATAGACAAGAGTTTCCGCGACCTCTCCCCAGAGGGAGATATAAACAGCCTCGCCTGTCGCTGCCCAGGCGATCTGGCCCAATAGGCCCCAAACTCCGACTCCCTCCATCTTCTGAGCTTCTCTCTGACATACCCATTGGGTACACCACAGAAGGGTTCCGGGCCAATGAATTGTCGACGAGCTCCGCAGTTGGCTAAACAGTCAGCCCGTTCGTTGCCCTCATGCCCCTCATGGCCTGGAACCCAGCCCAGTGTCAAGGAGTTGTTAAGTCCTAGACGATTTAGAGAGTCGATACATTCCTTAACCAGACCAGACGACACATATTGAGCCCTCAAGGCACCAAGTGCCGCTTGGCTGTCAGATAGAATGTAGATCGTGGCCCCCGTGTCCTCCTCCGCAGACACTCTTCCACACAGATACAGATAGCGAAGACCTCAGCATGAAAAACGGAGGGATATTTGCCCATGGGCAGAGCACGCTGAAATCCGGGTCCGACGACACCCGCCCCCGTATCCATGTTCGACTGTTTCGAGCCATCCGTGAATCAGACCTGTGCACCAACCTCCGGTACCCAAGATCCATTCAACCACATGCTCCTGTCGAAAATCAAAACAACAAAGTGCCTAACAAATACTTGCACAGGCAGTATCTTGTCACTGACCCTAATAACCGGGTCATCAGCGAACATTTTCGCAATCTCAAGATGCCCCTTCAGATCCCCACTCCTCATGCTGCCAATATCCCGCAGCCTTAGGGATCCCATGCACGCGTTCTCCTTTACAGAAATATGCAAAGGAGGAATACCCAGCATGACTCCAATGGCATCAGTCGGACATGATTTTGAGGCACCAGTGATACCAATACATGCCAGTCGATAAATCCTCTTAAGAGTCATCTGAGCCCCGAGTTGTTAAACCTTTGTCCACCACGCCAAAGAGGCGTATGTGACCATCGGTTTCACAATGGTGTTAAAAGACCAGTAGACCATTTGAGGTCTAAGGCCCCAGGTCTTGCCAAAGAGCCTCTGGCAGGCAAACATTGCCCTAGTGGCCCTTTTAGAGATCATATCAAGGTGCTCATTCCAATTCAGAGACCTACTCAATATAACCCCCAAGTACTTAACGCTATCAGAGAAGCAGATCCTCGTCCCCTGAAGCGATGGCTCAGTGAGACATAACTTACGTCTCCTAGTAAATAGGTTTAGAAATTAATCTATTAGCTTTTATCCCCCTAATATGAGATGGTGTTTTGTATACAAAAACTAAGTGGAATATTCCAAATCCAAATACATCAGCTTATAGGCAAACTCCTTGAACATTTTTCGGCTACACTCAAAAGAAAAGCTTCATCATATTTTTGACATGTTTCGCCAATTTTCGTAAAATGTAACGTTTTATAGTATTTATGAAACATTTCATAAACAACAAAATAAATTTCATCATATTTATGAAATGTTTCACTATATATATGAAGCATATTTTGTATTAGTAAGGACTTCATTATTTTTGTGTAGAAAAAAATCATGGAGACCATGATGTGGTCATTATAATTCTTGTTGTTTATGAAATGTTTCATAAATATTGATGAAATTCTTTCATTGGACGAAAGTTGATGAAACTATTACTGCACTTAGAATAATACGTAGGTAAATGAAATTTCACTTAAAGAAAGGACGACTTACAGTTCAGTAAATTCAACTAACATTGCCATTTGTTCTATAATTTTCAAAAAATTACTAAAACTGAACCACAAACATTTATTTTTTTTATTTCTTATACATAACAAAAAACTACTGTAAAAAATTAATGTAAAATCATAAAACTGCCATTTGATGTGGTTTGTTTTTTTAAATGAACTACACGGTTAGTAAAAAGTTAAATTTGTTCTACAAATGACTGACATTTACGTTAAAAATAAAGAAACTGTATTGCAACCCAAACAACTACATATTTTTAAAGCAGAAGTTTTCTGAGTGTGGTTTTCTCTGGGTGTATAGACAATTTTTTGTAGCAACCTTGATAGAAATCGACATATCGCTCATTTACTTCAATAACGTCATAACTCAAAAATTTTGATTTTGTAGAAAACTAGTTAAAAGTTTTCAACTTACTCCCACCTTGAAGAAAAAAATAACGACAAAATTTCTCTCAAGAGGTGAGTATACAAGCTATCAATACGACTTTTTTACACAATATGATACGTGATATAACGAATAATTATGCGTCGTTAACTAAAAAATCATGTTTTTTGAGTTGTGACGTTTTTGCAGTCAATGAGCGATATATTGATCCATACATGAACACACATGCTTCATACATATCCACATGCATCCATACATAATTCATATGTGTTCAAAAGCCATTCTTATAAGTTCATATGAGGAATAATAAATGTTCATATCTGTGCATTAACGAAAATTGAGGTAACATTTACATATATAATTATCCATGTCTATTAGAGTGTCCCTTAAGTATAAATGTTGGAAATGCTGATACGGTACCCTCTAATTTTGTTATATTTAACTTGAATATAGCTCATGTGTAGTTTAAGGCCTCTACGACAACGCCTTCCCTAAGCGACTAGGCCTTAAATAGCGAGTTACTTTTGTAAAATAAAACAACAAAAATTAGGTTAGGTTAGGTCGAAAAGAGGATTCGGAGAAGGGAAATGCTTCCCTAATCCAACTCAAGTCCCTGAGAACTTACACTTAAGCCAGAATGTCGGTTTGTTGTGCGCTCCAAAAAAAACCGGTCCCATGTCTATTTCCTACCCCAGGAACTCCGTCGCACTGACGAAATTCCTCAAACTCTTCCATCCTATGCCCCTAAGATCCCCCAATGTGGATATTGGGTCACTGGATAGTATTTCGACCCGGAAACCGGCAAATGCCGGGCATTCATAGAGATAGTGTTCCAGGGTCTCCTCGTCCTCCGCACTGGCCCTACACACTCCCGAGTCCGCTCTACCAATACGGTGGAGATGGGTCCTCAGTGTCGAGTGTCCCGTGAGGATTTCCATCAAAAGACTCAGTTCCTTCCTACTAAGATTCAGAATTTCAAACAACAAAAGTTACTAAAGTAGCTAATTTTCGATTTTAAATATTTTATGACAAAAAGTAAGCCTTGTTATTACCAAAAACCACAATTTACTCGAAATCCGCAAAAAACAAATCGTTGTCCTACCCTAATGTACTGGGGGATTATTTAATTTTCTTTACTTTTATTCTCTAAGATGTTTTAAACAAGACCCTGGAGTGCAACTATCAATTTGTTCGTTTTTGTTTAGAAAACATTTTAAAATTTGAAATTAGAGATTTGAAAAGCACCCCAAAAATGTTGTCCGTTTTTGACACCACCTTAAACAAGGTTAACGAAATTCAAAAATAAAAGCTTCTTCCATATCTCACAATTTTGAGTCTTTTGAATAAAAAAATCTATTGTAGTAATCAATTTAAAAATTTTTTAAGATGTGTGTCTAGTAATAATTGGCACATTAGTGGTCTGGGGCAGTATTTATTACTGAGCTAGTTATTAACCGATTTTGGATTTTTATACCTTTTTGTATACATAATATTATCATTATGTCGAATAATTTATCATTAAAAATAAAAACTATTACAATATTTAAAAAAATATGCAAAAACTAAAAAAAGTAATTTTTTCCCCATATAAACGCATGTTTTGCTCTTTAAGGCTTAGTCGCTTAGGGTAGGCGTTGTCGTAGATTCCTATAATTACACCTGATTTATGTTCAAGTCAAATAAAAAATAGAGGGTACCGTATTAACATTTCCAACATATAAACTTGTGGAACACTCTAAGGGACACTCTAATATCTATACATTTCCATACATGGTCATATGTAAACATTAACGAAAGTGGAACTCTTATGAACATACATATATTATTCCTATATATTCGAATCACTTCATATATGAGCATGGATGGATATATGTTGATTTTTAACCGGGAACTTAATAAAAAAAGTTAAGGCCTAGTTTTTAGAATGTTGATTAAATATATTTGTCAGTTAATCTTTAGTTAAACCTAGAATTTTGTTTAGGTTTAACTCAGCCTGGTTGGTCAGTTAAACTATTATTATATTTTTTAAAACATTGCTTATTTAACTAAATAAATTATTGATTAAATAAAACAAAACGAATGTAATATATTGTTCCACCCAAAAATTTCATTCGTTTAAAGTAGAAATTAAAAAAAAATATCAAATTTTTGCGTTTTTTTTTACCAAAAAGCACCAACAGTCTTTTACCTCCAGATAAATGTTTTTAAATACTATTTTGAAAGGTCTTTTTATGTAAAAGCCCGTTTAAAGTTGCTTAAGGAGTTACCATAGGTAATGCTAACTTTTCTAATTGCGGTGAACAAACATTATTTTTTTTAAGAAATGTTGAAAAAGTGTTCAAAATACACAAGAACAGTTAAAGCGATGCGTAAACCATTTAAAAAGACTCAAACTTGGGAAAAAATAAAAAAATATATCAAACGTGCACTTTAGGGAGCATTATGAATGTAACATTTTTCAAATTTTTGATATTGTTATATTTGCGTATAGTTACTCCTATAATCAATTAGTTTTATTAAAATTGTGAATAAAATTCTTACTGTTTGCAAAAATCTGATTTGGAAAATTCTTTAAAACTTGTTTGTTATTCAATTTTTATGTTGATGAAACATTATAATTTATGTTGCGTTTATTTTTAACGACACTATCAGGAGTGTGATGAAAATCGAAAACAAAAACGATCAGTTTTTCTCTCTTGAATTTTTATTGTTTTCAAATTGAAATTGAAATCGATTTTTTTATACATCGCTTTGTATTAATCAAAACTTTAAACTTAAACAATAAAAACAAATTTTTATAATATAAATCGTAAAATATTAATCATTGAAAATCCGATCGTTTTCGATATTTCGAAATAGAGACAGCGGAAATTAAACTTAATGTTATTTGATAATTTTGACATATTCATGCAACAACACAAAAAAAAGCGAAAGGTCCATTTTAGGGAACAGGCCACAATAGGGAATATTCCCTTATATAACAACTAACAAAGGATTAGAGTAAAGAGAAACTTTTGGTTCTGAAAAACAAAAAAAAGTTCAAAATATAAAATCTAATAGAGTTGCAGCAATATAATAAACATATAAACTACATACTTAAGTAGGTTTGTAATAAGGTGACACTTAACTACATTCAAACAAAAAAGTCTGTAAAAATGACAGCCAGCAGACGGTTTACCTAATTGTAATTTTTACAATAATGGAAACAAATTAGTAAACATTTTTGCACAAACTACTAAAAATTTGTTCAAAATGACGTTGCAGAAAAAGCTGCTAAATTTAGCAGATTTTTTTTGTAAGATAATGATACCAAAAATAAGCATAGCTAAAATGAATCTGTTGAAACTACGAAAATTTAGTTATGTTTGAGCTAAATTTTACTAAAGTAAAAGTAAAAAATTTAGCTGCTAAAATCAACAAAAAATTTTATAAATATTAGTATTAGTGCAATCGGATAATCCAAAGAAACATTAAAAAACGTTTCCTGATAAATTATGATTTTTTCGCTTACGTCTTTTTGGCGGATAGGGCTCGCTATATAAATATTAGACGGTTGAAAATATTTAAAAAATTTTAATTTTGTATATTGTTGCGAACAAATCTTAAATTAAAAAATATGAAAAATTATTTTTATTAAGTTAACCGATTTTTAAATTTTTTTTCTTTGGAAAATTCCGCGGTTTTTCACCATTTTTAAAATTTTCATATTTTCATAACGTTATACATTTTTTAAGCTTTGTAGTATTATAAAAAACCCACCAATTATTTATGTTTTGAGTAAAAACGAAATAAATTTTGGATTATTTGAGACTTTGTGTATTTGACTAATTCATCGTAAAATCGATCAGGTTTTCAAAAACTATATTTCATCTAGGCGATGTCATTTTGAAAAAAAAAAATTTTTTAAATACCGAAATTGTCTAATCTACACCTTATGGGGTGTTTTCCAAAAGTTTTTCTGCGGTCACACAATTTTTGTACTATCACTGTTATCCCTGGGTAATGTCAACTATAGCAACTAAAAAGTCATATTTTCATGTAAAATTCATTATTTTACAAAAATAACCAAAAAAAAAGCACTAAAAAACTTCCTCCTAATTTTTGTACTTAAAATAGTTCTAGAGGGCGCTACGAATCATGGATCATAAAAACAATATCATTTTTGAAATACTGAGGAAATTTTCTTTCATTTGTGTACTAATATGTTTCTACGCAAGATAGAAAAAAATTTTCTTCAAGTTTGATATAATTTTTATTTAAAATAAAAATTATGTTTTTCGACCTTTAATTGTGCAAAGAAAATGAAAATTTTTCAAGTTGGAGCCATACTCTATATTTCTTTATGAGGATATTGTCCTAACAAATAATCTATAGATTCATAATTTTTATTTCTAATAAAAATTATATCAAACTTGTAAAAAAGACAAAGTACGGTCTTTTTAACTCCCCCTTACACCTTGTTTTTAAACAAAACAAGTGTAAAAACAAAAAGCGTGTATTGTATATCTACCGAAGGTAGAGCTTGCACATTACGAAGAAATTTTCAATTTATTTTTGATAATTTTTGATCTTTAACTTAGAGCTCATATATTAGTTCTCATTTAGTAAGAAAACTAGTTTATATGAATGTTTGATGTTTTGCATGGGATTGCTACTTCTTTCAAAACGTGTTCTGATAATGTTAGACTAGAAAAGTCCCGAAATAGATCTATCAACACATTCCTGAAAGTGGTCAATTAATAAATTTGAAAACAAAAACTCTATAGATTGTTTGTTAAGACAATATCCTAATAAATAAATATAGAGTATTGCCTCGAACATGAATAATTTTCATTTTCATTGCACAATTAAAGGTCGAAAAAACATAATTTTTATTTTTAATAAAAATTATATCAAACTTAATATTAAAATTAATAAAAAATGTGCATGCTAAATTTTTTTGGTTCCTCCGTGATTTGAACTCTGGCCGCCAGTTTGGCAGCCGACAGCTCTTACCGCTGAGCTAACGAGATACTTAATAGCTTAAAACTTAAGTAAATGATAACTGCTGGGTAACAGCTGGCTGCTTAAATATGTCAGCACTGCAATAAGGTTTGATGGAAACAACTTGCCAACGTTGGGAAAGCAAACAAAAAGTTGGTTCTAAAAGATCTTTTGCAGAAACAAAAAAAAAAAAATTTATTTTATATGAAAAAAATATTAAAAAGTATATAAAAGAGAACAACTGTTTGCCTGAAACTGGTCTCGAACTCGAAACCTTCCGGCTACAAATTTTTTAAAACAAAGTATCATAATTTTTGTAAAATAAATGCTTTACCTGTGGTTAGACTTTTGAGCCGTTGGTAATTTCTGACTGGATAGCACTGGTAAAACACTTTTTCCCAATGTTGGCATAGTGGTCTTAGCCAATTCTTTGCCAATGAATTTTTCAGTAGACCACTGAAATTATTGTAAAACAACAAGTGTTCTGCCAGTAGTTTATATACAAATCTTTGGATAGCCTGTGGTATATCAGTGCTTGATTTTTTATACCACTGGCAGTTTCTGACTGGGTAAATGTAATGTAGTTACTGCAGACATTTTTTTAGGCTGAATTAAAATTTACCCTAATACTTACGCTTTAGTAGTTAGAGTAGCTCTAGTTGTAGTATATGATTTCTTTTTAATCAAAAACCACATGGTCCAGTAGACAATCTAAAGTACTTGTGGTTACTTATATACAGATAAACTCGTAACAGATTTTTGTAAATACTTTCAAAATCACAAAAATGTATGTAAAGTACATATTCTTTTTATAAAAAAAAAAAAATGGAAATATAACACTATATACTAATACGAATTGAAATTGTTGCATTAAGTCAGTACTAAAAATCAACAGTATTAAAAATCAACATTTAATATTAAAGCTATTTTTGAGAAATTTTAAAACCTCTATGGTCCAAAAATATCGTAAAGGTCTGAAAGCCAAGTCTGAACAATCGTTTTTTAGACAATATCTCACACAATAATTGCTAAGGAAATAAACAATAATATCAAGAATTGGCTTCAAACACTATTCCAACGCATATAAAAACTTTTTTTCTGTTCTACCCCTTTCGAAAATGCCAACGGCGCTGGTAGAGAACTGATTTTATTAAAATAATGAGGCAGAAGGTTTCGAGTTTAAGTTCTGTAACAGACGTAATATTTTTTTTTTGTGTTAAATATGAAAAGTGTACGCGAATAAGGGTACACAGACCAATTTTTTAACATAGTGTTTTTTGCATTTTATTTAATATTAAGCATAAAGTAATAGAAATATGCATAAAAACACCATGTGAAAGAAGTGGTCTGTATGCCCTTATACGCGTCCGCTCTTAATTTTTTACAAATGTTGTATCTCCACTGTGCATTATGGTATATATTAAAGATGGGCACGTGAGCGAAAACTTATTTTACTAATGTGAGCGTTAGTGAGTGAGTGAGTGTGAGTAGGAAAATATTCTTCGTGAGTAAGGGTGCGTGAGCCAAATTTTTGCGTGAGGGAGTGGGTGTGAGTAGAATTTTACAAAAAAAATATATATTTTATAAATAATATTCAATAATATATATTTTATAAATAAAATATCTTTAAATAAATATCCAGTTGGAAATTGCCAACCATACCAAAAAAATAGTACTTTCAAACCACTGATATTTTTTGCAAAACCCACCGTGCTAAAACAATCAAAGTTGCAATTAATATTGCACTAGGAAAACACTATTTTGTTTGCAAAGCATGTGTTTTGCCAGTACCGACCGTACATTTCTTTGCCACTATTGTTTTTACTAATATTACAACCAATTAGAAGCATTTTTTTAAATATTTTATTATATTGCACACATTTAAATATGATGTAATATGATGGCTAAGACCGAACTGTATTGCTGCTTTTTAAATGTGTTCTATTATACATATTTCTTAAAATTAATTTAATTTAAGATATGTGTTTTTAAAGAACCAATTTTTTTGAATTGCCACCTGTGGCAAGATTAGTTAAACCAACTGTTGGCCACTGTTAATCATTGGATAACAGGATAATACCGTCCGTCGCCGATGATCAGCCAACACTATGCCGATTGTATTTTTCTGCCTGGGCATTTTCTTTAATTTTTTCGCCGATATTATGGTTTTTCGTTTTCAAAATACAAAATAAATGACAAAATTAAATATTCAGAGCAATAATTGAGTTAAAAATTCACAATTTACATTATTTTCTACATTTTATTTTGGAATTCTGTTTCGTGAATTTGCGTTTATTCACGTGAGCGAGTGTGAGTCAAAATTCCCTCACGTGCTCATCTCTAGTATATATTAATTTGTAATTCTGTTTCTATAAAATAAAAAACAACCGGGATCCCAAATTCTTGATCAGCATGAAGAGCGAAGTCGATATAGCGATGTCCGTCTGTTTGCTGAAACCAGGGCAATACTCCTAAAATACCTCTTATCGATTCAAAACTCTTTCAGCTGACTATTTTTATCCCTAAAATACCGTTACCGAAATAATTGAAATACCTGTGTCTGAAAATACCCCTACCGATACCCTTATCGAATCGTTTACCATCCATGGTTGAAATGCGAAATATGCCGCCAATATAGAAGCGATGTTGCTAGTTTTTTGGTCAAACTATTTTTTGATATATATTATATGCAGTTTGGTATTGAACATAAGCAAATCCGGTTGTCGTGTTCAAAAGTTTCGGCCGGATTCTGTTAATTCTATAATTTTTCTAGTTTTTACATTTTAAACCTTTTTTTCACCCAAATCTTCAGTTCTCTGTAACAGAAAAAGATAATTGACTTAAATCAACAATTGGCAACAAATAAAATCTAATATGACAATGTCATATTAGATTTTTGGACTTGAGGTGGAACAATATTCTAACTAAATATATGAAAATATAGAAACAATTTAAAACATTTGTTTTTTATTAAATTTGGATATGTGGTTGAGGGTACTTTTTTATTTTTTTAAAAAGAGAAGCGGCACTCAGGAAATTCTTTCTATTTATTTATGTGTTGCTTTCTTTGGAAATGGGATAGACGAGAGATAAAAAGTGGATAAAGCTGAAGGGCTTCAAACATGGCAACACTGCAATAGCGAGAGATGATAAGTCTTAGAACAGTTGTTGCTCGCCACCTGATTTAGAGTTAGCGAACTTATTGATGCTTTTTGGATCATAGCCAAATTTAATCTATAGTTTTGCAAATTATAATCCCAAATTCCAGTTATATATGAAATTTTATAAATTGCGGATTAATATATTAAGATTTCTGCTGAAATTTTAAATAGAAAAATTACAAATGAAAATATAATTTTAAAATTATGTTTAACTAAATTGCATTAGAAGTTTTCTTAATTTTTAATTGCAAACAATTTAATTTGTTCAAGTTTTGATAAAATAACATGTCCAAAGAGAAATTTAATTTTCAATTTTAAATTGTCATTAAAAATTGATGTAAAAATAAATTTTAATATTATACCATATATTATTATACGGAACATTGTATTAAGACATATAAAATTATATATGAAATCAAGCTAATTAATATATTCCATATGTAGTACGGTTATATCAATTGATATATATTAAGATATTAATATGTTTGAAACCATATCAAAAATTTTCGAAAAACCAAATCCAAGATAAAGTTATATATGATAATATCCGCCATTACATACATATTAATTAGATCTAATTGTATCATATTCTATTTATTTGATACAATTAGAAGGGATTTGATATAGTTTTGTCCGAATTCTGTCTTCATCCAAATTAATCAAATGATACGTTATAGTATAAGTTATATACATTATACTATATGAACGTTTTTACTTGGGTATTTTATCAAAACTTGAACAACATTTTTTCATTAAAGTTTGCATAAACTGTAATTAACTTTCATTTAAAGAAATATTTAACCCTTAGTGGCCTGGGAAAAAGAAGCCCTTGAAACGTTTTTAATAATGAACACAAAATTACAATAATGACTGAATTGAATGAATTGATAAAAAAAAATGTCCACTTGATAAAAAATAATAAGGTTAATATTTCCACTTTTGACCAAAAAAGACCCACTAGAAAATTTACAAAATAGTTTCTCATATATTCATTAAATTTGGATATGTGATAATGAGTACTAAATTAAAGAATAAGCGCAATTATTTATCATACCAATCTTACTTTAAGAGTTAAAA
Source organism: Delia radicum (assembly GCA_021234595.1). Classification (NCBI taxonomy): domain Eukaryota; kingdom Metazoa; phylum Arthropoda; class Insecta; order Diptera; family Anthomyiidae; genus Delia; species Delia radicum. The sequence goes on from CM037855.1 coordinate 147,935,913, forward strand.
GGATGGGGTCCAAAATGGTCCCAGGGTCCAAAGACCAAGAGGGTATTTTTTGGAAAAAAGTAAAAACATTAACCATTGTAGTTATGTATTCTTCAGTACATACACTTCTTTCTAATTTTATAACTATTGTTGATCACTTTTAATATAATTTCATAGATTTTCTCTTCAGAATATTTTCAAAATAAAAAAAAAATAAAATTGGTTAAAAAAAAAATAAAAATTATTTATCAACTAAACCATATATGAATTGCATAAAATAATTATTTGTATGAAGTGGAATTATTTTTAGCGATTTAAAAGCTTTACACTCATAATAAAAATTTACTGTCATAATATAATTTACGCTTTATGGGTCTTTTTTGCCCCCATGGCACTAACGGTTAAAGATTTTTTAAACGAAAATAAATATAATTATAGTCTTATGTGATATTTTCCCGAAAATTATGCAAACTTTGCCGAAAACATTTAAAATTTGTTAAAGTTTTGATAATCAATAATAAATTTTCAAAAATGTCGCTCCTCACACAAACACGAATTGTTTAACTACGATAAGTTTTGCAAATGGAACATATTTTGCTTAAATTTTTGGAACAACATTTTTATATACGCCCACATATTATACCAAAAGTATGACTCTGGGGTCAACTTGAAAAGCTATGCTGCCATATAATATTTTTGAAAAATCGCGAATATATTGAATAAGCCGCTATATGCAAATACATTTTTTTTTCAAAATATTTCCCATCAATTGCCTCTTTTTAAAAAACTAACACTTATTCAGGTCAATTGTTCACTAAGCGTTCATATTCGCAAAAACTGTAAAAAACGGGTAAAACCAACATAAAACGTGAAGCAAAGTTATAAATATAAAGTTTTGTGCATTAAATATGGGCCATATATATGAACACAGATCTTGTTATTAAATTCTGTCAAAACAAAAGCAGATTAATTGCTTTCAAAAAGTTTTAAATGCAAAAAACTAAATGCAAAACCGCCAAACTTTAAAGACATTTTTCTCGAAATCTGTAATATTGATCAAAAAATCAAGTAAAATTGAGAGAGAATGAGAGTGAGAAACAAAAACTGTTTTTAACTGCTAAGTGTTATGTTACTGGAATATAGCTAAGGAATTTAACTTCACAGACATAAGGGACATACTAAAGGGTGTTTTTGATACAGGTATAGAACTTTAAGCAAACACTTTTTTAACTGGTGTCCATTTTGTCAGCATTATTTAGTTTGGTTTGGCATTTCAACATAAATAGACTAACGCCTGAACAACGCTTCCAAATTGTGCAAATTTATTTTGGAAATCATGGTTCTTTTCGAAATACGTATCGCGCACTACTAAGCGAATTTTGTTTAGCGATGAATCTCACTTTTGTTTAAATGGATACGTCAATAAACAAAACTGCCGTATTTGGAGTGATGATAATCCTCAAGTGTATGTTGAGATACCGTTACATCCAGAAAAACAGACTGTTTGGTATGCTTTATGGGCTGGTGGATTCATTGGTCCGTACTTTTTTAAAAACGATGCTAGTGGTAACGTTACAGTCAATGGTGACCGCTAAAGACCCATGATTACTGACTTTTTTCGTTCATCATTTGAACAACCATGATGTGCAGGTGCTGTGGTTTCAACAAGAAGGCGCAACATGTCACACAGCTCGTGCCACAATTGATTTATTGAAGGAAACGTTTGGTAACCGCATAATTTCATGTTTCGGACCCGTGAATTGGCCTCCAATATCGTTCGATTTAACGCCACTGTACTATTTTCTGTGGGGATATGTGAAGTCGCTAGTCTATAAGCCAGAAACGATTGAGGACAACATTCGCCGCGTTATTCAGATTAGACTACGTCCGGGCCAGCCCGCGATCATATGCCACAAGTCATATTTAAATAATAATGCCAGAAGATTATCTTTCAAATAAAGTAAATTTCATGTCAATTTAAAAAATTCATCTTTTTTTTATTCCATTTCAAAGTTCTATACCTCTATAAAAAACACCCTTTAGATGCAAGTTTTATTTAACGTTGGACATTTAGTTTTTATACACTCATAATAATCTATAGGTAAAATACACGAAACCCGTTGTTCATTTTACGAAAGTTTTGGTTATTTTGACATTACGAAAAAAATTGTAGAATATACAAATCACATTTCGTAAAGTTTTGTAAAAACTGTTTTTAAATAAAAATGTGGTGCATACCTTACGGGGTTATTTTAAAATTAAAAAAAAAAAATTAATGGTGCCACACCAGAATCGAACTCACGATTTCAGTGACGTCCTGCTGTGTTGAAGTATACCCCTCTACCATTTCCACCAAAGTAGCTGATGCAATACAACAAACTAAAAAGGAACTTAAGTCGAAAATATTATGAAATTTTTATGAAAACTAGAAAAATATGCTACAAATATTTAATAAAAAAGGTAAAATGGCAATTAAATATTTTTATTATGTTTATTGAACTAAATAAAATAATATAATTTTTTTATAAATATATCAAATAATATATTAAAAAACAAAATAAAAAAATAATAAAATAATAATAATAAAAAACTTAAATAACAATTTCAAACTAATTGCATTTTATTATTAAATATTTTATCTTTTTAAATATTTGTTTTATTGAATTTCATACTAAACCCGGCAAATAAAGTGGAAGTAGTGTTTTCGGGTCCTCTTTAACTTGTTTTAGGATCCTCTTAATTAAACAAAATACAAAATATCCATTTATATCAAAACACCAAAATAGCAATAATGAAATAAAAAAATAAAACATAGAAATTTAAAAAACATTAATAAACAAAAAAATATGAAAACTAAAAAAAAAAGAAAAAAAAGTAGTCCTGGCCAGGAGTTGAACTCGCAACCTTCTGATTGCAAATCCGACCTCTAACCACATCAACATCCATATGTAATATTTGTAAAATTACACATTTTTGTACAATGTACTAAAAAAATATTACGAAATCATGTTTGTATTTTTTACGAAATTTGTAAATTTATATAATTTGTTTTATACAAAAGTTTTGTAATATAAAGAAAATGTTTGTACATTCTACGAAAAAAAATTTACGAAAAATATATTTGTATTTTTAAGCATGGATTATTATGAGTGTAGTGTCGTTTTTTTTTATCTAAGGAAGATATCAGATTGAGATTCGAAAAGCTTGTGAAAGTTCCTTGCCAGTGCTTTGCAGTTTTCGTTTTTTGTTTTTTGACTGGGATAAGTTTATTCGCTTGTGCAAACAGTAAGTGAAATTAAAAAAATATTTATTTTTTCTGTTAGAAATGCAATTAGTTGCCCTCAAAATGCAAGTAGGTACTCGCAAAGTTAATTATTTTCATAAAAATATACTTGAAATGCTGTTTGTTTCTATGTGGCGTAACAGTGGTGTAGAGTGGTGTAACCGGCAGATTTTAATGAATTTTGGACATGTTGTAGGGCAGGGTTGGCAAGACTTTTCGTTGCGTGCCAAACAAAAGACCAATTTTTTTGTAAAATTATTTTGCGTGCCACCTTAAAAATATTTTATTTTTTGATAGCACTTTAAGAGATTTTGTTGTCATTGAAACCATTTTAACTTCTTTTAATATAAAATCCCAAAAAGTTTGTACAAATTCGTAGAGGAATTTAAAAAATGCACTAAAAACAGAACTACATAATTTTTCGTTGTTTTTTCAGTAATTAAGATTTACTAATTGGATTTCGGAAATAATACGAAAATATTAATTGAATTTCATATTTATTGATTCACTCAGAATATTCTTACAGTAACTTCATGTAGGTCATTCGGGTAGTAAAGAGTAGTAGTTGTTTAACTGCTATTGTAGTCATTTTTCTATTTCTTTCTTGAGAAAATGAAAAACGAGTTAAATCAAAAATCTTTTTTCTATCGCCCATGTCATGTATTTCCTTACGATTTGAATTCGAATGAATTTAAAAAAATACATGAATTTGAAATTTGTTGTTTTCTAATCCCCATAAATGTATAAAATTCGAAATAATATTCGAAAAATGTCAAAATATTATCGAAAACATAATTTTTTGTCAAAATGGTAAATTTTGACAGAAAACATGCTTTCGTTTTACTTTCTACAGGAAAGTAAATGGAAAATAAAAATGCGTATGTGAAAGTCAAAACACCAAAAAGTCGTATTGATTTCACTTTCATGTTAATGTGAAACATAGGACAGAGGTGTATACTTCTTTGTTATGAATTTATTTCAAATTTGAAGTGTTACTGTCGGTTTGTCGATTACGAACGAAAATAAATTCTCGTAAATTTGTTTTTGTTTTCTATGTATTTTTGACGAATATCTATCGAATATTGTCAATATCCATTGATTCGTAGTATTTTTTTATTTTTAATTTTATTAATTCATAATAATATAATTACAAATTATATACTATTACCCTAACCGAGCACTAGCTACTATGGCCTTCGGCGCGTTGTAGCGAAAACAGACCAGTGCCTCTGGTGGGAATCGAACCCACGACCCCCGCACTGATAAGCCATCACGTTACCAACTAGCCTACCGGGGCGCACTCGATTCGTAGTAGATAATCAAGCCCTTTAGTTTTTTTTGTCTTTTTTTTTAGATTAACAATTTATAATTTGTATTTAATATACAAACAAGTGGAAGCATTAAAGTCCGATGTGCCGAATTTGGTATTAAAAAAGATTAAATTCGGCTGTGACGAATTTTTGGATACCCTCCATCTCGGTGTTTTCATAAACCAGGGAAAGTGCAAACAATATTAATATCTATATTCTTTGTAAAAATAACAAAAATAATGTTGTTTTTATACGTAAAACAAAATATGACTGATTGATTAATGTCTTTGGGATGTTTCAGAAGAAAAAAATGTTTAATTAAAGTTTACTAAAATGAATCTGAAATTCTGCAGTGGGTATTCAAAGGTTATTCTGATTACCTAAAGAAGAACGTGTAGTGAAAAATATATATATTTGTATAGTTCCTTATGATGTTAAAAAAACTGTAAAATTCGCCTGTTGTTTGTCTCTTTGCCTATATAATAATGAAAGAAAGTTACTAAAATATATTTTTGGATCGTTAGAAGAGATGCAATGAATACAAACGCATAAAAACAGTTTCGAATAATCAGAATTTTAGATAAATTTAAGGGAACAAAAATACACTTGCGGAGACATACATAATGAAATAATTATGAAATGCCAGTTTACATTACAACACATGTGTTTATACTATACATCACATAAGTAAAACGGAAAGTGTGATGAAACTAAGTTTGTCAAAAATTATAAAAGAAAATCTTTCGAGTGTTTTCGAGATACAAAAAATTAAAGAAACTGGTATTTCAAATTATTGTTTTTCAGCTCAGTTGCTTGTGCAATTCTCGTTTACGACTCCTAGAATAAGAACCCTAAGAAATTTTCCCAAAATTCGATTGGTTTTTACACATCAATACTTTAATTTAGATTATTTTTGTATGTATCAAATAACAATTAGGGCTTTTAAGGAAAACAAATGCATATAATCAAAAGATTTTAAGATGAAGTATGCACCTTATATGTCTTAAATAAAAAAGTTCTGAAAGTGAATGTCCTTTAAATTGAATGGGGTTTTTAATAAATGTAATTAGAATGTAAGAGTTTCCTTGCAAATTTATTAAAGGTTGAGAATGAAAATAAGTAAAAATAGTGTACGAAAAAAAGTTATGAATTTACATTGTTGGATTCGGGGATTTTGTTCCTGGATATTTTTTTGATCTGATAACGATTAATGTGTCTGGCAACTCCGGTTAATGCAGTCAAATAAATAAAGAATTTTAACTAAACTATTTTGTTCTACCTTTTTCTTATTGGTGATTTTTTGATTTGTTGGGGTTAACAAAAAAAGGTATATGGCAAGCCTGGTATATGGAAAACAAAAGCATACTTTATAAATTAGCTTAACAATTTTTCGAGGGCTTCTCGCATTTGCACTTATAACCAGTGTTGCCAGGTTTGCAAAGCATAAAAACGACAAACTTTCTAGAAAAAATCGTCAAAATCGTCATCATATTTTGAAAAATCGTCAAAATAAAATATATTTGTTAGAAGAGGGATAAAGTTTTAATAAAAAATAAGGCAAAATTTCAGTTTATGGGGGACACCCCTGGAAAAAAAAAAAAAAAATGCCACGCCCCCTTAAATGACCCCAGGAGTGCGAAAATCATAATGAATAAGGGGCTCACGCCCCTTATGGGCGTGGCAGTCGAAAAACGACCCGGCCCACCTACGTAGACAATATGGGTATCAAATGAAAGCTAATGTCTTCACGATTCCAAAAATAGCCGTAGTTGCCAGATCGCGTGATTTTTGTAGCCGATATGGCCATTTTGGCAAAATTTGGGGTGGGGGAAATTTTTTTTTTCCTTTTTTTTTGCTTATATTTTGTTAAAATCAAACAAAAATGAGCATTTTGTGCGAAAAGAGTCAAATCATAAATGAGGATAAGTACAAAATTAAGAAACGAGGAAAACTCTTGAAAGCTTCTGATTGGTTAATGAAAATTTGTTATACTGGCTTCGCTTAGTAAAGTTTTTCTGCGTGACCGGCCTACGGCCGGGCTTAGCGGTTTTTAAGTCCAGTATGTCTTAATTCTAGACGGCGGGGATCTCGAGTGCTCGGCCTCTGGCCGAGCTAAAAAGAAATAAACAAAAAAAAGTCCTTCCCCCATTTTATAAAAATTAACATATCTTCCTCAAATTCTGGACGATCTGGCAACTACGGGTATTTTTGGAATCGTGAAGACATTTCCTTTCATTTGATACCAATATTGCCTAAGTAGGTGGCATGGGTCGTTTTTCACCCCCGCCCCTATTTAACAAAAATGGCCGTATCGGCTGCAAAAACCGCCCGATCTGGCAACTATGGCTATTTTTGGAATCGTGAAGACATTAGCTTTCATTTGATACCCATATTGTCTACGTAGGTGGGCCGGGTCGTTTTTCGACTGCCACGCCCATAGGGGGCGTGAGCCCCCTTATTCATTATGATTTTCGTACTCCTGGGAACATTCTGAAGGGGATGGCATATTCAGATTTTTTCTCTAGGGGTGTCCCCCATAAACTGAAATTCAGCCAAAAATAAAATACAATAATGTTATTCACATTTCAAATGTTAACGTGTTATCGTTGTAATATAACACGATTTTTGACACTTCTCTTTGGTTTAAACTTCGAAAATCATTATATTTTACAACGATATTCATATTTATAAAATGTTGAAACAGTGTGCCCCAGTAGGCTAGTTGGTAGCGTGCTGGCTTATCAGTGCGGGGGTCGTGGGTTCGATTCCCACCAGAGGCACTGATCTGTTTTCGCTACAACGCGCCGAAGGCCATAGTAGCTAGTGCTCGGTTAGGGTAATAGTATATAACTTGTAATTATATGATTATTAATTAATAAAATAACAAAAATATAATGTTGAAAGATCAAATAAATACAACTTTAAATCAAACTAATTTTACCACTTGAACTGTTAAACACTTATATCTGCATAATTCTGTGAACAACATTTCAGTGGCACAACTTTTTAAATATTAAATTCTTTTACAAAATTTGGAAATTCTTTAACAATAAGTCTGTTCGATTACTTTTCCTGTAAAGTTCAGTAAAAACTACTCAGTAACAAAATTACAAATAGTAAGACAAATTTACAAAAAAGTAAACGAACAGAAAATTTGTAGGAATTATTAAATTAAATAAAATAGCTTGTTTTAAATATTAAAAAAAAATCAACTGGTCATTATGGAAAAGGAAAAAGTTAATTGAAATTATCGACCAAAAATAATTTAAATGTTTTTTAACTTCTTCCATAGTTAATTATTTAATCATTTTCACTTTCAATCCATAAACAATTAAAATTTAATTTAATTTTTGTTTACTAAAAATACAAGCATATTTTTTTATTTTTTAGTCATATGTTTTTTTCATCTTACAAATTCTTTCTGGCAAAAATGTATCCAGTAAAAACTTGTAAGTTCTTTGGCATCAAACTGTCACTTTACTCTCTCTTTTTACCAGTTTTTACTGCGTATTTGTCTAAACGAACACCTTCCAGTAAAAACTTGTACAAATTTTTGTGTTATCGAACAAACTTAATGTTATATTTTTAATTATTAAATTTTGGCACTTTATTTATATTATTAGGCCTGTTTTTTAAGCACCGGATTTATTTTTGGATTTATTTTGTTTCATTTAAAGTTGTATATATATCATCTTTAAACATGAAATATATTCGGGCTAGAGATCTGTTTGTTTCGCAAAAAAAGTCCATGCCCTGTGTTTTAACATGAAAATTTTTTTATTTTTATTTAAATCTAACTCCAATTAAATTTTATAAAAATTTAAAGAAATGTTCTAAACATATAAACACAGAAACTAAATTAAGCTAAACCCGTAATGAATTTATAAAAAAATAAATGCGGTTTGGATTAAGTTTTATTCAATTCTAGGATTTGCATTTTTGCAAAATTGTATTTCACATCATATTAGCATATAAAAGCTAGCTATCGATCAAAAAACAATGTTTTTGCTTTCAATTTTTAACGAAATAATATAAATTTAATAATCGAGCCGGCGATTTTATGAGAATGATAAATAAGTAGATCTTGCTGACATATTAAATTATTGTCAAAAAATCGTCATTTTGGAAGCAAAAGTCGTCAAATAGTCATTTAGTTATTTTGGGTATTAAATATCATCAAAATGACGACAAATCGTCAAACCTGGCAACTCTGCATGCGATTGCTACTAATTCATACGTACATACATATATATATATTCCCGTCGTTCCTATAAGGAGCATAGGGCCGTACATACATACTGTATTACAAAACAAAACAAAAAAACAACAACAATATTTTGTGGGTTTTTTTTTGTTTTTAAGTGTTGATCATGACCATGGATGGTAACCGATTCTATGTGGTTATTGGTCGTAGTAACGCTATTTTCTTTTATTTCGGTAACGGTATTTTAGGGGAAACTATACTTCAGTTATTTCGGTAACGGGATTTTAGCGTTAACGGTATTTTAGCGTTAACGGTATTTTATTTATTTCGCTAACGGTATTTTAGCGGTAACGATATTTTAGATATTTCGGTAACTTTATTTTAGGGAAAAAGATTTTTCATTTATTTTGCTAACGGCATTTTAAGGATAACGTTATTTTAATTATTCAGGTAATGTTAATGCACACCACAATTTTTAACCGCATTATGCCCGAGTTTAAATGACTGTCTAGTTTATGATCACACTTTGGGAAAATATATCTATTTACAGAAGTTTTTTTGTTCAGATCTTGTTAGATTATTTCGGTAACGGTATTTTAAGGTAACGGTATTTTACGGATAACGGTATTTCAAGAATATCGGTAACGGTATTTAAGCGATAACGATAGTCAGTTGAAAGGTGTTAGAATCGGGGACGGTAATTCAGCGATATTGACAGCCATCCCTGCTTGCGTATATTCTTGTGTATAAGCATTGAATGTACGTATGTATCTATGTATGATGAAATAAAAAAAAAAAATTTTAGAGGTCTTCCCACATTTTCACTCATAACTTTTGAACGCGTTAACCGATTTTGATCATTTTCACTAGAAAACTGCTCATGATATCAACAAACAATTTGACTGAAAATTAGCAGTACGTCTTCTGTATTGGAGGAGTACTTTGTGTTTCCACAGACAGACGGACGGACAGACGGACAGACGGACAGACGGACATGGCTATATCGACTTCTCTATCCATGCTGATCAAGAATATATATAGTTTATGGGGTCCCAGAATTTTTTTAAAAGAATTACAAACATTTGACAAAGTGAATATACCCTCCTGCACTATGGGATGGAGGGTATAAAAAAGATTAATGAAAATTCAAAATTTCCATTTTCAATTCAATATATGGGTAATTTTCAAAATTTTTTCATATTGATGAAACTGACTTAATTTTGCAATAACTTTTGTATTTTTTAACTTAGAGCATAGCGGTTTACGGGTTTTTGTTAACGATTAAAAAAACATTCTTTTGGCAAATTTTCAGAACATTTGAGGCAACAGGCTCGTAGTTATGTACGCTCAAAGTTAAAATTTCTTAAAAAATCGTTTGAGTCAGCGTCAAAATTTGTCAGTCTAAAGGGTATATTATTTGCAGCTTATGACGTAGAAGTCTAAATCATGGAATATAAACTCACTACACTTGAAGTAATTTACACTATATGTAAGGAAGGTGTGCCACCAATATGTAAAAAGTTATATGGTGGTAATATTTTGAAACCAAATTTTTTCGATATTTACTTTTTTTGAAATGATTGGCCAGCAAATGCGCGGCCCTTTACGTATCGTATGTTAAGAAAGTGTTTATAAAAGACAACTAAAGTTTGGTGCATGTCGCGATAATGTGCCATTAACACAACCAGAGTTAGGGTTCCACAAACATGAAAAAAAAAACGTGATTTTTTTAAAAAACTGTTATTTTCGCGAGGCACATTCATAGTTTTAGTGTCAGATGGTCCGAATATGGTGTGATCGTAATATTATACCATTTTACACATATGTGCAAAAGGCCGCTCTGAAATGTTGCAGTTTTGTGTTTTTCGCATTTTTCCATAAATTGTGCAAAAACTGATTTTTTAATTAATTTGTTTTTAGCGGAATAAAGCATTAACGTTACCGTTTTTATCCATAAATATTTGTGTCGATAACTATTAAACAATTTAGTGTGCAAAAATTTTGATCAAATGTCATCGTAAGTGAATTACGCGATAATCTTAATTTAAGAGTTTTTGCCTGGGCACACTCAAACCGTTGATGACAATGCTGAAGTAAATAGAGAAATCTTAATACCTTTAATAGTGTTACCAACAACCAAGAGGCCGCAAAAAAATTTTGAGGAATAAGGCGTATATGGATCTTTCAATATTTTATTGATCTTATTCAGCATCACTTAATAGAATAAATAATTAGTAAAACAAATAAGTGTTCTTTATGTCACATTCTATCAATTTGGTCGTGCTTATTTTAGTTATGCCATCAAAAATTGTTTATCTGCTATAGATTTCGCGAAAATCGCGATTTTCTTAAAAAAAAAAATAATATTTCAAAAGGACATGGAACACTAAGTTGACCAGTTAATAAATCCACTTAAAGATTAAAACGAAGTTTTGCATTTGGTTTTTAGCGAATTAAGTCATAAAACGATACCACTTCGTGGAAATGATTCTAATTCTAGTTTAAAAATTACTCATAAAAAATTTTAAACTGCTATAACTTTTGCGGCCCTTGATTAAAATGATGCACGTGAACAGATTTCAGTTTCTTATGTTGAGTATATCACGTGTACAACGCTTCATTGATGTGCCGTTAAAACAATGTAACTTTTTCATCACAAGTATTAAATATTTTCATACAAAATATTTACAATATGATATTAAACCACCTTTATTTCTAAAGCAATAGAAAAAATTAAAAATATTCTGTATTGTTCTCAAAATGTGATGGATATTTTTAAAATTTTATCGAATTTGTATGTACTTTGTTATTTTTATAAACATTATATAATCAAGCCATTAAACAATTTTTGGATCCATTTACATTACTTAATTTGTTTTTTTTTTTTCAATTTTAAACGGAATTATTAATTATGGTAAATAGACTCAAATTTTAATCACCTGTGCATAGAAAACATTATGACATGTAACCCTTGTTCTTTGTTTAAAGAAATCATTTTTGACAGTTCACTAAATAATTTTAAAAAGTTTATAAACGTTTCAACTTTTAATCAGGAATATGGTATCTAATAAAGCTATAAAACTGCGGGAAAAGCGAAAAATTGCATCCGAAGTCAGACAAAGTGATAGTTCGGGATAAACCAACAAAATTGAAAAGACTGCAACAAAAACATCAATTTGTAGATGTTACAAATGAAAATGTTGAGGAACTTTTAATCAAAAAAGTATTAGGAGCTAGTGATTTTGAATGCGAAGAAAGCCAACTTCATGAAAGCCTTTTGGATGAGCACAGCGGTACTGATGTCAGAAATAACATTGAAAATGAAAAGGAACAGCCAGAAATAAGTAACACTATCGATTTTGATGACTCCAATAACGAAGAGGATGATCAACAAACTTTAGAATGTAATACTTGTATATTAAATATTAGTGATGACTGTAAGGAAAAGGATTTGAATTCGTTTATGTCAATGGAAAAACAACTTAATTTATGCTAGTTTATACTAAAATCTTTATAAATTTTTTTTTATAAATTTTAATCCAAAATAAATTTAAAAAATAAATATAAAAAAAAAAAATTTAAAGGTATACTTTATTTTTTTTCCAGCTTGTTCCATTCCAGCATACCACATTCTTGAAAATAATTAAAATTCTCGTTTAAAAATGACCCCAAAAAATTTTAAAAACCGCTATAACTTTCGCGGCCCTTGCTCAAATTGATCCACGCTAACGGATTTAAAATTCTTATGTTTAGTATTTCAATTGTACAAAACATCATTGATGTGCTGTCACAAAAAAAAAAATAATTTTATCTCTTTCATACTAAAATTGTTTATAAAAATTATAAAAAATATTATATTCAAACCCCTATATTTTCTAAACCAATTAAGATATTACCTTAAAAAAAACTGCGAAAACTTTAGCATTGTTGGCAAAATGTGACGCATATTTTTGAAATTTTTTTCAATTATAATTTACTATGTTATTTTTAAAAATAGTGTAATTTAGGCATCAAAAAAAACTTTGGATCCCTATATCTCTTTACGCTGAAGAGATAAATCAAAAATTTAAACGCAGTTTTAAAGATGGTAATGATTTCAATACATACCGCCAACAACTTTTGAAATTTACAAGCAATTGTAATTTTGAAAATTTTTTTTAATTTGCATCTTTAAACCGCTATAACTTTCGCGGCCCTTGTCCAAATTGATGCACGCGAGCGGTTTTAAGTTTATTATGCCTACTGCTTCAAGTGCACAAAGTGTCATTAATGTGCCATCAAAAAAAATTTGATTTTTTTTTTTTTCATAAAATGAAAGGATTTTGAAAATTACCCATATGAATTGAAGATGTGAAATTCAGAAATATATATTTCTTGGTTAAGTAGTTCTTTAGAGATGTGCAAAACAAAATAGCCTAGAAGTTTTTAATAAACAAGTTTCAAAAGTCAGTGTTTTTCACACACAAATTTGTCTATTTCTAGTTATTGTTGCTCTTAAAATTATTATTAAATTTATTTATTATTTTAACTAATATTTCTTTGATTCTAATTGTTAAATTTTAAATATAAATTAGTCAAATTGTGGTAACAAAAACTGAATAGATATCAGATAAACTTACGAAAATAAAAATTGTTTTTGAATTCCAAATAATTTTTTTTCAACAAAAATTTTAAGAACTTTTGAATAGTTTTTTTGTAGTTTAAAATGTTTACAAAATGTTTACAATAATAAAAAAAAAACAATTAAAAAGATTAAACCTTTCTTTAGGGACTTTTTAATAAAAAAATCATTGTATTAATGAATAAATCCAACTACGCACAAACTTCTGTCAGTGTGAAATCAGCAAAAATTTTGCAAAATAATAAAATAGTGAAATTTGCGCAGTTTTCTTTTATATTTTTGAATACGAATAAAAATCCATTCTTCTGAAATCAGCAGTAAGTAAAATTCTTTTACCAAATATTTCTGTCGATTAAAGCAGGATGACTGTTATTTATTATATTACTAATATTAAGCAAACAAAAATCTATAATAGAGACAGAGGAGATTAGAAAAATAAACAAAACTCTAAAAATAGAATATTTGTGTTGTTAGTATTGTCACTTCTGAGTGTAATATACAACAACAGAAAAAGCTAATAGGAAAGAAAGCTGCAATTTAGCTGCATTAGATTCGAGGCCATACTTGGGTGTAATTGCTAAACGGTCATGACTTGGTATTGCTACGTTTGTAATGTAAGATGAGCGCAGGTTTGATTCTTACAGCCGCAAGTTGTTGAAAAATTTATCATATAGAGACAACCTGACAATTATAAAACACAAATAATAATACAATTTAAAAATGGAAAATCATTGATGAGTCTGTCCATAAAGAGACAGAAACTAGTCTAGTCTGATAAAAAAAAATAAATAGTGTTTATAATTTTTAGAGAAAAACGTTTATTCTTCTTCTTAACCTTAACATTTCTAGAAATCTACTAATTCCAGCAGTTTTTTGTGCAAAGTTATTTAAACTAGTTTTTAGTAGCTTTTCCTGCTATTTTTACAGATTTATATCTATAAGTGTAAACGATTTTCATCCCTTGAGTGTTTTTTTGTGTATTAAACTGACTTTAATATATGTCAATCTTAATTGACTACAGTTTAGTTTACTATTTTCATTAATATTAATTCATTAATTCTTAATATACAATTTAAACCAAATTGATGAACAACTAAGACTTCGATCAATCTTGATGAATACCTTACAAAACCAAATTGTAGTTACATACATGAAGACATACATATCCTTAAATAATCCTTTTGCTGTTAAGCTAAATACACTGAGAGAATAAACCTAACGATATTAATGAATTTTTTATTCAAAATCGATAAAGTTTCCAGAAAAAATTATTGTCAATAAAATTTAAAGTAAACTTTTGTTTGATTTCAAACTCACTTTCAATTAAAAGTTTAATAATATCTATTAAATGGTTAATAGAAAAAAATCCAGGTTTTATAACAATATAATGACAACAAATTGAAACAAAATTTAAAAATTTTAAAAAAATCACCTAAATTAAAAAAAATGTCGATTAACTAGAAAAAATCATAACATACTCGTACACACAGATGTAAAAACTAATATTAAGTTCTGCCAACCGTCTGAAATTCGTAATAACTAAATTTGAGTAGTAGTAACTGAATTTCAATTGTCAAATATTGAAATTTTTCACATAAAACATTGCCACATAAAAAATCGCCAAAATTAAAAAAAAACAAAATTGAAAAAAAAATTTGCAAAGATTGTATTTAAAAAAAATCTGAAACTGAAAAAATCACTAAAATAAAATAAAATCGTCAAAATCGCAACCACTTAAATAAATCGCTTAAATTAAAAAAAAATTTTAAAAAAAATTAATGGCAAACATTTTCGAGATATGGACGTTTTAAATTATTATTAATGTATTTTTTTTTAATTTGAACAATTTTTTTTTTTTAATTTTGAAGATTTTTTTTTCAATTTTGGAGTTTGATCACTTTTTTTTCAAATTTATTTTCTAATTTTTGGAAACATTTTTAATTTCGGCAATTTTTTTTTACGATTTTTGTCTTTAATTTTGTCATTTTGTTTTTGCATCAGGGCAGGCTTCATTTTTGATATTAAAAACCAAAACGGACAAATTTTCTGCACACTTCCATTTTTACAATAACGGAAAAATCTTGATTCGAAATTTTTTTTAAAATGTACGTATGTTGAACAATTTTTTTTTATTTCTAAATATTTTCTTATATGTCTATTGAAAACGGAAAATCATTTTTATTACGCTGGTCTTAATTATATTTCTAAAGATTTTTTCGTAAAAGTGCTGTAAACAGACTAAAAACTATTTTATTAAAATGGAATTTTACATTTTAATATTTTTTTTAAACCACGTAGCCAAGACTTTAAACTTTCACATGCTTTTTATTGCGTTTGGTTATGCCGCCATCCTATCAGAAGTTATAGGCTCTTAAAAATCGCCGTGTCTTTAAAGACACGTTGGTAAAAATACGTTAGTAAAAATATAAATATTTATCCAAATTGTATTTTTTGTTAATAAATTTAAAAAAAAATATGCATTAAAAAAGCACAAAATATGCTAGAACATGCATTTTTGCGAAAATATGCAAAAATATTGCATACTCTTCGATGCCCTTTAGTTTCAAATTTAATGATAAGGATAAATATTTAGTCCATACCAATTATGAACTCTCGAGGAAAAACATGCGTTTCATGAAATTTCTTTCGCTAGTAATTACATATCATTATTTTTTGAACTACCAGTAATGACACCATCTGCTTTACTTTGATACAAATAATAATGTATTACTAATAACTTGTTAATGTTCCCAAAAAATAATGCGTTAATACTTATTTTTATCGTTATCCGGTTAAAAAATTCATATATAATCATACTTATTTTATATGATTATATATAGTCATACTTATTCGTACATACTAGAAAAATGAATCTACATTTTCATATATGGGACAATATGATCATATATGTTCATATGTTATTTTATATTGTCATCCATATACCTTCCAAATGAAAAAGTATTCATATACTCATATAAAACTTGATATCATTATTTGTGCTTATATGTGTAGCAATATATTACGATATACTTATGTATGTTCACATCTTGTACTTAGTTTATTAAAATTATTTAATCTGACGTAATATATCATCATATATCATCATATATCATTGTATTTTATGTTATGTATTAGCATTTCTTGTATACCTCATCATATTAAATATATATAGATGTATATATACAACCATCTATGATCATATGTGAGTGCATATGGTGCAATTAATCAAAAATAAATCTATCACTTCTATATTTCATTATATATGGCAAAACATATCATTATATATAACTATATATAGTAAAATTTAATGAAAAAATTCTATCACTTTTAGCACCGTTTATAATTAGAATATAAATTAACAATTTACGTAGAGTTAAATTTTAATTTTATATGCTTAAAAATAAAATATTTTTGTGTTAAACTAAAATTTTTGGAGTTTGATATTTTAAATTGTGATTTCATTTAAGATAATTTTAGTAGATATTTAAAATGAAAATTTTTGAGTTGATATTAAAATTTTGAGAGGGATGTTATGGATTTTAAATCAAAAACGTCACGTTTCCACAACTTAATTTTTTTTTTTTGCATGGGACAATACATTGTATTGTTTAATCCCACATATTAATTTAATTATGCCAATCCAATTTTATATTGGCCGTCTAATAACGTATGGTATAACATATTGTAAGATACAATTAAATATGCAGTTTTACGAAAAACTACAGTGGCATGATGTCATACTTAGCTATATTAAATTGTACAAAACTGGATCACATTATACAAGATTATATAATATTATTTTTACTCGGGCGTATAACAAAATTTTGTGTTTATTATAGAAAACTTAAAATTTAAAAAAAGCGATTTCATTACGGACTTGTGTGTTCTTGTATAACCGGTCCTATAACCGGTGCGATTTCAGCGATTTGATTTTGAAATATCTTGAACCAAAGTTAAAATAACGCTAAAATACCGAAACATCGATTTATAACGGTAATTTATAGATATAACAAAACTTAATTTGTAAAATTTTCAAATAAACCCTTTGACATGAGAAGAATAGTAGTTTAAAAATTTTCATATTGGTATTGAGATAGGCGTTGCCGGCAACCGCCGTTATAATGAAAAGGTAGTGCTTGCCAACTATGATTTTAAGACAACGAGCATAAAGGCTAAAGAAGCACCAATGTACTCAACATCTGTTAAATTTTATATGTCAACTGGTTTTAAGAGAAACAGTTTTTTGAGGTTTTTAATGCATATTTTTTAGTATATACAAACAAAATTTTGTGTTAATTATACAAAACTTATGCAGAGAATACATTAAACAACACAAGTTAACTTTAATTAAAATTTAATTAAAATAGCTTAAAAGCATGAAAATTAATTAATTAAAAGTACAACTGTTAAAACATTTTTTTCGAAACTCTCTTAAACTCAGTTCTGGCTTTTAGAAGAGCGTTGGAAACGGCTTTTTTAAATAAATGAAACACCCAACCCTTATATCATTCCTAATGGATTCTAAAATTTTCAATTTAAAAATTAAATAGTTGCTTAGTTCCACTATAGGCAATATACTTTCTACCACTGATCCTGTTTTGTGGTTAACAAAATAGTTGTTTTGAACAATCTGAAATTGCTGAAGTACTAAATAGGGAGATTTAGAATTCATAAACAAAATATCGTATTGATCCATAATACTGACCGTATAGTTATTATTTTTAATTTTATTGTATAACAAGGACGTGTAAAGCTTTCTGTTTATTTCTGCTCTTGAAAAATTCTGTAAGTCTCTTACAAACCTGCTTACATATGCCATGATTTTTATATGGTGAATTCTCACTTGGAAGCATTCCTTATGGGCAAAAATAAGGCGCGGTTTCTAGCGCCTAAAAAAAAACTGTGATTTCATGGCTTTCAGTAAAATCATATTTCATGTCTACATTATTACGATTAAAAGTAACAATATGATTTATTTTACTAAATTTTTTTCTGCACCACGTGTTAGCTCTTCGCAAAACAGTCAAATGACTAATTATTTTATATAATATACTCGAAAATACCAAACACAATCGGAAATCTCCCGGGAAAACTGGTACAGATCGTTTATTAACCACGATATGAAACTTTCTGCATTACAACCTGCATCCTTGTAAGTGATTAGGGTAAGCTGCTTACAACTTGCGTCCTTGTGATTCGGTTATTACGAATTTCAGTAGTTTGGTACAACTGAACATAAGTTTTCACAACAAAGCTCGGTTAATTCAACTGAATTTTAGCTCCAACACCCAAAATATTCAGAAATCTAATGTAAATATCGTTTTACTAACTGTATTTATAAGTTGTTACCATTAAAAAACACTTTTCCATTCCGTTGGTGCTTTATTTCTCTGTGTGTACGAAAATTATTCGATTCTATTGCTGCTTCTCAGTATGAGGTAATATTTAGCACTTACATCACCGCATTTGTTTTCTCCTGCTTCTAAAAACACAAAATTTTTTTACTGATAACTTCAGGTTAAGAAAAAGCACACATTTTTAAATTTAACATTATTTTTAAAAAATTAATATTTATATTTTATAAATGAACTACAAGTACACTCACACAAACTTTTCTATAAAAAATCAACAGTTATTTAAAAGTTTAATCGGTAAAGTTGTTTCAATGCAATATATAGTTCAAATACCAAGGAAATATAATTTTTAACTTTCTGTCTGTTATTCAATAATCAAAATAAACAAAAAAAACGAACTTTCGGTAGTAGTAAAAATATTCAGTTAAAATTTTCTATTTAAAACAAAATGTTGTTATATTATATTGAGTATTGAAATAACTGAAAAAAATCTATTGTTTTTATCGATTTTGTCAATTTATTTTTCAACAGTTGAAAATAAACAAAAAAAGAATACAATTGTTTTAAGCGAACAGTAAGTAGTCCTTTTTTTTAACTGATTTTCAGTTAATTTAATGTGTATATTCAGTAGTCTTTACGGAAAAAATATTGTGAGTGTAGTATTTAATTGAATTAAAATAAAAAGTTCTGGGCCGAATTACGGCATCCGTGATCGAGTGAAATCATTCGAAAACTGGTTTTTTGAATGAGTAACCACAAAAATACTAATAATACAATCACAAAGTTTTACATTGATTTCTAATCAAGGACCGAACTACAACATCCCTGATAAAAAAATTTAGTTAAAATGTTTTATTTTCCGAAATAGAAAATTAATTTCGATCAAAAAATTACGATCACGGATGCCGTAATTTGGCCCCTGATCTCTAAAACATTTTCAATTTTTTTTTTATTTTTTAATTCTAAAGATTATTAGATAAAATTGTATCTAATTATTTATAATTTGATCATATACACAAAAAAAATCATTACCAAGTAATTAAGAGCATTTCAACTAATAAAGTTTATTCACAAAAGTTATGTAATAACTAGTAACATTTTACTAAGTTTTTACTTGTTTCTACTTATTTATTGATAATTTAAAAAACTTATAGTATTATATTTCTTTGAAGTTAGGCAAAAAGGTCTTAAGTCAGAAACTGGAGTTTTTAGTTAATACCAAACAAAATATGAATTTTTTTTTGACTTATTGCCTAAAGAGCAAATGATTACGATGGCAAGCAGTTGTGCTAGATTAAAGCTATTGAGACCAAATGAAAGAGAAAACAAAAATTGAGTTAAACCCAATCGAAAACTCAAAATGAATTTTTTGAGTTAATACCTATTTTGCCAAACGTCAAAGATTTAATAGGAATATTTAATTATGATGTTGTACCTTAGAAATTTTAAATGAAAATGTATACTTACAGTTCAACAATTCATATTAATTGAACGTTTTGAGTATTTCATATTTCCTGTTTATGCCCGTAATTTCAAGCAATAGATACCTACCGGTGCTTAGATATCTACCCGTATACACGAACAAAATCGGGTAGGTATCTAAGCACCGGTAGGTAAATATTGCTTGAAATTACGGGCATTAGAAAAACTTATAATCTTAAATTTGTCCACAATATTTTAATTTAAGTAAAGCTTATACTACATAGAGTTAACAATAATACTACATAAAGTTAACAATAATTACTGAAACACATTTTTTATTTTTGTATAGACTTATTTGTCAAAAATAACAATTAAAAAAAAAATTGTAGAACCTAAAGAGGAGCACAAACACATTCGTTTTTACATTGTCACCTTAGTACATGCTTCTGTTAACCTGACAATACCGTAATTGAGGAGCATCTTTTCAAAACATGATTATTCTACTTTTGACAAATCTGATTTTTTTTTTTTTTGTTTGGCAGCATTGAATTGAAATCTCAGTGAAAATAAAATTTTGCGAAATCACTATAATTACACCAGGAAAAAAAAAATTAAAATGCATGATTTCATCAAAAGTAGATTATTCCACTTCGAAATGACATTACCCATTTCAAATATACATTTTTGGAACAAAATATGAAATAATCCAGAAGTTTATTAAAAATAAATAGAAAATACTGTTTATTTTTTTTTTAGTTTTATTTATTTAAAGATGAACCTAAGGTTATTTTAATTCAACATAAGATATCTGATACCTAATTAGTTTCAGCAAAAACAAGATTAATCCGCAGTGGTTTGAATCAAAACATGATTATTCCAATCAGCCGCGTCAAAGCAAGATTATTCCATTTCAAATCTTGCATTTATTCCAAACATATTACTGCTAAATTTTTGAATCCTGTACAAACCCTGCGGGAAATGAAGGGTCGATTGATCCAAAGTGGTAATTCTGTGATATATGATTGGGGAGCACGTCACGAAACTGGTGAAACCAAAATTGTGGTGCACCAAAAAGTGTTAATTTGGGTGAAATTTCCAATCACGTGACTGTAGTTATGGTGACAAAACATTCACTGGTTGGTACCAGATATATCACGTAACTGCAGAAAAAGTAACATCACATCAAAGTGTACTGAAGCAACTAGGGTCGTTGCAGTTGAAGTTGCTACTGGCCATTGAACTGGTTAAAAACCGTTAGCAGTCTATAAAAACATGGCAATTAGTACAGAAGAATGCAGTTTATTGACTGCTGCAAAGTGGACACAGCAGTGAAGGATTTTTTTATGTACCGACTTTGTGACAGTAGAAATGAAGAAATAACACTCCACTGGTTTCAAATAACTGAATACAGAACTGTTTAGACAGTGACCAAGTTCGTCAGATATGGTGATTTCTCGCCAAACGTTGCGATCTTAGAACTCGTTTGGCAAGCTAATTTTCGAAATGCCGAGTGGCGATTTTTCGAGTGAATGGCGATTTTACACATAAAATATCGCTACGAAGAAACTATCACCAGAATATGATTTTTTGAAACACTTTACAAGAATATAAATTAAAATTTCAAAACTTTTGCATATTGGTTTCGAAATATCTTGTTTAGTTATTTTACAAGATTTTTGGTAACGATTTTTTATGTGTTTTAATGTGGCGATTTTTAAGAATTTCTTTGGGAACAAAATTGAAACTGAGTATATTTTAAACATCCGGACTTCTTGACTAGTTTACGTACTTTTTCAAATTTAAATTGTTATAACGAATTTAATGATATAGTTTTTTGTTTGGGTATAGACAAAACAAACTAATTTTTGTTGTGCCTTTTTGAAGCTTTTTTGAACAGGTTGTATGACACGCTGTTTTGGATAAGTGACTGGTTCCCAAAGGGCTATTTATCAACCCGTACATAATGTGACACACTCTGAATAAAAAGTGGCAGGTTACTTTCTAATTACTTTTTGCATGCCCGGCGACATGTACCCCTTAGACCTGTGCAGTGATACGTCGCAAAACTATTCCATTCAAACTACCCCTATAACAGAACACATTGCGCTTAACCATTTCCCTTTCCACCCCGGATTAACCCAACCTAAATTAACGTGCTGTGCATCATATGTGATGCACAGGACAGGGAAAGGGTTAATATGTGACAAGAGTTCCTTCAAAAATCATTCTCCAGTTCTTCGATGCGTCTACCTACACCAGTCACATGATAATTTTTTAACCACTGGTTCTGTTGCATGTCACAGAAATCATAAAATGGTCATACTTTGACACCACCTATTTCTGACTTGTCCCGTAGCATATTTATTTCAGTCGGTACGGTGATTGGTTACCTTGGTCAAGTTTTTCTCCACGTCACACAGTGCTCCACAGGTAGCAATTGTCACCTCCTATGACAAGCCCATGTTAAAAGTACAGGCCACTTTCATATAACAGAACCGAAACTTGGACTGGTTCATACACACAAAAATCTAGTCACGTGACCATACCAACGACTGGTCCATTTCCCGCAGGGAAGCAATGACTAATCTTGTAGTCTATAATAATGCATACCTAAAAAACTATTTTCTCAATTTGTGCGAAAACACAAAAAGTGGAATAGTCATGTTTTGAAAAGATGCTCCTCAATTATCTTATCTACTGCACACGTCATCTTATAAAAATGTTAACGAGCGCTAGCATTGCACACGACAGCAAAACAATGAAGTTTTGTTAGGTTAATGTTTGATCGTTAGATAGCATAACACGATTCATATTTGTTTTTTTAAGTATGTATTGTATTGATCTAACATCCCAGTGTGCCAAACGGATCCGTTTCGGATCCGTAACGGATCCGCATCTTGTATTTTCTATCCGTAACGGAATCCGTTACTGATCCGTTACGGATCCGCAGGCGGGAGAAATTCCTCTCGAAAAAACGGATTCAAAAACGGATTTTATGTCCGTTTTTTGGATCCGTTACGCACTCGTTACGGACATCATATTAGGATCCGTTACAGACCCGTTTGTTTTCATAAAACGGATCCGTAGCGCATCAGTTTTGGATCCGCAAGCGGGAGAAATTCTTTCAAAAAACGGATCCAAAAACGGATTTTATGTCCGTTTTTTTGGATCCGTTACGGACTCGTTACGGACATCATATTAGGATCCGTTGCGGACCCGTGTATTTTAATAAAACGGAATCCACTGCGTGGTTTTAATAAAAAAGATTTAATATTGTGATGAATTTTTTGTTTTAATTTTTAAATTAAAAAAATTAATTTAATTAATTAATTAATTAAAAAAAATAAAAAAAAAAATAAAAAAAACCATTTCAATGGAGTTGTGTTAGATAACTTAGAAAAAAAAAGTTATTACAAATTCATTTTGCTGGGTCCACACAAGGACCTTTTCATAAAAAAAAACTCAATTATTAAAAACTGATTTTGCTGGGTCCATACAATGACCTTTTCTTAAAAAAACTCAATTAGCGATTACACTGTCAAATCGCGATTACACTGATTCCGTTTTTTAACTCTATTACGGATCCGGAACGGGTCCGTAACGGATCCGCATCCGTTTTTTGCGCGCATTGGGATATGAACGAATGTTTTGGTGTGTGTCAATGTAATATTTTGTAATATGTGCAAGTATATTTGTATTGTGTGGCTTTATAACACACATAACTAAGAGACAATATTGTAACGTACACATAAGTAAATTTGTTAAAATCATTTTTCATTTCTTGGCCGAAATATACAACTGCAAAAAAACATTTTTTTTTCTGAGCCTTTTTGCGATTTATATCTATTTTTTTTTAGTTGTTTTAAGAGTGTTTAAAGTAATATTATTTTTGTTCTTATAATTTAGAAATTTTCTACTAACAATTACCTTACCTCAAAAAATATTGTTCTTAAAGATGCTTTATCGTTTTATCAATGCAAGGAACAACATTGATGGAGTTAAGCTCTTTTATATATAGACGGAACAAATTGAGGGTTCTTCACCTGAACTGGCTGAGCTGTGGCAGAATGTTTCAAATATTGACAACGAAAGCATTGAGGTTTCTCGGACCTCTTATTTATTAAAATCTATAATTAAAATTAACTGAGAAAATCCAACTTTATTAATTATTATATATTCTAAATAGAGTTGGGATTAATCGTTCATTTTGGTGACTCGGTCAGTATCGTTCAATTCGAGTCAGTGAACTAGTTCGTTCAAATCGTTCAATCGTTCTTTTTTCCTTTGACTTGTGACTGATCCGCGTGTTGTGAACTGTGTCGTACGTTTGACAATTATTACGCACTATTCATATTTTACGAGTTTTTTCACAAATTTTACTGTACATAGACAAAAAGTGTTATAAAATTGCAACTTTTCTAAAAAAAATTCATTTATTTTGTGTAAAAAACATTTTATTTGTATGACTACAATTGCTTTTCCTAATTTGAAACAATATTACTACTATTTCATAAAAAAAAATAATTGCTCTTACAAGCAGTTTTAATTGAATAGAGATGCAATTGTTTTGTGAATAAAAAGAACGAAATGAACGATTGAACGAAATGAACGACAAGATCGAATATTGGTTAACGATTCATATCGTTCACTTGAGTGAGTCGTTCAATTGAACTAGTTCGTTCATGAACGACACAACTCTAATCCTAAAGTACCTAATTAAGAATATGGAACTTTATTTCGATTCAATTTTTGTTATTATTATTACCTTTACTTCAAGTTAACTTTATGTTATGGTTTTTTCAGGTTTTTTTAATTAAATTTGAATCATTATTATTACCAAATTTAGTCAGTTTTGTTCTCTTGATAAAAATTTTAGCGTCCGTCTTGTCGCGTCCGTATTTGTACTTTACTCAATTTTAAAAAAAAAATTAAATTCAAACGATTCTATTTGAAATTTGAAAAATAGCAAATTAAAATTCAAAAACCTCATTTGTAATTCTAAACATACCATATATTATTAAAAAAATCACATTTGTTTTTAAAAAATCGCATTTCCCAAGTAGAAATTGGCGATGGTACAAAAAACGAAGCACTTGCAGAGCATTGGTTAATAGTTATACCAAAGAAAAAGCATTGCGAAAGCACTTGTTTGTAACGCTTTGCCATCGTTAGCAAAAAGTGCTTGGCCTATACATGCTTTACAATATTTGCAACTACTGGCAAAACATTAATTAAAAGTGATTTGAAAACGTTTTCAAAAAGGACTTTGCCACTACAGTAGAATCTCACAAATTAGAAGTCTCACAAATTAGAATGTATTGTACGCTCTGAAATTAGAACCTGTGGTTCTAATTTCTGGAAGTTTTTTTATTTTGTTTTGTACTTTCACTACAAATTATTATTTTGCAATATATTGAACGCTCCAATGTATTGTACGCTCTGAAATTCGAACCTGTGGTTCTAATTTCTGGAAGTTTTTTTTTATTTTCCTTTGTATTTTCACTACAAACTATTTTTTTGCTCGTAGAAGTAAAAATAAAACGGGAATCCCCGAGTTATTCGTGGTGAGTACAATTCGGTCATATGAATGTGAGATTTGATATGCTTGTACAAAATTAAAATTTTAAATATTTTCTATTAATTTCATACGTTCAATTAATTAAATATTATTAAATAAAAATTGTTTTGTGTTGAAATAAAGCATACATAACTAGTTTTATTATAATTTTCTGTAAAAAAAATGTCCAGAAATTAGAACTTTTCAGAAATTAGAATTGCCCGATGTACAAAGTGGTTCTAATTTCTGAGATTCTACCTTGTTTTACAAAATTTACAACCGTTTATGAAGAATATCCACTAGCAAAACATCGGCTAAAAGTGATTTGCCACTATTTTCAAAAAGGTCTTTGCCAATACTTGCTTTACAAAATTTACGACCGTATATGAGAGAATACTGCTGCCAAAACATCGTTTGAATGTGATATGCCAGTACTTCTTTTACAAAATTTACGACCGTATATCATAACATTGGGTTACAGCGCTTTACCAATACCTGCTGAATGGGCTTTGCCAGTACACGTTTCACAAAATTTACGACTGGTTATAAAACAATACTGCTGGCAAAATATTGCTTTAAAGTGATCTACCAACGTTTGATAAAAGTGATTTAACATCACTTGTGTCACTTAATTTACTACTGTTTATGAAAAATTTAAAGTGGAAAATATTCTGCAAATAAAAAATTCAATATTTTTCAAAATAAAAAAAAAATGAGTTAGAATTTATACAATTAGATTATCCAGACTTTCAGAAAAAATCACTTTTTATTATTAGTTTTTGCACAAACACATATTTCAAATTAGAGTTTTGTGTAAAGTCTTTTGATACTTCTCAATTTAAACTAAAAAATACAAATTTCAGAATTTTTATTTTGGCAAAAAAAAACTGAATTTTCTAAAAATTGAAAAGAAAAAATTAAAACTTTATCAATTTCAATTCGAAATCAATTAATATTACTAAGGAGAAGTAAATTAACTAAAAATAACCAAAGTTTAACGCTTCGCCAACCTTTCGAAATACAAATGGCCAACTGAAGATTGATATCATTTCAGGGTTGGCAGAGCACTTATATTTAAATTGTTGGCAATGCCAACCGAAGATTGACGTTATCATTTCAAGGTTGCCCAACACTTTAATTTTCGAAAAGCGGACTTTCTGCCAACGCTTGGAGCGCCATATACAGTCTTTACTTTGCCAACGCTTTGCCGTTTGTATTTTTCTACCTGAGTTTTTTTTTCAAAAAATAGCAAATGTAATTCATAAAATCTTATTTGAAATTTAAAAAACTCCATTTGTATGTCAAAAAATTCCTAATGTAATTCAAAAACTACCATTTGTAATTAAAAAAAATCCAAATTTAATTAAAAAATACCAAATGTTATTCAAAAAATACCAATTGTAATTCGAAAAAAAAAAAAATCGTAAAAAACACAATTGAAATTCAAAAACTACCATTCGTAATTCAAAAAATACCAATTGTAAATCAAAAATTACAAATGTAATTCAAAACATACCAAAGGTTATTCAAAAAATACCAAATGTTATACAAAAAACTACCAATTGTAATTCAAAAGATACCAAATATAATTAAAAAAATAACAAATGTCATTCGAAAAATACTAAATGTAATGCAAAAAATATCAGTTGAAATTCTATTATTATTATTTGAATTACATTTGCTATTTTTAAAATTAAATTTGTTATTTTTTTTAATAATATTTAGTATTTTCTGAATTACATTTGGTATTTTTTGAATTTCAAAGATGATTTTTTGAATTTCAAAGATGATTTTTTAAATTCCAAAAGGGATTTTTTGATTTAGATTTGCTATTTTTTGAAAAATAAATGCGAATTTTTGAATAACAAAAGTAATTTTGAAATAAAAATTCGTTGAATTACATTTGGTATTTTTTGAAAATCAATTGCAATTTTGAAATTAGAATTGGTATTTTTTGAAATTGATTTATTATTTTTTGAATAACAAGTGGAAATGGTGTAGTTTTACTCAAAAATACGTTCAAGTACAAAAAATCTAGTAAAACCTAGAAACATTTTAAAGGGTAATTTTACTAGATTTAAAAAAAAACGCATTTTAAAGGTACATTTTAACAATTATCTTTATCAGTTAAATTTCGGAATTTTGTTAATTTCTTTTAACTAAAAATGTACTTAATTGCCCCATATATTTATTAAAATCAAAAAAAGTTCTTAGTTCTGGAATAAAAAAAAGTTCAGTTTTTCATCGAAGTCTTTGTGCAAAAGTGACCTTTTTCTATACAAATTTGAGATTGTTGAATATATAGGAGGGCCAACAGGTTGGACCTAATTGGACTAATTTTTACAAAAAGACTTGAAGAATAAATACATTTTGCATTTTAGTTTTGAAACATTGGTTCACTTTTGCACCACAGTGTATATGTATTTAAGTAATGCAGAGAGTATCTAAGCAGATGTCATTACTGGAAGTCCAAAAAATAATGATATGTCATTACTGTTTATACACTGGGTATATAATAAAATGTTTAAGAGAATTTTCGTTTTATATGTGAAGAAAACTTACCTTAATTACTCAAAGTTTCATTAACTACATTGGCCAAAATTTCTCTCAGTGTTGAAATGCTATTTGTGTAGAATGTTAGTTTAACTCTAACAATTCCACCGTAAATGAATATATAGTTGTAGTTTAGTAAACAATTTAAGGTAGTTTATTTGAAATCATAGAGAAATAAACTACAACGCACAGTGTGACAAAAAAAAAAACAGTATCTTTGAAATAACTCTGACTTGTTCTAGCGGCTGATTAGAATTTAACTATAGTTTACATAGTCATAGGCAAGGTGTTTTAAAGCTTAAATATTGTATATAAACCTCGCCAGATTCACCGGCCTCTAAAATAAATAAGAACACTAACATTTTAAAAGTGCTCCAATTTCCTAATTATAATGCGATTTTTAAGAACTAAACATTTTTGTAATATTTCGTCAAATTATTTCAAAATTATTTTTATTCTCCCCCACTGTGCAATGATGTATTTTACCTATACCTTGAAATATGTGTGAAATATGTGTGTATATATTTGGTTTTGGCACAGTCATTACTTACTCACACGTACTCACTTGCTTACTCTTTTCCTTACCCGTACTCCTACATTTATATAAAATTATAGTTGTCGTACACATTTCAAATTCACATTAAGGACAACAATTTGCAACAGTAATCGAATTAGTTTTATTTCTTTTTATTACAGTTTTTTTTGCTTTTGCTTTCATTACACATGTGACTGACTGACTGTCATGAGTATCCAACTAATATAAAACAATACTGACGACGATGATGATGTGTGCTGCTTAGGGTGCTCCAAGCTGGTATGGAGGAAAAATAATTTTGATGTGTTGACCGGGCTAGACCCTGGAAATATTTAACACTACATCCTCCAAAAAAATATTATAATCGGATATCAGGAAGACGTGCCGCCTCGTCCCTGAAGTTTGAAAAACGGATTACAAGGGATAAATATGACTTTTTGTACATTTTCTCAAAAAATTTGCTATAATAAAACGAATTTGATCTAAAAACATTAAAGAATCATGATTCGGAGTGAATTGTCCTTGAAATAACAATAAAAACTAAAATCGGTTTAAAAAACAGCCGAGTTATTAAAATTTTCCGCGGCAACTGATGTGACCATTTAATAAAGAAGTTCAAGCCCAAAATTCGAAATTTATTAAATTTATCTTCTAAAAAACAGAGTTATGCTGAATCTTTCTAAATTATCGCTAAAAGAGGCACATTTTTTTTAAAACCTTTTTCAAATATCCAATTTTAAAGTTTTACATTTTTTAGAGAAATTTAAGACAATCAACGATTAAACTTCAGGGTTTTATAAGGCACATATTAATGATAAAAACCTGCAATAATTGTAGGAATCCATTTTTTACTTTGGCTAGGCCATCGAAATTATTTCAGCGGATTTCGAGAAAAAAGCGATTTTTACCTTTTTATGGGTTTTTTTGAATACCACAAGTTTTTGGCCGCAATTCGACAAACAAGAATATATACTGAAATCTTATAAATCAGGGAAAAACAGAGATACATTAAATTGCCCCTTCTTAACTTATTGCCACGTCATAGATCCGCTTTACATGTTTCAACTAAACTTTCCACATATATTGAAGAACCATGCTTCATTAAGAATTTTTGTAATATTTTTGCCTTTAAGCGCCCTCTAGTGGAAATGTATTGACAACCAAAGGTGAAACTTTGACAGCATATAAATCCTAGACGGTTGAAGGTATTTTAACATTTTAAATTTTGTAGTGTTATGTGAACAAATATTTATTCAAAAATATATGAAAATTTATTTTTTTTTAATGCGATAATTTTTGAAGTAAAAAGTGGGTTCTGACAATTTTTTTAAATTGCCATATGGCAACTCTGACGATATAATTTTGATAAGTTTAGTTGTATTTTAATAAAAACCATAAAGTTTTGAGTGAAAACGTAATAAGTTTTTGGAATATTTTAGACTCTGCGTATTTGAAAAATTCATCGTTCGATCGGTCAGATTTTGAAAAATTATATACACTCGATGAACTAATTTCTAGCACATAAATAGATTTTTGTATTTTTTCATAAATTTTTGAAAATAGTTCCATAAAAAAGATTAAAAATAGAGCTTTTCAATTAATTATTTAGCAACTCCGGACAAACAATTTTTCACAATATTTTTATTCACGATTGTAGTCAAGGTTTTTAAATCACTTAATTATCTTATTTGAGTAAAATAAAATTGCCGTTTAACCCTTTTACGACGAATGGTTAAAATATGTCCCATTTTTAGTTTTGTTGCATTAGCTACACTTTTTAACAAATTTTTCCGATTGTGAGTCGACAAAGAATATATGTACTTCGGCCAATATGGTCTAAGAGCCGAACATGGTGAACCCAAAGTTAAGAAATATAAATAATTTTTCATAATTTTTGGTACGTATTTTCTCGGACTCTATTGGACTTAGGGGATCGTACTTTTGGTAGGACATGGTACAATCCTTTACGTTTCAAGTAACTTCGAGATAGTTGAAATTGAATCATTCCATTTCCTATAGGACACTGATATAATATGGAACATATATATCCCATTTTTTATTTTTTGTTCGTATAGAAATTTATAGATTTTGTCTCCTGATTTCAAATCTGGTCTCCAAATTTTTTAATTTCGAAATATCGTATAAAAAGAATAAGGAACACTGTGTCAAAAATGGGTTAAGGTCTAAGTTCAATTTTTAGAAAATAAAATTTTTTGTTACCATATAAATATAACAGGTATTTCTGGGTGGATATTGATAAAACTAAATGGCTATGCAAGTTCTGAAAATAGTACACTCAGGGAACTTCCGCTGTAAATATTTGTAGTTGTGTGTGTATTAATATAGTATCTTTATTTTTAAGTGATAACCCCAATCATTTGTAAAATAAATTTCAGTTGTGACTACATTTGTAGTTCATTTTGAAAAAACAAAACACTTCAAATTACTGTATTATGCATTTACATTAATTTTATCCTTTTTATGTTTTTATTAAAAAAATGGAAACAACCCTAGTAAAAAAATGTATAATGTATACTTAAGTATTTTGTTTTTTCATCTTAAAATATATTATAATATGATATATATGCTGTCATATATAGCCACATAGTATATGTTTCTTATGTGGTAACAAATCTAACGATATATTATTATAAAAAATAAGTTATTAAGCATATATGCTATACATAATAATATATGATAGATCTATTGTGGTATATAATAAGATATTCTAACAAACATAATATGCAATCATATATGGTGACATATAAGCTATGTAGTTTAAGATATAAAAAAAAAATATGGTACCGTATGTATAATACAATTTATGACATAATTATATATGATATGAAATGATATAAGATAAAATTGGTCTAGTTAATTTATAACCATTTGTTTGAGATTTTTCTTATATTATGCAGATTTGTTAAACAAACCATTGACCAATACAACAATAGAAATAATTTAAGAAAAATTGTCGATCAAACTTATGAGCTAAAAGAACGAACTAATACAAAAGAACAAAATTATCTATAAACTAGAATGGCAAACTCTACTATTTTTCAAAATATCTGGTTCTTTCTACCAAAAATTACTTATCTCTTTGAAGCTAATTAGATCCAACTAGATCTAAATAGATCCCATTAGATATTGTAGGATTTATCAGGAACTTAAATTACATTTATTGGATCCCTCAATTTTGAGATAATTTTGATCTAATTTAATACAATTTAATCTAATCGGATATTATTAGATACCCCAATTTTGAGATAAACTTAGACAAGAGTGTTATACTTGAGATACAATTTATTTTCATCGGGAAATAAACTTTGGTAAATTTTTTACTACAATTGTGGTTAGTTTTATCAACTGTGAATGACACTGTTAGTTGAATTTAATGAAATGTAAGTCGCCCTTTCTTCAACTGAAAGTTCATTTATATTTAACTACATTTGCAGTATATGTTTCATCGAAGTGTATGTTCCATCTAATTCCGGAACATTTACCCTTAGGTGCTGTTGGAGTATATGTGACCCGATAATAAAAGAAATCTAATCCCAACAGCACTTAAATGTTAATGTTCTGGAATTAAATCAAGAATACCTTCTAGTTTTAGACCTAACGAAGTAATATCAAGTAAATTAAGCTATATCCGCCCAGAAATATCTGTTTTATTATTATGTTGAAAATAAAAATCTCCTTGAATTTGGCCTTTGACCACAAGCAGGGGACATTTAATGTATCTCCATTTTTCCCAGATTTAGAGGATTGGAGTATATGATCTTGTTTTGTCAAATTACCACCAAAAATTTATGGTATTAAAAAAAAAACATAGAAAAAATTGAACAAAAGCGAAATAAGTGACAAAAATCGCTATTTCCTCGAAATCCGTTGAAATAAAATAACTGCCCTAGCCAAAGTAAAAACTGAATTCCTACAATTTTTGCAGGTTTTATTCTTAATATGTTCCTTATAAAACCATGAAGACTTTTAGAAATCTCTTAACAAATATTTAAAAACTTTAAAATTGGAAACAGCGTATTAGCAAAAGTTAAAAACGAGTTAGAAAAACACAAGATGAAAAATAATTCTCATCGAAGTTCCTGGAAATTACAGAATACAAAAATGTTTTTGTAGTATTTTGCACTTGCGTGTTTTGATGAAGATTAAGTAAACCGATTTAAGTTTTTTTGATTTATTACATAAACAATACACTACAAATAACGATTCTTAATGCTTTTAATTCAAGTTCGTTTTAAAATATCAACATTTTTAAGAAAATGAACAAAAACTCAGATTTTTCAAACTACTATCCTAATTTTTTTGGGAGACATAGGTTTAAACCCAAATAAATAAATATCTCTATGGGGTAGCCCTCCCAATAACTCAACATTTTTGTTTTTTGGAGCTCCCTAATGCTGTTATATGTGCTGAGTTTTTCCCGTCCATTCATCCATATTGTTAGATGTGAGTAAATGTTTGGCTCTGATGGTTGGCGGGTGGAATGATAGCAGCACACCATCAATTTGCTATTAACGCAATGTGGTAAATGTCAATTACGTGTTATTTTATTTTCAATTTATTTTTATGCGAATTTTATAGTAATACAACTACTAATGAAAAAAAAAAAAAATAAAAGGGAAAACGAAAAATAATAATACTAATATGTATATTATTACATTTTAATGTTTAACGACAAAATGTTTAAATAAAACTGGCAAGGAAAATTAAATTTAAACTATTTTTTTTTTTTGAAAATCTTATAGGGAGTTTACACAGAAAAGTCAATTTACTAAAAATCAAGTACTTAGCAAGTCGATTAAACTAGTTTTTAATCTTTTTGATCAACAGTTAATTCAACTTATCCTCTGCCGATGAGCCTAAAAGTAATGGGTGGACTCAT
The DNA here is from genome assembly GCA_021234595.1 of Delia radicum. Classification (NCBI taxonomy): domain Eukaryota; kingdom Metazoa; phylum Arthropoda; class Insecta; order Diptera; family Anthomyiidae; genus Delia; species Delia radicum. The sequence goes on from CM037855.1 coordinate 147,969,631, forward strand.
TACCTTGCGGTTGGTGAAGTAACTGATTACTTATATGGTTACATGGTAGGAAAAAATAATGAGTCTATAAATAGATTTCCAACAAAAAAATGTTGATAAGTAAATTATTACAAATATTTTTTTTAATTAAATAAATAATGTGGTCACGCTGGAATTGGAACATCATTATTTTATATTTTAAAATAATGTAGAAGGTAATGAGATAGATTACAAGGTAATCCATGAGTGTTCAATTATCGGTAACTTATTACTTTATATTTCAGAATAATGTTGTAGGTAAGGAGAATACATTACAATGTAATGCATTATGTAGCCAACTATTGGTAACTCATTACATTATATTTTGAAATAATGCAGAAGCTAAGAAGTATTCATTAGAAAGTAATGCATTATGTAACGCATTATCGGTAACTTATTACTTTTTGTTGGAATATAGATAAGGAGTATACGTAACAAGGTAATGCATTACTTTATCGCACCCATTACCAGTTTTTCTGGGTACGGTACACATACATAAAAAAGGTACACATGCATAGGAAAAACTATGTTATAAATAGGAAAAACACACCAAGGACCATGTTTTTGGCTATAACTCAGAGACCAATCGAGATACCACCCTGATTTCTTCATACAAATGTGTAGGATAGTTAAATAAAAAGCATATATTTTTTTAAGAATTTAAAAAATGCACATTTCGAGATATAGGCATGTGAACTCAAGACCCCAAAAAAATTAACTTTGACCCTTTCATGAACAAAGCGATATGCATATCAATTTAAAGACCGCATTTTAACTTAAAAAAATAGGACCAACACCGTTGTACCGTTTACAAGTTAAAGTCAAACTTGTATGGATAATTTAGTCAAATTTTAAAGGTTTTGGAAATTTTCATAGTGTTATATTTCGGAAACTGAAAGGGTCCGGAAACTGAAATTTATGTTTCGCCGATTTCTTGTCGAGTGAGATAGTTATGGTGAATTTCATTGAAATCGGAGGTAGTCGATCCGAAAATGCCATATTTTTGATTGAGTTGACATGTTTATACTCTTCTACTCTTCTTCTTTAAAGATAGCCAGCCAGAACAATACGAACGGCAAAGTCTTGCAAAGCACTTACGTCGTTGGTATCAGCGTCGTTAAAGCGTTGGATTTCTGAAGATTTAAGTGCCACAAAAGCAACAAAATGATAACACCGGGCGTGGCCAAAGCACTTGCAAAGCAAACTGTAAAGTACTTTTAAAATAATGGCATGAGCGCCTTGGGAGTACCGAAATTTTAAAGCGCTGGCAGGTATTGACAACACAATCAATATAGTGCTTTTTCATTTTTTAATTGAAGGTGTGCACAGTTTTTAACAGTTGGTTAAAGTTAATATTTGACTTAAAAATGTGACAACTTTAGAAGCGATTGGCGGGCAAATCAAAAATTTTATCTGGAGTTTAAAGATTGTTGGAGCTTTTTGGGGTAAAAATCGGAAAAATAAGTTTTTTTTTTAATTACTATTTTAAACAAATGTAGTTTTTGAAAATTGAAAAATTGAAAATTGGTCTCGATTGCGTTCAGCAATTCGCAAAAAACTGGACGTGAGTGGGCCAAATTTGGAATTTCACATTTTCAAATGGGAATGTCTCGGGAACTATTAGAGATAACCCACACATGTAAGCATGTTTTTTGTTAGTGTGTACTAGGGTGTTTCATTTTTTCCAAAGATGCGTTTTTCATATGACTTTGCTTACGCCCCGAGTCTCGGTAATATGAAAGTTATATATACCAAATTTTAATAAGATTGGGTGACATTTAGAGGTTGCACATAATGATCACTTTTATCTAAAAATAGTGAAATTCCTAATATTTGTTCGATTTTAAAAATACGGCCGTTAGTTTTCGTTTTGCTTGCCAACAGACATGCACCATGAAGAACGAAAGTCGTATACTTCACAGTAATGCATGTAAAGGGTCCGCCAAATAACTTTTTTTTTTGAACTCCTGAACCAATTGGACTTTGTATGGCGTCATGCCAAGGTCTTTATGCAAAATTCGTCTCAATGATGTCTCCGAAATGTTCAATTGTTGAGAACGACAGTGAATTGATGTTGATGGCGCTTCACGCACACTTTCTGCCACAGCAGCAATATTCTCGGGTGTACGCACTGTTTTTGGCTTTTCACGCTTTGGTTTATCGATGAGGATGCCAGTTTCTTTCACTTTTTTCACAAGATAACGAACATACGGACCATATTCGTTCAGCGGAAGGATAAAACTAATTATCTGTCAAATCAGACATGAGCTAAGTGTTATCATTCACGAAATAAGCACTAGTTGAAAAAAAAACCTTTAGATGGCGGACCCTTTATATAATTTTGTGATTCCCTTTCATTTTACTCGTACTAAGTACATACAAGCAAAACAAAGAAACATATGCAAGACTTATACATAGTTTTAATTTGGCTGCGAAATTTAAACACATATTTTCTTAACTGAGCTCTAAAATAGGAAAGGCTGTTAGAAAAGGTGCCCACTGGTGAGATTTTAGGAGCTCGTCTGCCCTCAAAAAAAAGTACTTTTGGTTTTTATTTACTACCACAAGGAATTGAAAGAAACTCTTTCGCTTGCTGCTAAGTCCACCAGTACTCAACTGCGTTATGTGTGGAGGAAGGCAAATATTCCTGTTAAGACAGAGAAGAATATACGTGCCGGTGTACGAAAGTTATATAAAGAATACCAAAATCTGGGAAAAGAGAAATCGAGAAACACACATAAAGCAGTAATGAAACGAGTGTTTAATAAGTGCAGCATGCCATCGCAAGGTCCAAACATTTCTATATTTCAAAAATTCCGAAGCTTGTGGACTTCACTAGATAAGACTGTTTATACGACAATGCTAGATGAAGAAAATTCCGTTGACAGCTATGTCAAAGAACAACTTGTGCGTATGGTAAACTACATTCACAATGTCCTATAAGAGGGAAGTCATCCAAGAGAAGACTACAAAGAGTTATTGCAACTATCTTTCCTATACTTAGGAGGTTGGCCTACAAACGACTTTAGTTTCAGGATCCCTGGAGCTCTGCATAACGCAAAATGGATGGCAAAAGCAATATATGCACTTAAGATTGTACTCTTCAGTAAACAGTTTAATATTCCCCAACAAGAATTACAAGGAATGAAACGTGTTGCATATTTTGTCAAAGATGCGTTGTTCGTTTTTGGGCATGAAGCAACTGTAAGTAGATGGGCTCCAAAATATTATTTGGATATGCTACAGCTTCTGACAACTTATCCGGACTCCCAAGTAAAAGAAATAGCCCTCACAGTTGCTAAACGGCATCTTTGGTATCTGCCGGAAACAAACGTCGGTTTAGCTTTTTTTGATGAACGTATTCCTCAATATGAGAAAGAAAATATGATTAGAAATTTGGAAACAGAACCTAGAAATAAAATTTATACGAACCGTTTAGAAGGTAAAAACATAGAGTTTGAAGGAAAAAGCCTGAGGGATTTCATCACCAATAAAACAAAGATGTTCTTCAACATTTTTGGAATCCAAGACGCCAAAGAATACTTCACTGATACCCTTTGAATACATGTGAATACCCTTAACGTAGTAAATGATACAGCAGAAAGAGGAATTGCTATGATAAAAAAGTTTAACGAATCGGTAAGGGACGAGCAAGGTAGTCAAACATCACAGAAAAGTCGTCACCAAGCGAACAAAAGAAGAGATGACGTCGTTTAAAGTTAATTAGTACATATAACACATTTCTTTTACCAAAATATTACTATTCATATCATATTTTAGTCTTGAAATTATTTAAAAATTGTTATTTCTATAGTAGTTTTTCTAATAAAAGTAATTAATATGGAAAAATCGCATTTTTTTGTTTATTTCTACAAATCTGGTCAAAGTGTGCAACCTCTAAATGTCATCCAATATTCTTCTTTGGTATATTTGACTTTTATATTACCGAGACTCGGGGCGTAAGCAAAGTCATATGAAAAACGCATCTTTGGAAAAAATGAAACACCCTAGTGTGTACTAGGAGATTACAAATATGTTCATTTTTTGAAAATTAGAATAGAAACAAAAAATAAAAATGCGAGCACTTAAAATTTTATGTGCAAAATATTTATTAGTTTGGGTGGTCCTATTGCAATCTTAAGCTCAATATTACTTCGCTTAAGCCCATATGACACTGTATAGTTTTTGTATTGACAATCTAAATTAAAGCAGTACAAATATATTGTTACTCAATTTTTTAACTAGTGTAAAGAGTACGAACACATAGTGCCAAATTGTAGTAAATGTCAAAACAAATACTTTTGTTATCGATAAATCAGCGAAAAATTGGGATATCTGTCAAAAGTGCAAATGAAAATTTTGAACTTTATCTTGACATTTCTCACAGGCAAATAAGTTTGTTGTCAGTTTCTTTTTGGAACTGCCAGTTTAAAAAAAAAAAACAAAACTGTTTGTTTACAAATTGTATATATGTTTCATTCGCACATTAATGTTGTTTCTTTCTCCCAATACATCTTGAAACTATACAAAAACTATACAGTGTCACAACAGCTTTATGTCTGTAAATAATAGCCGAATTATTTCCAAAAACTTTGTTATATATCCCACTGTGAAAAAGAAGCATTGCAAAAGCATTGCTTTTTGAACGTTCGCAAACAGGATTTTTTTAAAAAAATTTTACAACGTTTCATGAAATAACAGCAGTGTAAGTTAACTTTTGCATCTCTTGTTTTGAAAAAGGTGTTCAAATTGACACAATTTACACCGATTTCGCCAAGGCTTTTGACCGAGTCCCACATGAACTTTTATTATATAAGCTTTCCAAGATTGGCATCCATTCAAATATGCTTAGTTGGTTCCGTCATTATTTGATAGGCAGAATCGCAACAGTATCTGTAGATGGAATTTGTTCGGAATATTTGATGCCAACGTCAGGTATTCCACAGGGCAGCATCCTTGGTCCTTTATTATTTAATATTTTTATAAATGACATTAGCGATTGCTTTAAAAATTCAAAATTTTTAATGTATGCTGATGATCTCAAAATTTTCAAGCCAATTTTTTCTGTAAGGGACGTTTTTGACCTTCAGGAGGACTTGAATAATCTAGTTCATTGGTCAAATTGTAGTGGTTTACCCTTTAATATTTCTAAATGTTATAGTATGTCGAAATATTATAATTTCTGATTACAGAATGTTTGGTAATGTATTGTCCTCTGTTGATGAAATTTTGGACCTTGGTGTAGTTTTTGATATTAAATTATCATTCACAAGTCATTTAAATTTTATTGTACCAAAAGCTTATTCGCTTTAAGCATTTATTCGACGTAATTTGGATAAATGTTTTGATCACATAACGAAGAAAGTTGTTTATACTTCGTTTGTTAGATCTAGATTGGAATATTCTTCATTTATTTGGAGTCCTAATGCAGCTCTTCATATTGGTCGTATTGAGAGAATTCAAAGAAAGTTTGTTAAGTTTGCCCTACCATGTTTTAACTATCTGAATCATTTAAACATTCATTCTTTTTCTAGCCCTTCATACGCAGATAAATGTGAGTTTATTTCTTTAAAAACTCTGGAAACTCGTCGTATTATTGCTAGTTTAACTTTTTTACATGGTATTATTTGTGGTGTTATTGATTCTCCTGAGCTATTAGAGTTAATTTCAATATATGTTCCACCAAGAAGTTTTAGAAATATAACTAAATGTTTTCATATTGATATACATGCAACTGAATATGTATTAAATAAACCACTAAATATATCTATGAGATTATTTAATATTTATTGTAATAATTTAGACATAAGTGTTTCTAACTCCCAATTTAAAATTTTGCTAAATAATTTATTTTAAATATCTTAAATTTTATATGCTAGTCTGTAAGGATATTGTATCCATAGACTTAAATAAATACATAAAAGTATTGCCTTGTAGCGCGTGTCTAACGTTTGCATAAAGTAGTACTTCTTATACAATATATATATCTGATTATTTGAAAAAAAAAAACACTGTGAAAACATTGGTTTAAAGCGTAATAATTCTGTTTAAATTTGTGCCGCTTAAATGATGATCCCTTATGTTGAGGTAAATTAGTAAAGTAAAACGAATTTGGTCGCTTAAAAATTAAAAAAAAATGTATTTGGACTTCTTTTCTAAATTTAGACTTGTTTTCTAAATTTTAAATGTTAAAAATTTTAAATGCAAAACTAACAGCACTGGCTGTTTCATACTTAAGTAACGCTTATTATAAAAAATAAAACTCACTCAAGCGAATGAGTGATATATAAATATTTCGTATCATTTGTATTGCGTGAGTGTTAGTGGTGTAAACCATATTTTGTGTTGCATACTTTCGAGAAACATATTATGAAAACAAAGTGGCCCAGAAGTATGAGTGGTATTTAAGTTTAATAAAAATAATTTATAAGCTTGTATGTATTGCATTGTTTAAACTTGCTGTTGCATACTTTAGGGGGGCTTAAGGCGAATGAGTGATATTAATAATTTTTCTAATTTATAATTTATAAACAGAAAAGACAAAAAATTGCAAAATCCATTGTGCTTATGACAAAAAACTATTGATAAAATGCAAAAAATAGTAAAACTACAAAAAAATACAATTTTTAAGAGAAGAGTTTAAAAATTTTAAGGAAACAAGCTTTTAAGGCGAATAATATCTGAAAAAGGCAATTTACAGCTTACAATTTTTACAAAAATTAAAATAAATAAATGGAACACAAAAAAACTAAATATGATTAAAATATCAAAAAATGGCAACAAAAAAGCAAAAAAAATATTTGTCTACAGTTTTAGTAGTTTTTTGTTTTTATATACATCGAGATTATTTTTATGTTATTTTCGATTTATAACGAGCTTTCAACCTCCATATATTTACAAAAATGAAGCAAATCAAACATATTAGCTAGGTTGATACTAGTATTTCGATCTGTCTAAAGATCTCATCAGAAATCGAAGTTTTAGAAAAGCCAGAGCCTCTATAATAGGCAGCGCTTTCTATGTTTATAAAGTATAAACCTATTTTTAATTCTATTCTTTTTAACAATGGATTTTCTTAAAACAAAACGAATTTTCTGCATTTTAAAAAAATTGTTTATTTTATTCAGGCCCGATTACTGAATGACCAGTAACAAGCAGTTAAATTGAAAATTTATATGTTAAACAACAAAAGTGTCAGTTAAAGTCACATTTAGTAGGTTATTTGGTTGGGTTTTAAAAATCTTTTTAATCAAGCGAAATCAAGGCCGCCTAGAACCAGAATTCAGATAGACCACCTTCGATTTCAATGAAATTCACCATAATCACACTAGAGAAGAAATCGACGATACATAAATATCAGGCGAGGGACCCTTTAGCTTTCCGAAATATGACGTCATGAAATTTGCAAAAAACATTAAAAATTAACTAAAGTATCCTTACAAATTGGACTATAACTTTTAAACTATAGAGGATACAAACTCGTGTTTGTCTTATTTTTTAAGTTAAAATGTGCTCTTTAAAATTATATGCATATTATTTTTTTCTTAATGGAAGGGTCATAGGTAATTTCTTTTGGGATATCTTAAAATATCCGTCTCTTAAAATACTTAAAAAAATGTGTGCTTTTTATTGAACCCTCCTCCACATTTATGTTCCAGTTCCTTCTATGGAAATATAAATTTATATCAAAGAATTCTCTCAATGAAGTATCTGATTGAATAGTTTGGCCAAAAACATATTTTATGTTTTTTTTGCGTTATAGACAAGTTTTGATATTGCACTGAGAGAATTATCTGCATGATATAGAATTTTCGCATTAAATCAAAGAAGTTGCATTGGAGTTCGTCTTTTGAAATTTTCATAAAATTGTGCGAAAAAGTATAATTTTATTTATGTAAATTTTCTTAAACTCAATCAAGAAGTTTCACTAAAAACTGTTTTCATAAAAATATGAGTTTTTCATTAATATTAAGAAAATTTTCCTTTATTTTGCGAAGAAACATTTTATTGATTTCCTGAAAATTTTTCACCCAACAAAATTCTCTCTATGTGAGAAATAATTATTGAACTGATTTATTGCGACTATGAATGTGAAATTTAAGAAAAAAGACGAAAGCTGCAAAGCATACTAAATGCACTAAGGTGCCAAAGTAGACCACCTCGAGTACAGAAAACTTTTAAAATGCTGTAACTTCTACAATTATGAACCGATTTCTATGATTTTAGACTTTTTGAATCCGCTTGATGAGATTAATATGCTTACGGTAATATGTTACCTCTTAAAGTTTAAAAGTTGTGTGATGTTGAACATTAAAATTTAAATTTTTTGACAAGTTTTTTTTAGGTTTTAAGTTAATAACTCCTTTATAATAAGTGGTAAGATTTTGTGTATTGCCACTTTTATCATTAATATTGTGCTTAAAGTTTCATTTAATTATCTGGAACCGTTGAGTAAAGAAAAATCTGCAAAGTCAATTTTTTGAAATAGGTCAAAAAAATTGTAAAATTTTTGAGAAAAAGTAGCTTCTCTCATACGTTTTTTTTATAATCTAATAGAAGAAAAGTAAATATTTTTTAAATATTCGAAAAGAACAGGCTATGAGAATAGTTTTAAATGAAAGTATTATTAATTTTGGACATGCACCCTACACCCAGCATTGATCGAAAATGACCAATTTCAAGCAAAATTTCAAGTTTACACACGTGGGCAAAAAATGGCACGCCCATTTCTTAACTTTTTAAAACGTAATATTATAGACTAATAAAATGTTAATTTTTCTTTATCAAGTTTGCCGCCGGGAAATGAAAAGTGGGGTCCTGGGAGGAGTTTTTGTAAAAAAAGTCAAATTTTGAAATTAGATTTTTTCGCTTTTAAAAAAATCATATTTAGATCCAATTTTTTTACTTTCATTTATTTTTTATTAATTAACGACAATATAATCTTTAATTCATATTAAAATTGTTTACATAGCATAAACACCTATTTAGATATTATTTATCAAAGTTAAGTTGTTATAATACAAAAAACACTATTATATATATTGTTTGTTTTTTTACTTATTTGTTCTAGAAATTTTTTAAAATTTACAATAAATTTTTTTTTTAAAGCAGAGATTTTCACCTGTTCAACGATGTATAACATGTCTGGTGAATACGTTTACAAACGTCTGAAAACATTTTTGAAAAGTGTCAGCTCGACCAAAAATTTTATTTATATGAAAATTCCTTTGTATTAAAATATGCAGTAAAAAGCTCAAAATATACGCTTTAAACATGCACTTAAATCGAAATATGCACCAAAAACCCAAAAATATGCCCTTAAAATCCTAAAATATGCACTAAAAATCCAAAAAAATTTGCACTTAAAATCCTTAAATATGCACTAAAAATCCAAAAATATGCACTTAAAGTTTTTGACCGTCCTATAGCTTTTGTCTCACAAAAACTCAATGGGGCATTTTTTAAAATTTACAATAAATTTTTTTTTTTTAAAGCAGAGATTTTCACCTTTTCAACGATGTATAACATGTCTGGTGAATACGTTTACAAACGTCTGAAAACATTTTTGAAAAGTGTCAGCTCGACCAAAAATTTTATTTATATGAAAATTCCTTTGTATTAAAATATGCAGTAAAAAGCTCAAAATATACGCTTTAAACATGCACTTAAATCGAAATATGCACCAAAAACCCAAAAATATGCACTTAAAATCCTAAAATATGCACTAAAAATCCAAAAAAATTTGCACTTAAAATCCTTAAATATGCACTAAAAATCTAAAAATATGCACTTAAAGTTTTTGACCGTCCTATAGCTTTTGTCTCACAAAAACTCAATGGGGCACAACGCAACTACACTGTAACCGAATTGGAGTGCATGGCGGCTGTAGTTTGTGTGAGGAGGGGTCCCTCAACATAGTATGAGTTAAGGAGCATATAGACGACATGTATTTGTCATCTGACATGTCAAATTTTCAAGTCACATGTAATTGTGCATGTCTGTCAAAATTGCTGTTTTACATAAGGTTTATAATAGTTGGTCACAAACGTACATGTTTTTTGCTTCTGACACAGTCTCTGTTTTTTTTTCAACAGCTGATCAGTGCGAAAATTTTATTAAAATAATTTTTTTTTAAAAGTGATAGTCAAATGGAATCAAAGGATAATGCAATTGCAGTGTGCAGTGTAATTTCAATTATAACTGCAATGAAATCGAAATTAAAAAAAAAAAAGAAAAGAGGAAAAGAAACCGTTCTCTGTGGAGCCAACAATCAAGTCGATCTGGGTTTCAACATGGCATGCTGCCGCAGCAAAATTTTTTTTTGCGCCGCAAAATAGTTCAGCCATCTTAAATAATTTTTCTTTAAATGCGGACATACCAATTTGGGATATAATTATAAAACTTTTTATAAACATATATATGTACATAATTTTATTAAATGGGAAAATGTATATACATTTATTGGTATTGTAAAATGTTAACTTTAGCCGGCTAATGATTCCGTCAATAGGGCACCGCCGCTGTTTGTTTTCTCACGGCATGTATTTATGACAACTTTTTGTTTCATATTTAAAACAGCTGATGTCAGATGGTTTGTCAGAAGAAAATAGAGCACGCTCTAATTGAAATTTTGTCAGATGACTTTGCGTCTGACTTTTACAGAAGCAAAGTTAAAAAGGTCACACACGACATGTATGTATTTTGCAGTGGGAAATTTGACATGTCAGATGACAAATACATGTCGTGTATATGCTCCTTTAGCATTTGATCCATCGTATCGACTCCGGCTTTAGTTGAATTATAAAATAAAATAAACACACTTGAAAGAATTGGTCGTCTGGTGCTCTTCATAACTTCCTTAGGAAGACATCTTTTGTTTACTCGAATGGTGCCAACAAATGCCAGTCCCATAGCAGCAAGTCGTTTAGCGCCGTTCAATGAGGTGAACAAATTATCAGATATAATTGTTCTGCCGCTGTTTGCGTAACAATTTGCGAAATACATTAGAACGTTTTCATCTTGATTTATCTCCCGATTGTCTCCTTCCTTTCCAGTGTATAGTTTTCCTTTCAATGGAAATTTAGTCTTAGCATCGCATGCCCACCAAACTTTGATCCCATACCTTGCAGGTTTTGATGGGATATATTGGGTGAACTTTGTGCGCCCACGATACGGAAACAACTGTTCATCGATGGTGATATTTTCATAAGGTTCGTAATAATTTTGCAGATTTTCATTGAGAAAATTCCAAAGGTCCCGGATAGGAGCTGCTTTATCTGTTTGCTGTCGGAATGCCCGCGTACGACTATTATCGAAACGAATATATCTGGACAGAGTAATGAATCGTTTGTGCGACATAGCCGCACGGAATATGGGCAGCGAATCAGAACGCCACAATATACTGGAGTCTTGCATATTATTATGGCTGAGACCAGAAGCCAACAAAATCCCAATGAATGCATCTAGCTCAGACCTTGTCAAATCAATCCATTTTCTTTGGGTAGACTCTGGATGTTCTTCATTCCATTTTCTAATTGATTCTCGCCCATGCCGATTTGTTTCACTAATGATGACGAACGTAATATTGGTTGAGAAAAATAGCTTGAATACCTCAACTGGATTGGTGAGCCTTGTTTTTGTTCCAGATTGAAAACGCATGATATTATCTCTTTGCTTTGCCTATGCGTTCATACAAAATTCATAGGGGTCTGGCCAGACACCATGTACCAAAAGTAAGGTGAAGATTTTTTATTTGGCTTTTTTGTCCTGTTCCAAGGACTTTTTTTCAATTATTAATTTATACATCGAAAGCCAACAATATTTTGGGAGATTACCTGAAATTACAGCCATGTACCTAGAATAGAAGTATGCTAAATTGAAGCATGAAAATGAAATATGTCTGGCCAGAACCATGTGCCACTTCGAGGGTTAAGCTAAAAGTGACCGATAAGCTAAAGGGAAGATATTGTTGCCTTTAACTTTAAACGTAAGGTTTATGTGTTTAAAGTTACCACATTTTCTGCTCTATAAAGAAGAAGAAGAAAATACCGAATTTCAGAACCGAATTTCACAAAGTATTGTTTGTTTGTAAACAAATAAATAAAAGTACGTTGCCACTACGTATTTTTATAAACCAATTCATAAACCAATAATCGGTTTTTAGTTTGGTGCTGCCACATTATCAAAAATATTAATTTTATTTTATTGGGAAGTTGTAATAACGAAAAACATTATAACTCACTTTATTCCTCATTTTAGCTAAAGTTACTTTTTACTAACATTTACTTTAAAGGCAAGTTGTAATAACGGCCCTAAGAGGTAATATATTATCGTAAGCATGTTTTTTTGTTAATCTCATCAGCGGATTCAAAAAGTCTAAAATCATCGAAATCGGTTCATAATTGTAGAGGTGGTCTACTTTGGCACCTTAGTGCTCACCCTGTGGCTTCAAAATTAATTTTCTGAAAGCTATACTCCTCCTTAACGATTACATATACATTTGGTCTTAGTCGGTCCAGTAGTTAAGAAGTTCTATATTTATTACCACTTTTTATTTGATTCACTCCACTGTGTGCCGTAGCATATGCGGCAAACCCAGTTAAACGGTTATTGGAAATCGATTTGCTAAAATTAGCCAATGTTTTTTTTTACTAAAAACTAGTACAAAGTTAGGATATAAGTAAAAGGTTTTACTAATTTTTCTAAAATTTGTTATTTGAATGTATGAAAAAAGAAAATAGTAAACATTTTTATTTGCTAATTTTAGAAAGTTTTGTTTAAAAAATTAGTAAAATATTTTGCCAAAATCATAAACGAAAATTAGTAAAAATTAGTTAGCTCTACGTAGTGTCTTTAATGAGTTTTAATAGAGGCATAAATCAGTTTTCTACATATGTGTATAAAAGTTGCAGGTAATTAGATTTTTATTTTCCAGTACAAAAATAAATCCATATAAAATAAATTGTTTGAATAATTTTACAACCATGAAACATACTTTAATAAAAAGTAATTCTATATTATTTGTACTTAATTTAATTCGCATTATTTTTTTAATTTAATTTGCCCTCCCTTAAATTTATTTTTAAATATCAAATTTCCTTTTTAATTTCTAAGAAATTCATTTCCTGCATTAAGTCCATTAATTTTAAATTGTTTGACCTTGGTTGGTGTCGTTGTTCGATGTCATTGTGGTTATGGGTTTTATGTAGTAGTGTGCTGATAACGGTTTAAAATCATTATAAGTATTTTTTTGTTTAAATCTTAAGGTCAATTCGTACACAAATACCATCATAATGTAAGTGTATGTTTATTTTAGAGTGGTCGAATGTTAACTCATCAAAGACACGTCATGGATCCGCTGGACTGTTTTTAACCAACTTTTGCAAATAAGGAATGATCGCGTTACTTTTAAGAATGTGGTCAGATTATGTGTGCAAAATATTAAAGCGATCGGCTTATTATTTCGCTTACAAATTAAATCTGAACAAAAATTGAGTAATAGAGATAGAAGCAGACCATTTTCAAAAAAATTATAGTATTGGAAACTTGTTTTGCAGCCTTCATCAATAATTTAAAAAGAGTCTTAATATAATTTCATTGTTCTGAGTTCTGGACAATTAGGCATAAGTTTTTTTTTTTTTGTAAAAATGCTACTTTTTTTGCCCTCTCTTTTTGTTCAAAGTCCATTTGTAAACAAAATAATGATCCGATTGAGCTTATATTATGTACACCTATTCTGCAAACTTCTTAAAACATAACTTGAGTAAAAATAAGTTCACTTTTAAACATAAAATGAGTTATAAATTATAACCTGTGTCGGGAATTATTCGATCTCACTCCTTATATAAAACAATGCTTCATTAAGACATTTTTGTTCGCCCTCTAGTGGAAATATTAGCTACCAAAATTTAAACTTTGACAGAATATAAATCGTAGACGGTTGAACATATTTAAAAAATTTAACTTTTGTATAGTTTTGTGAACAAATATTTATTCAAAAATATATGAAAAATTATTTTTTTAGTTAACCGATTTATAAAATATTTTGGAAAAATATCGTGGGCTTTGACCATTTTTAAATTACTATATGGCATTCTTGACGTTTATGATTTAAGTAGTATTTAAATAAAAAAAAACCAGGGCTCCTCGTTTTCGAGTAGTCGAGCAGTGGTGAAAGTGCACTTTTTGTTCGCTGAAATCATGTCACAAAAGTAAATATTAAAGATAAGTATCACAAATGCATACTTTTTGGAAAGGTAAATTTCCAAACTCTCCTTACTCGGATAAACGTTGTGCCAACTATTACTCGAAAAAAACTAGATAGCTCATTTAAAATTTTAGTGTTTCGGTAAAACTTGAGCAGTAGGCGAACAGCTACTCGAAAAACTCGACCATTTCTGTACAAAATTGCTGAAATATGCTATTTTTTAAAAAATAAAAAACTTGGTACAAACTTATGCATACAATTAATATTTCGTGGCAATCCAACGAAGATTGTGGGAAAGGCCAACTACTACTCGAAAAAAACTAGAACACTTCAATACAAATGTGTGAAATTATGCAGATTTTAAACATTTGGCTCCGTAAAGTTTCTGTGTGCAAAATATAATTAAAATCCAAATATCCATGGTCAGATTTTGGCCGATCTTGCGTGGAATGTCCGACATTGTTTTTTTTTTATATTTTTTGTCATTATTATTAGCATTATCACATAAATTATCTGAAAAATTATCATATGAACCATTAACGAAATTGCAGAAAGAGCGATTGAACTAGAATAGCGAACTAGTTCATTCAAATCAATTGAACCAGAAAGAGCCGCTACCCAAGTCTACAAATGACATACAAAACTCAAAATATACAAGTGTTGCTAATCTGTTAAAAATGACAATGTTGCTAAAAAAAGAATGTACTACTACATAAAATAAATTAAGTGTTAAAGTTCTAGGTTTTTTTTTTTGTGGCAATTGATGAAAAAGTTAGATTTTACTCAAAACGGGACAAATGGTGTTCCGTTCAGTGTATCGTCGGGACACGGGATATTCGATTCTAAAGCTAGTCTGTCCCGACGAAAACTAGACGATTGTCAAGTCTTATTCACGACTGTAACCAAGATGTTAAGTTGTTTTAAGATTTTTAAACCACTTAATTATCTTCATTCAGTAAAAAAATATAGAACTTTAAAAGTAATGGGTCGAAAAAAGAACACTGTGTCAATAATGAGTTAAACTGGGATAGTGCAGACAAGTTGTGATAATGAAAAATTAATTAGAAAAATTGGTTTAGGCTTAAGGGGTTTATTTTTTTTAAATTACTTTTAATTTACTTACTAATTTTTGTCATATTTCAATAGTTTGAACGATTTTCTATATGCTATGAAAACTTTGACAGAAATAAAAAAGTCACAGCTTGTTAAACAAACTCCTTGCCCTAAATTTTTCATGAGAAATATTTACTATAAATGCTTTTTTCAAGATATTGAAAATCGGGTGCCACTGTACAGCCTTAACGGGTTGACCGATTTTCAATCGGTTTGTTTTTTGTTTTGTAGAGGACTAAAAAAAGAAATTCATAACGGAGAATTATTTTTAAAAATTTGCCTCATACTTTTTTTGAAAGTTTTTTTTGTTTTTTTTTTTTTTTTTAATTCTTGAGTTTACCCGGCTACGTTAGTTTGTTTAATTTGTGTGTGAAACAAAATTAAAATTTTTTCTCAGATGAGTACCCAAAAAACGAAATGGTTATCACGGTTGCCATGGTAGTCTGAATTCTAAATTATAATTTTTGGTATAATATTGTGTTTTTCTATCGCAAAAAGAAGTTTTTGAATAAACCATTTATTTATTTTTTTATAATTGCTTAAATATTGTCGTTTTTATTGATTTCTGAAGCTAGTAAACCCCTCAATGCTTTTGCATTGCGACAAATTTTACAGATTTTCAATAAAAACTAATTCTAATTCCTTTCTTTAGTCTTTTATAAAGAATTTTATTCCTTCTTAACATAAAAACTATGATGTATTTCAAATCGTTTTAATATTTTTAAAGTTATATCTATCTACTCTTTAAGTTTTATTAAAATTTTAGATATTTTTACTCCACTCTAAATTTAATAGCATTATTATCTTTTTTAAATGTTTTCGTTTTCGTTATTAATTTTTGCATTCCTCACAATTTTTATCTTCTTAACTTTGTCTGTATTAAAAGCAACAGCATATTTTTTCCATTTAAACTATTTGGAATTTTCATTGTATCCATTTCATAAACCTCAATGTGTGTGCCTTGAAGTTAAGCTGTATATCCCAGCAAAATATAGGCAATGCCATCTGATTATTGTTTGCATTACCAATAATAATATATCATTACCTACTGCATTATTTCAAAATAAAAATAATGACTTACTCATAATGCGTTAATATACGCAGTTAAATTTTATAAATCGGTATTTTTTTTACCTTGCGACTTCCGATTTTAATAAAATTTTGCATTCAGAAACTCTATGGAGCCACACTAAGGAAAATAAGTTTCATCATATTTATTAAACAGTTTCATTGGACGAAAATTTATGAAAAAATTTCCTTTTTACGAAGTTTTCATAAATTTGATGAAACTCTTCATAAATATTTATGAAAAATGCTTCATGACTATTTCATAATTTTTTAGAAAATTTCCGTAAATACTTTTCTATGATAACTGCCTTATCTCGAAAAACTAAAGAGATAGTCCAAAACGGAGTACTAATGAATAAAATTCAGCAAAGCATCATTATCTTAACAATATTTTGAAGAAACAGTTTCATAAATATTTATGAAACAGTTTCATCGAACGAAAAACAATGACGTTTTTATCATATTTATGAAGGTTTTCATAAATATAATAAGATTTTTCCTTTGAGTAAACTTAAAGATGGGCGTTTTTAGTTTTTAAAATTTTTTAAAATCCACGGTTTTATGCGCGATTTGGTTGTTTGTTAAATCAGAAATATGTAAAAGTGTATAAATTTGAACATTCACATTTTCTCTAATATTCAAATTTAAAATTTTTTCCCGGAAATTCCCAACACTTTCGTTTTAGGGTCCTGGGGTTTATCTATTACAGGCGCGGATCCAGGAGGTGGAAAAATGGGACATCCACCCCAAAATTAAATTAAAAATACTCTAATTTCCCTCCCAAAATCATTTCTGGATACACGCCCGCTCTACTATTAGTTTACAGCAAAAATGCCACAAGCATACGACAATTTTCTTATTATGTATTTAGGTCTCCTAGAACCGAAAATCGCATTAAAAGTTTTGTTTTATTTAGTAGTTTCTGAAATATAATTTATCTTTTATTTTTCAATTTTAATTTTGCAGAAATTTTTCTACTTTGACTATATCTCGATTTACAATCAAGACACTTTGGCCAGTTAATGCGCAATATATCTTTTGAAAACTGTTCTTAAACCGGTTCAGTAGTTTCGCACTTATGTTAAGATATTTATCTTGCAATAAAAAATATAAAATATTTTTTGTCTGAAACTTAGTACTTCGAATCTGTAAGCAAAAATGAAAAGCATAGTATCAATATAATCGCATGGGTTCCACATTTTGAAAATGAAGTGAAAGTGAAACTTCCGCTCAATTTGTGTTCCCAATTCCACATAAGTGATTTGAAAAGAAAAATTTAATTTTCATTTTGTTTCTAGTGGAATTAAAGTGATTTGATGTGTTCTATAAAACAATTTCACTACAAAAAAAAGTAATTGTAAAACGGTATTAGTTAACTGAGTGAAAACCCAAACTTTTTAGAAAATAAAATTATTTTGAATATTAAAAGTAAAAAAAAAATCAAACAATGTAACTAAATGTGATATGTTGTTAATATACGTTTATTTAACTAAAAAAGTGTTGTATTTTTTACGGGAAAACACATGAATCCGGAATAAGAGGCCCCATTTTTAACATTCATGGAAAAAAAATCTGGTTTGGCCAAAGGTTTTTAGAGGGGCGACAAAACAGTTGAAGACCAGTTGTGGAAGGACTTAGCAAGTACATTAAACAGCTTAGGACCTCCAGAAAACGATGCAACTGGTTGGAAAAAGGCTTGGGCTGATTGGAAGGCTACCATTCGTAAAAAATTGGCCGAAAATAGAGCAGAGGTAACGGCAACATGTGGAGGACCCAATAATATCCAACACATATCATCCAAAGAAGATTCAGTTGCCAAACTTTCTGCCCTTTATACAGCAGTCGAAGGTGTTCCAGCTGCTAAATCATTCGGGACGACTAGCAAAGGGTAAACAACCACAAATTCATCTAATGAATTGTCAAACTTAGATGGCACCAGTTCCGACAATGTAGTAAACGTGATTTTACAAAAATTAAATAAAAATTACGAAGGTACTGAAAATATAGAAAATGAGGAACCGCAACCGATGATTTCCCTTTTTGATTTCTCTTTTTGATTTCTCAATTTCTTCGCGACTTCTTTCAAATCTAATCCATTTTTGGCATATGACAGTTTTCAAAACATTACACATATTTGTTTAAGTTTTTGACGCTGTACTTCTTTCCACTGCTACATTGAAGTCTTGCGATTATAATAAATAAATACGCAATAAAACTATTTTTTTTATTAATTTTAAACACTTGCGACTCAGTTTTAATTATTGTCTTACGATTTTTCTGGTAGTTCCAACGGATTTGAACAGTCACGAAGCCTTTTTCTATATAGATTTTCCGTTCTTTGTTTTTCTTTTTTAATTAAATACCAGGAAATCACAACTGCGAAACTCATTTTATATTATTTTAAAAATAAGTATTTTTTTGATTAATTTTTTTTTTTTTTTGTTAAAAAATGCACTCTTCTTTATTGCAATTTCATTCACTTTAAAGTGATAATTTGGTTTTATCCCGCATTTTTTTATGTTGTTGCTAAGAACAAAATGAAAATAAAATCGTCGTGAAAAAAACGATTCACTCCTTTTTCAGAACACAGCGGAATTGAAAATGTGGAATTGAAAACTATTCCACTTTCACTTCGTAGTGGAATATAGAACCCAGGCCAATATCTTTTAATATAAACGGTTTGGAAAATAAAAAAATATTCCCTGAATTCTTTGAGTATCTCGGTCATTGTGATGTATTCGTATTAATAGAAACTCATATAACGGCTGAAAGTACTACGAAAATGAGCAAATATTTCGGCAAACATGAACTTTATTGGAAGCCCGCTGTAAGATGTAGTATGTTTGAAAGAGCAAGTGGAGGATGTACGTATGGTGTAAAAAAGGAGTTGAAAACGAAAGGTTTTAAACATTTATTTATATGTGAAAATGGTATTGATAAGATAAAGATAAATACAGGTCATATAACATTTACTTTAATACCGCTTTACATCCTAGGTCAAAAATTATTTTAATAATAATAATGATATTTTGCCTATTATTTTGGGTGATATGAATGTAAGAATTGGATGTTTACAACAAGATATAGATGTGATGTATAAGGAAATTTTTGAAATGGGAAAAAATGGAAGAAAATCAGAAGATATAATATCAAACAGCATTGGAAAAGAGTTTATTGAATTTTGTAATGACTATGGGCTAGTAATACTCAATGGAAGAACAACTGGAGATGAAGATGGAAATTATACTTGTATAACAACGAAAGGAAGCTCAGTAAAGCTCATATGCCAATTAAGCTATGTCTAAAAATTGCCTCTACTGAAAATGCTAAAAAATTAGATCTGCTCCCAAAATTAGTTTGGAAAGAATCATACAAATCAACTTATCAGCAAAGTTTAAACGATTATATAAAACCAATTGCAGAAGAAGGTAGATCCTTGAGTTTGCAAGAGTTAGTAACAGCAATTCAAATGTCAGTTAAAGCACAACAAAACAACAGTAATAAATTTAAACAGAACTGGTTCAATAACAAATGTTTAAATGCTAGAGAAAAAGTTTTTTACACTACTTAACGTATACCGAAACTCAAATGATGTGAATGATAAACAAATGTATTTGAGAGCTCAACAAAATTATAAAATTATATGTGCAAATAGGAAACTGCAGTATTTTCAAGAACTTGAGAATAAAATAAATAGAGTAAATGACTCAAAACATTGGTGGAAAGTAGCGCACGAGATTCGAGGCAATATTCTGCAAGTAGGAACAGAAATTGCTGTAGAAGATCTTAAAAATTATTTTAATAAACTTTTAAATCCCCAAGAAATAATAAATAACATACAATATTCCCCAATGTGGTATGAGGATAATGAATTGGATAGAAGCATTTCAACTTCTGAAGTAACGTTGGTAATGCAAAAGATGAAAAAGAACAAAGCACCTGGGGAAGATAGAGTAACATACGAGTTCCTGCAAAACTCGTCAAATGAATTCGTAACACAATTGACCAAAACGTATAACATGATGTTTGAAAATGGAAGAATAGATGAAACATTTGATAAGGCAATTATATTCCCAATATTCAAAAAAGGTGATCCTAACCTACCAGGCAACTATAGAGGTATTTCGTGTATACATTGCATAGCCAAAATTTTTATGGGAATCCTAAATGAGAGAATTACTTCATGGGTTGAGAAAAACAGTATATTAAATGAGTTTCAGGCCGGATCTCGAAGACAGTACTCTACAGTTGATAATATCTACAATTTAGCCTCAGTAGTTCACCTAAAATTTGAAGAAAACAAAAAAGTTGACGCCTTTTTCGTTGATTTTAGAGCAGCGTTCGACAAAGTCCAAAGGCAGAAATTAATATATAAATTAAACGTGATTGGCTTGTCAACTAAAATTGTAAGATTACTGGAAAATATATATAAAAGCACCTGGTCTGCAGTTTGGAATGGTAGTGAATTATCGGAATATTTCGAAACGTATTCGGGAGTTAAACAGGGTTGTCTTTTATCACCATTATTGTTTACTCTATATTTAAATGATATACATGATTAACTGGAAGTAGGTTTGATGATAGAAGACTTAAATATAAGAATACTATTATACGCTGATGATATAGTCATAATTTCTGATGATAAAAAGGTTATGCAAACAATGATAAACAAACTCGAGATATATTGCATGAAGTGGAATATGGAAGTTAATTTAGACAAATCCGAGATGATGGTTTTTAGAAAAGGTGGCAGATTGGCTAGTGATGAAAAATGGGTTTATAAACAACAACAATTTAAAATAACAGCACAATTTTTCTATCTTGGTGTAATTTTTACTCCGAAAATGTCTTTCCAAAAACACGTAGAATGCAGAAACAATTCGGCAAAAAACAGTATAAATGCCACATGGAAAAGTGATTTAAATAAACCAAATATTTCACTACAATCAAAATGGAAAATATTTCAAGCGGTATGTAGGGCAATTCAATCATATGGTGCACAAGTCTGGGGATTCACATCCTTTGAAACTGTCGATAAACTACAAAGATATTTTCTTAAAAGAATTTTGAAAATTCCATATTGTACTCCGAATTACGCATTGGCCTTGGAAACAGGTGTAGAGGAAAGCCATTTTTATACTCTATGTCTACATTTAAATTACATTAACACAACTATATATAACTACAATTCTGAAAGATTACCACATAAACTATCGAAACTTATACTTCAAAAAAATATATTTTGGGCAAAAGAGCTTAATAGAATTGGTGAGGAGTTCAGTATATGCTTCAGTTTGACAAGTGGTAGTGAGTGGCGTTCAAGCTGTTGAGATTTTGTATCTCAACTTAAAAATAAAACCTACAGTAAAATGTTACAAGCAGCTTCTGCAAGTAATACTCGTATCTATAAAGATTTAATACCAGCTATGGGTTTAACATACATATGTGATCAAACTTTACGTATAAATGAAATTTCAGCTCTACTGAGAGCCCGTTGCGGTACTCTTCCATTGAAAAGTGTGAACAGAAATATTAGATCCAATACAACCACTATCTGTTGCTTGTGTAATTTGGGTGAATCTGAAAACCTACTGCACTTTATGGGGAAATGTCCAGTACTCAGGGAATTCCGGGTAAGATACATCGGGAAGAACTATATTAATGAGATTGAACTAATAAATCTATTGAACGGTATGAATGTGGAATGTAGTTGGAGAAATTTAGCAGGATTTATAATACATGCTTTAAGATATAGACAAATTTTGCTCACAGAGTACGACACTTAGTACTTAAGTTTTATTTATTGTAAATTAATAAATATGTAATTATTATGGCTGACGACATAATGTAAATGCCTTTAAAGACTTTATTATTTTATAAATAAAAGTCATTTAACTAACTAGTACTTCAGCAAAGAAAATAAGTTATTTGCATAAGTTTGCATTTTAAGGAGGATGTAGGAAATACAAATTTTTATTATAATTGAAAAAAATATTTTTTTTATTAAAAAGTATTTTTAAAATACCGAAAAATAACTGTTAAAGAATAGTACTTTTTACCAATTTTTACAGTTGTTTCAAAATTTTTTTATTAAAAAATTGTCAGTTATTATATTACGACATTGTTAGTTGTTTTTACTACATTAGTTAGTTATTTTTCAACAGTTAAAAGCAACTACATTTTAGTTTTTGTCGCCTTTTTAACTGAAATTACAGTTGTTTTAACTGTAATTTTCAATCAATTCTATTGTAATGCTGTTTGAGAGCAGTTATTTTTGAAACTACTTATTTTTCGGAATAAAAATAGCAGACAAATAACTTCTTATAAATCAATTTTTTTTCGTAAGCAATTGTGTAATCACTTGTTATTTAGAATCTTATAACTAATAACTTATTTTTAATTTTTATGCAAGCGAGTGGGTAAGCGTGACTACTTACAAACACGACCTCGCCAAACAAAAATAACGAGTTTATATGCAAAATACGAAGTTGTGCTTATTTCGTAATGAAGTTGTTTGCTGGGATATTTGTTTGTGCTTGTGTGCGCACTCCCCGTGTTCGTTATATTCAATGAACCGCATAAATAATTGTGTCTTAAGTATCCCAAGAACAATGATAATAATGCAAATAAAAGAAATTTTTCGTTTGTTATTTTAACCAATAATACTATAATCGTAATAATAATGCTCTTTGTTTTCATATTTAAACAAATGAGATTTATAATGGCCATATAATCCTTATAACAACATTAAAGTAAATTAATATTTTGTTGTTATTACAAATTGAGTAGTATTGGAAAGTGATATTGTGTTATATTTTTAGAAGAACAATTTAAATAATTATGTTATTAAGACATTTTAAAGGAATTTTATTTAATTGTGTGTAAACATTAACCTCCGTATTCATAAAAAAAATATTAAACCGCATTTCAAATACATTTAAGTTAAAACACAAATTTTAGCCTTAAAACTAACTGGTATTCATAAACGAATTTTAACTTTTACACAATGTTTAAAATAGGTATTTTAACTGAATACAGTTTTAAGGCTTAAAATGTGTTTTAACTAAAATGTATTCGAAATCTGAATTAAGATTTTTTATTAACACGGGCGTAAATATTTGTGTTTGAAAGTTATGTATAGGGAAATTTTAAAAATAATGAGCACAAAAAAACGACGTTTTTAAATTTGCCTCTTCTGATTTTAGTAAAACTTGGTATAAACATTCTCGTAGTTAATATAGTTTACGCTTTGTTGCTGTTAGTGTTGTCAATTCGTTTAATCGATTAACTGATTCCTCGATTAATCACATCTGTTTCGGTTAGTGCCGAAACAAATAATTTACAACCCAAATTATTATTCGACCCGAATAATCGGTTAAAGCAGGTCAATTAACCGGTTAAAAATTTAATATAAATATTTCCCTTATTTTTCTTAAGTTTGACTAACATAATGGCACGAAACGCTTTGAAAAAACAAGCACTTATTAAAATATCATATAATTATTTTAAAATAGAGTATATTATTTTAAGTAATATTATTAATGTCTTTGCATTTGCTTTTTTAAACAACAAATAAAAATATTTAAAATTACACAGGCCTACAAAATCTAGAGTTGCATAGTTTTAAAATACCCATTTTTTGCTATATTCGGGACGTTAAAACTTCACGAATTAAGCTTTGTTTTGTATTGTGAAAGTCCTGTCCAGTGACTGTAAAATGCAGGTTTAATCATTGCAAAACTTTTTCGAAGAAATCGTTCGCTGAAATTTATTGGTGTGGTACACTCAGGGAACTTCTGCTTTAAAAATTTGTAGTTGTTTGTGTTATAATACAGTTTCTTTATTTTTAATGTAAATTTCAGTCATTTATAGAACAAATACAATTTTTTACTTACATTGTAGTTCATTTAAAAAAACAAACCACATCAAATGACTGTTTTATGATTTTACATTTATTTTCTACAGTCGTTTTTTGTTATTCAAAAAAATAAAAAAAAATAAATGTTTGATTATTTTTTACTAACATATGTGGTTAATTTTTACTACAATTGTGGTTAATTTTTGAACATTAAAAAACAAATGACAATGTTTGTTAAATTTACTGAAATGTAAGTCGTCATTTCTTTAAGTGAAATTTCATTTGTTTTTCACTGCATTTGAAGTAGTCTTTACCTACATAGTATTCTAAGTGTATTTATGGTAATTTGTTATTTATGGTTTTTATGGTAATAACGAAAATACCATACCAATGAATTTCAGCGCATGATTTCCCCAAAAAGAAAAAAAAAGTTTAAGAAAAGTTAAACCTGAATTAAAAGCAGCAGATCAAATTCTGAGAAGACATAAATAGTTTTTCGAATACAGCTTAATTCCCGATGATATAACGTCCGGAATATAGCAAAAACAGGACTTTTTTTTAAACATTATGTTCAGACATTTCGAGAATCTGTTTGTTGTAAAGAATAATTTTTACGTTCAGACTCGAATTCAGCGAACAACAAACCTTTATAAAAAATACTCTAGTCTCAGGTATAGTTCTTGTCCTGTGTTATTTAGTAAAAAAAAATGGTTATTAGCAAATCTATTTCCAATAAGGATGTACTAAAATTTTATTAAATTTTAAAAACGTTTACAATTTTTCCCTTTACTCAACTAAAAAAGTCTCTAAAAATTATAGAAAAATCTGTGATTTTACAGAAAAATTAAATTTTTTGAGCCAGCAGAGCGTTTAGCGAATTTTAGCAAAACGTGTTGGTTGTTATTACTAAAAACTCGTATTTTAAATTACAAAAAGTTTCTACTTGAAAAAAACTGGTCTTAACTATAAAATTGAAAATTAGTAACAAATTTGCTAATATTAGGAACTCGAAATATTTTGTTAAAATCAGCAACAAAAATTCGTAAAAATTGTAATTTTTTTTTTTTACTAATTTTTAGTAAATTTGTAGTAATTTTTAGTAAATTAATTGCTAATAATTTAAAACAAACAAACAAAGGCCCAGCCTTGATATTTTATAAAGCTTTGTGTGTTTTATTATTAAAAAAAACATTAAGTTGCATTAAACAATTAATCGCCAATTTTGTCGATTAACCAATCCGAAAAAACATTTTAGCGTTTGGACGCTGTGGAGGCGGCAAGAGTAAAAAGTAAAATTTTTTTTCTCAAAAATTACTTATCTGTTCGGGACAAGTTGTACGTTATTATTACCCAGCAAAATAAAATGGAAGTAGTACTTTAAGAACCTCTTTAACTTGACTTCCAAAGCATTAGCATACGCACATTTTTCACTTTAATAGAAGTTACTGTTAACAACTGCCAAAAATGTTAAATTAAAGTTATTTTAAACAGCATTTGCATCACCATATAAATTAATTGGTATAGAAATTAATAACATCATAAGATGTACTTTTTCATAAGTTAATATATATTTTTTTTATATGGAGGTTGAGGTGGTAAGTGGTTGGATTTGCAATCAGAAGGTTGCAAGAACAAGTCCCGGACGGGGAGATAATTTTTTTTTATATTTTTTTTTAATTCTAATTAATTTTTTTAGTATTTTTTATTTAATTTAGTTTTTTCTGAGTATTTTAAGAGAATTAAGTAATTTAAAAACGACCAAATAATTAAAAATTAACCCAAAATCTTCAAAGTTATTATTTTTTAATAAACCATATACGATTCATTGTAAATTTCTGAATGGCGCAGTGCGATAAAGCCATGGGCAGTAAGGCCATATGGTTTTATTTCACCGTTTTTAGAGAAATTAGAAATAAAGCCATTATGGCTTTATTACTCAATTAAAAAATTTTGGTTCAACAAAAATATAGTATATTTCATTACAAAAAAATAATATTTACAACAAATTTAACACAAAAAATTTACAAATTTTCCTGCGAAGCCGGCCTTTGGCCGGGCTTAGGGGGTTTTTCCTCCAGTACGTCCCACTCTCGGCTTCGCTGAGGAAAGTTTTTCTGTGTAAAATTAATCTATAAAAAATAAGCGACTTTGACGTGCCCGGCTACGCAGAAAAACTTTGCTCGGCAAAGCCACTTATTATTTATAGATTACTTTTACACAGAAAAACTTTCCTCAGCGAAGCCGAGAGTGGGACATACTGGAGGAAAAAACCCCTAAGCCCAGCGATTGTACCATAACTTTTAAACACTTTGCAATTACAACTCATTATTTTGTCACTATGTAACTAAAAAAAGAATACACAATATTTCCCATTTGGTTGCAAAACGACCCTGGCCTTATTTCCCAATGAGTTGGAAAATACGCCATATGGCATTATTTCCCAATTTTTTGAGAAATAAGACCATATGGCCTTACTGCCCATGGCTTTATCGCACTGCGCCTTTCTGAATAAGTTGATAAATCACTACAATCCAGAGTTCAGAAAAATACACACACTGAAAAAAAAACTTGTACATAAATGTAAACAAACACAACTAAAAGCAACAAACACATATTTTTATTTTCATATCAATTATGTGTGTATCTAAATTTTGCGCATTTTATTACACAGACACGAGTGTTTATTGTTTTAATATTTGCTTGAGTACACGAACATGTATAGTTCCCGTATTGTTTGATCGGAACATACTTCAACCACACATGTGCAGCTATACTTTGAGTTCGTGAACTTGTAGGTGTACAGCTAAAAAAAAGTACATGAACGGTAGACATGTAGAGTTCACGTATTGTTTGATCGGAACATACTTCAACCACACATGTGTAGCTATACTTTGAGTTCGTGTACTTGTAGGTGTACAGCTAAAAAAAGTACATGAACGGTAGACATGTAGAGTTCAGGTATTGTTTGATCGGAACATACATAAACGATAGACATGTTAGATTGTAGATATATTTTAAGTTCGTATAATGCTAAAAATTTAAACTTTTTCTATTAGCGATCGGAAAATATGTTAAAACATTATTCATACAAGAACTTTATACAGGTTCAAGTGCAGTTAAGTTTTCAGTTCATTTGGCAGTGCTGATTGTGTTAGTTGCAAATATTTCTTTGACGAGTGAAAAAATGGAAAACAATAAAAGAAATAATTTTCATTTACAAAAAAGTTTTGTTTTAAAAAATTCGCAACATTTAATGACGAAACAAAAAAATTTACAGGTCTCGTTGAAACCTGCAAAAAAGAACTAAGTGCGGCTTGTAATGGAAATCTTAAACGACATTATAGACTGGTGCATAACGTTGTTATTGATGGAGTGGAGACACTTCCAAAGAGTATTGGAAAAAACAAAACTCTAACTAAATTAAACACAACTTTAGACAGAGACGAGTTCTTAAAATGTTGCGTTGGACTAGTTTCCAAAAAAAATGTGCCGTTTCGTATTTTTGACGACAAAGATTTTTTTAAAAAAATTATAGAGCCCTACGAAGAAAAATTTGAAATAACTATTAATTCAAAAAATATTGCTAATATTCTTGATGACACCAGTCAGCAAATAAAAAGGGCCATAGCAAAGATCGTCGAAAACAAAATGATTTGTTTAAAAATTGACGTTGCCAGTCGGCAAGACAAGCACATTTTGGGAGTAAACATACAATATATACGTGATTTTAAAGTTTGTATAAACACCATGGGTAAGTTTCGTCTCATAACGTTTCATCTTGTTACACTCATTAGAAAAAAGTCCGTTCAAATAGATAACATATTTTGTAAATTTAACGGATGATTTAAATAAACATTTAAACTAAAATTATTAAATAAATTTGGGAGTTTCCGGATCTGACCCGACATAAACCATAAATGTTCTTTGGTTAACGGACATTCCGTTAAGTTTTATATATTTTTTGTCCATTTTACTCTATCTCAATTAGCTCAGCTTTTTTACATAAGCTCAAAGAATGCATTTTTCTATATTTGAGGTAAAATAGAATCGACAATAGAAGAAAACATTGGTTCAATTGTTTTGGGAGACGTTTTACAGATTTTTGTACTAGCTTTTTCTGTTGAGTGTAGTATTGTTTTAACCATAAACAAATTTTGCAAACAGGTATGATTCAACTAAATAAAAAACACACAGCCAAATATTTGAAAGAGGAAATAATGAAATGTCTTGAAGAATACACATCGGACTTTAATGCTTCCCCTTGTTAATCCTAATTTACAGTTTTTCTACTAATTTTTAGTATAAAGTTAGTACCTAGTACAAATTTTATTCTATCCCCATTTTACAAATTATAGTTTATTTTACTAATTTTCGTTGCAAAATAATTTACTAATTTTTAAAAACCGATTTGCTAAAATTAACAAAAATATTACTAACTATTTTCTTTTTTGAATTTTTAAATCAGATATTTTTGTAATTAAGAATATTAACAAAAATACAACGAACATCCAATATACTACTATATTTCAACTTTATTTATTAAAACTTTTAAAAAAATTAAAAATTACGGTTAAATTTGAATAAAAAAAGTTTATTGTGGCATTTTACTAGCAAATCGATTTTTAATTTTCGTTCTACAAAAACTTTACTAAAATTTAGTAACCTTTACAAATTTTTCAACTAATTTCAACATCAGGGCTTAAAATAGACAAATTTTCTGTAATAAGTTTACGTACTTAAAATACAGCTACAATCTAACATGTCTATCGTTCATGTATGTTCCGATCAAACAATACGTGAACTCTACATGTCTACCGTTCATGTACTTTTTTTTAGCTGTACACCTACAAGTTCACGAACTCAAAGTATAGCTGCACATGTGTGGTTGAAGTATGTTCCGATCAAACAATACGGGAACTATACATGTTCGTGTACTCAAGCAAATATTAAAACAATAAACACTCGTGTCTGTGTAATAAAATGCGCAAAATTTAGATACACACATAATTGATATGAAAATAAAAATATGTTTGGGTTTCTTTTAAACAGTACATTGTGTGTATGATGTGTGTATTTTCTGAACTCTGCTACAATCTGATGAAAAAAATATTTTTGACAAGTTTTTAAATGTTTCCAGGCATTTTACTGGTTTATGTACAGCTGACGCTTCAAAATGCCGGTACCAATAGTAGTTACTGTAATAGATAAATAAGCACATTATTGATGTTATTTTGTACCTTTGAATTTCTAGATTTAAAACATATAATATTTATTAAAAATCTTGCAACTTTAGAAGAAGTTACACTAAAAAATCGAATTAAAAATTCATCACAAACAATATATAACTATATTCTGTTCCATATATTGCTTAAACAACTCAACAAATACTGTAAATGCAGTTTTTAAGTGCTAGACTTTAAGATCACAGTGCTGCTTTAGCCGTACCCAGCAAAATAAGAGCTGAGGAAGAAGTAGTAAAAACACCGCATCACTGATCCGGATGTGATGCAAACTTAGGTGAATCATTAATGATTTTAACATTGTCGTGTCATTGGGCGGATGGAGTGAATATATAACTTCTCTAATAGTATTTTAAACAATTCATGAAAGCTCTTTTTCAACAGTTCAGGGATGGTCTTTTTCAAATATATATTACCAGTTTTATTAAATAAAAATGTGCTGCATACTCTAGGGGATGTTTTTTTAAATATTAAAAAAAAATCGTTTGGTGCCGGCGAGTATTGAACACACGAATCTGAGTCACGATCTGTTGTATAGAAGTAGACCGCTCTACCATTTGCACCAAAGTTACTTATGCCTTCCAACAAAACTTAAAACGAACTAAAGTTAAAAATATTGATATATTTTTATGAAAACAAGAAAAATAGGTTACACAAATATATATTAAAAAATTATTATTATTATTACTAAACCAGCTTTCTTCAAGTTTTGACTTCGATATTTTTCGTTTTCGCTAATTTCGTGAGATCTGAAACAACAGAATTAATAAATCAAATAGATTTTCGAGCAAAAATCAATTTTTAACCTTATTTTTATGAATATGACTGGATAACAATTTTGTAAAAATTTGTTCTTTACAATTAAAGTCAAGATGTTAATTATTTGATATTTTTTAAATTACTAAATTATCTTAAAATACACACAAATAAATTAATATAAAAGTACTGAAAAATTAATAAGAATTATAAAGAAAAATAAAAGAAAAATTATCTCCCCAGTCTGGTATCAAAACTCCAACCTCCATATAAAAAAAAAATATATGAACTTATGAAAAAGCACTTCTTAGGATGTTATTAATTTATATACCAATTAATTTATATGGTGATGCAAATGCTGCTTAAAATAACTTTAATTTAACATTTTCGTTAGTTGTTAACGATAACTTCTATGACAGCGGAAAATGTGCATATGATAATGCTTTGGAAGTCAAGTTAAAGAAGTTCTTAAAGCACTACTTCCACTTTATTTTTCTGGGTAATTATAGGATGAAAAATGCACTTTTGACGAATTTTTAAAAACTCCCTGTAATTTTGACTGGTTTTGGACCAGTGGTCTTCATCCATATCACCCAGGTGACGAAGTTTTTCGGGTATTTATTTATTCTCTTCGTGAATATTATAACCAGGGTTGCTCAAAGTAAAAAAAATCCTACAAAGCCGCTTCTTGAAATGTACCAAAACTACCTGTATCGTTAATGTTTATTACAATATCTTTAATTTTTAATATCGTACTGTATTTACCAATATTGCTTTTATAGCTCTCAGAAAGCTTTTTTTGTTTTATTTTCATATTAAAAACTTAACTCATTGTAATAAATTAACAACGCTACAAAATCTTTCATAAAAAAAATCCCTACTCTTTGTTTGCATCGTACTGAACGGTAACCATAATTACAACAATAAATATGTATGTGAGATAAATGTTTCATTCAGTAGCTAGTTAGCTTTCAACAGAGTAGGAGTATAGCGGATCTTTTTATGTTTTATTTTTGTTTGATACACTGAGAAGTTTTGATAACAAGCTACATAAATTTATGCATGTTTGTTTATATTTCGTATAAAAATATATTTCTTTACAGCATTTGAAATTAAAATATTTAATGAAAATATGGGTTGTTGAGTAGGAAAACCTTTTTTATTTTCTATGAACAATTAGTTTTTAATTTAAAATTAATTTATATTCAAACTCAACCCTTAATTTACATTCTGCAAACAAATAAATTGATACAAATAGTTTCGAAATTTGTTTTTTGCTCTTTTTCTTGGAAAAATATGAAAATTAAAAAAAATATATTATATCAGAATAAATTGCACTGAAATATGGTTTGTACAGTAATCAACCAGCATTCCACAATAATATCTGTATTATTAGTTTTAATATTAAAAAAATAGATAAAAAAAAGAAAAAAACGTTTTAAAACGTTTTATTGTTCAAAAAACATATTTTCCAAAATATTTTTTTTATTTTAATATTTATACACTAAGACATTTTTCTATTTTCAACTTGAGGGATATTTTTAATTTAAAATATATTTGAATTTTGTCATTTCTATTGATTTATGAAAACATTTTAAATTTTATTGATATTTATTTTTAATAAAAACAAAAAATAAAACTTTTTCCGAGTGATATGGATGAAGACCTCTGATGTACATTATTGTTATTATCAATACAATATTGTTTTTTATCAGTACAATATTGTCCCTGTATTTTTTTGCAACAAAAAAGTCACAACCCTAATGTACATACTTATTTTTAAAATTTATATTTTTTTAACACAACATTTTCCATAAATTTATAATTGTTATAACAATGAAAACAAATCTTGTAAGAAACCACAAAAAGAAAAACTCATCACTTCTTTCAGTGTAATACTCTCATTTTAAGTGTGTTTCTCTTTGTGAAGACCACTGTTTTGGACAGAGTAGATATAAAAGCATTTCGGTCATTGTAGTATTAATATTTACTTTTGGTTAATGTTGCGTATGAGTGTTACGAAATGATGGAATTAATATCACTCATACGTATTAATAGGAGAGCTATCAAATCAATATACCAATTAAAAGGCCATGTAAATCATTGGTGCGCAAACCATAGAACAATTGTTCAAAATCAAATCACACACATTCTTATGCTCTTGTGGTTAGTAGCGATTGTCAACTCAACGAGACAACGTCGTATGTACATGAGCACGGGTGTATGACTGCTTCTTTATTTTTTCAGATTTTATTTACGTATTTTTTGTAGGTGCACTGAACAAAATAAATTGTTTAATTATGGCATGTAAAAAATATTTTATGATTAAAAATGCTTTTGGTAAAATGCAATGCCTGTTTTGTCATAAGTCATTTAAAACAATGAAAGAAAGTGTTTTAAAAAGACATTTTGATAGCTTTCATAGCATTACTATTACTAAATGAAGAAGGAAAAGAAAATCTTTTTCAAGAAAAAAAAACAAAATTGTTTAAAGAGAATTAAAGAATGGTTGGAAGAAAAAGAATTAAATCAGTCGTTAAATAAAAAACTTAAGCAGGAGATATCTAGTCTTATAAGTTTAGATATTATTAGATATTTGCATATTACAAAAAACAAAATTTAATGTACGCTCATGTTTTTTCAGTTGGAAGTAAAAATTATTCACTTTTGATGCCAGCACTACCAGGTGCACAATGCGATTAAAATTATTGAATATATACTCATGTCGTTTTAGTTGACACATTTAACTTCTATATTGTTTTCACACGATATTTCTGTCATCTACACAGAGGTCAATAAATTTTCTGGAGTCCGCAATTGATAAAAGTTTTTCATTAATAACATTGAACAAAAACCTTGGCTGTTACTTTTTTGTAAACAGTTTTGAGAGAAATCATTGTTTCAAAGATTTAATACTCTTTATCTGCGTAACGAGCTAGCAAGTCAGTGCTTTCATCAAAAGCAAAAGAAAAGAAATCAAAATTTTTTATATTTTCTTTAATGGCAAACTCTGCGTATACTCCTAACTAAAGAGTACGGCGAGCAAAAGTATCACGGGACAACAGAAGATTTTCTATAATGTCAACATTATAATTTAATTTTTGCATAACGTGGAGTAATATGTTTTTAATAAATACCCCATCAGTGAACGGTCTACCTTGTCTAATAACATCTAAAGTTATAAGACTAGATATCTCCTGCTTAAGTTTTTTATTTAACGACTGATTTAATTCTTTTTCTTCTCATTAAACATTTAAAACAATGAACAAAACTCATTTTTAAAAGGCATTTTTATATATTTTATAGCACTTCTATGAAAAGTTTAGTGAAAAAAAAATCTTTTTCATTTTTATAAAGTATTTATCAAAAATAATTTATTTAAAAGTTTACTTTTTCTTTTATATTTAATTTATTTTCAAAACAAAAAAAAATTACAAAATATTTCACACCGTAAAAAAATAACAACAGTTCTTTAAAATTTCACAACTTTTCTCCAAGTGCACCTGTGGTTTTGTCAGTGTATTGGTGAGAGAATTTAGTTTTGCGCATCACTGATGTAAATTAATTTACGCATAACATAAAAAACCGTGTTAAATCTGCATTCTAGGTCCTGTTTACGGTAAAGGAAAATATAATTTACAAAAGAAAAAGCTCTTCATTTAACGAATTTCAATACTTACCCAGTTTGCAGAAACTTTTAAAATAACGAAAAAAGCTAATTTGGTTTTCATTTATACATCTAAAACTCTTGCTTTTTATTACTTTAAATTTTCTTAAATTAAATTTTGCAATTTTTTTTTTTTATAATTTCTAATTTTCATGTTCTTTTAGTCTTCTTATAACTAACTTTATGATGTAGACACAAGTTCTTATAGTAAAAACTAATATTAATGTAAGTGTGAATGTGTGTGTGTTTATGAAAGTTTTTATGTTTATGTGTATAAAGTTTACACTTAACTTAATGAGTATAACTCTAAAAAACATAAAACTTTGAAAAACTAAAGGCTTCATTACTTGAGCGGATTCATTTTGTAAACGGACTGTTACTTCATACAAGGTGTAAAAATATTACTTACACTCAGAGAACTTCTGCTTTAAAAATTTGTAGTTGTTTGTGTTGTAATACAGTTTCTTTATTTTTAATGTAAATGTCAGTCATTTGTAGAACAATTTCAATTTTTTACTAACCTTGTAGTTCATAAAAAAAAAAAATCAAACCACAACAAATGACTGTTTTATGATTTTACATTAATTTTTTACAGTCGTTTTTTGTCATTTAACAAAAAATAAATGTTTGTTTATTTTTCTCTAACAAATGTGGTTAATTTTTACTACAATTGTTAGTAATTTTTTGAACAGTAAAAACAAATGACAATTCTTAGTTGAATTTAATGAAATGTTACAATTGCTGCGCCTTTACCTACATAATATCCTTAGTGTACATACAATATGTTGTCTCGTCTTTGCATACACTAAAAAAAATTATTTAGTAGAAAAGTTAGTAAAACATCTTGTAAATCAGGTATACTATTTTTCAGCAAATTTTTTGCTAAAATTATGTTTTAAACTAAAATTTTAGTTATACTTAGTCAGCACTTAACTGTTTTGAACTAATGTTTTACTAATATTTTACTAATGTTTTACTAATTTATTTTGCTAAAAAAATTGTGCTGATTAGCAAATCAATAGTGTGAACGACAACCAGATTAAAAGTTATACGCAGAATGAATTAGATGTCAAGATGTAGTAGTGACGAGGAAAATTTTACTAAAAAGTACAACTCTAGTAAGACACATAAAAAAATCAACCATGGAAGATTTTTGTATCTGTTTTTTATACATAAAACAAAATTGTGGATTGAAACAACTTAAATTTTGCGTTTTCACCGGCTTGTGAAAGTAATTGTCTATTAATTAAATAAAAGACAAAATAAAATATTTAAATTTAAAAAAGATTAAATGTGTATTTATAGTCAAATAGATAACAAATATACAGCAGGTAGACAGACTAAAGCGAAAGACAAAGACATACATCTTAGGTAAATTTTTATGTTTCCTTTTTCTTATTGCAAAAAAACGGGTTACATTTTGTTATTTTTTCGTTTCCTTTCTATAATTCTCTGCGGCATTAGCGTTCCTTTAAAAGATAGCATCATTGAGACAGCCATTGATATAAGTAGTTGAAAGATACTTTTGTTATATATAATTATTTCTATATATTTGTAGATATTGAGTTAATTCGTGTCGTCAATGTGGGAGTATGAAAATTTTTATATTTTGTAACGTATTGTAAATTATTTTAAAAAGAATCACAAAAATATGTTTTATGATATTCAGCAAAATATATTAACTAAAGTAACAATTTTCTACAAATTTTTTGAGTTTTTTTAGCAAAACTTTTATTAATGTTTAGCAAGGGTTTTTTAATTTCTAATCCACTAAGTTTTAGCAAAACTTTTGCTGAATCTACTAATTTTGTTGCTGAAAATTGGCGAGCTGATTTTGCTGATATTAGCAATTTTTTTGCAAGCACCCTCCTGACTAAAATTTTGCTGACTCAGCAACATTCTTTGCTGACTTTACTAACTTTTTTAATTGAGTGTACTAAACAAATGGTGACTTAAATGCGGAAAGTAAGTATACTTTCCGCAAAATCCGTCACCATTTGTTTAGTATGGAGTTACAGTCCGTTTACGAAGCGTATTAGCTCGAGGAATGAAGAATTAAAATTTAATAAAAAATTTCTAAGAAAATTTAAATTTTATTCAAATTAACATTTCTTGTTGCTTTTAGTACATGACTTTTGCTTTTAGTACATGATATATACTAAAAATTTGATTTAAAGTTATATAAAGTTAAAAAGATTGTTGGAAATGTTTTACAAAATTCTCAAAAAAAGAGATAATAGAAAAAACTATATAATTTAGTATTAAAAACAAGACTTTTAACTTGATTTTTAATTATAGGGTCGTTGATACACTCAGGGAACTACTGCTTTAAAAACGTGTAGTTGTTTGGGTTGTAATACAGTTTCTTTGTTTTTAATGTAAATGCCAGTCATTTATAGAACAAATTTAATTTTCTACTAACTTTGTACTTCATTAAAAAAAAAACAAACCACATCAAATGACTGTTTTATGATTTTACATTCTTTTTTTACAGAAAGTAAATGTTTGTTTATTATTATATTTGTTATATTATTACTAACATATGTGGTTCAATTGTTAGTAATTTTTTGAACAGGAAAAACAAATGACAAATAATAGTTGAATTTAATGAAATGCTAGTTGTCCATTCTTCAAGTGAAATTTCATTTGTTTTTGTCTACAATTGCTGTCGTCTTTACATACATAATATCCTTAGTGTAGTCATCAGCTTGACTCCTTCCGATTAGCATGAAGCTTGGTATATGTAATCTCCTAATTAGTATGACAAACTAAATTGCTAGTTTTTTTAAAATTAGTTTGCGTTTTATCGCTGCTTAAAGTTAAAAAATATAAAAAAAAAAAATCAAAAATTTTCTTCATTATTGAACCCGTATTCCGATTTTAAAAACTATTATCTCATTTCAAAGCTTATTTTGTCTTCTCTGATATATGTAAAGCTTTATTGTATTCGCTGTTAAAAAATGATAAAGAACTTAAAATGTTCTTGATTCGAAATGCACCTCTTGACTTTCGTAATATTTTTTTTGCAGACTGATCAATATATCCTCTAAAACATATATAAAAATTCAGTTTGGAGAAACAATATGTTCTTTGGAAAAACGATTTTTTCAAATTTTCACCTGTCTGAAAGAAAACAAAATAAGCTTTGAAATCGGACTACGCGACCATAGGAATAGCATATATTTTTAAAAATTAAAAAAAAAACAAATACAAACTTTAAGCATCAATAAAACGTGAATTAAAAATACAAATTGTTTTGTCATTCTAATTAGGAGATTGAAGCAAATCGAAAGGAGCTGAAGTTGAAAAAGTTATATATTCGTCAATAGGCCTTCTAGATGACTCTATGCTAAGTTAGCAATAAAATTTTTAAATTTCTCTCTTAAACGTTTATAATTTTATTAATTTTTAAATTAAACTTTTAATATTTTTCTTAGACTATTGTTTAAGCACTTAAAATTTATCTTAAAACTTAGATGTATGTATTTATATTCTTGTTAATCATAATTTTCTTTTCTTAATTTTTATCACGGAAAGGTACACATTTAATAAGTTTTTCTTTAAAACTAACAACTTATACATTTATTAAGAATAGTCACAGTAGATTTGCTCAAACTTTTATTAAAATCGTTTAGAATTGAATGTAAAAACTTTAAAAAATTCAAAATATTTTACAATGGATACAAGTTGGAATTTTTGATTTTTCTACTCACAATTTGAATAGAAAAAAAAAACACTTCACGTGATTCAATTCAACAAAATAAAGCATTTGTAACTCTAATTGTATCTAATTGCCATTTGTTAGACATTTATATATTGGATTTAATTTTCAAAAAAAGTTCTCGAGTAAAGAATCGATTTTTAAAAATCAACAAATTTAAAGTGCATATACACAGAGAGAAAAATTTAGCTATTTGCCAACAGAAATTTGGTTACTACGACTCAAATCCTGTTATTACTAATTTCAGTCAGTTGGCAGAACTTAACATTAGTTTTCACAACAAATTTCGGTTAATTCAATTGAATTTTAGTTGCAAAACCCAGAATATTAAGAAATCGAATGTAAATATCGTTGGACTAACTGAGTTTATATGTTGTTACCATTGAAATACACTTTTCAATTCGGTTGGCACTTTATTTTTCTGTGTGGAGTTTTTAGATTTAGAACATATTTCGATTTAAGTGCATATTTTAAACGTATGCTTTAGGATTTTTAATGCATTTTTGAAGCACGTATTTTCGATATTTTCATGCATGAAAGTCGTTGCTCTGATCGCAACTAGTTCAACAACTAACTATTAAGTGTGAAAACTTAAAGACATGAAAATTTGGTCAAGATGACAAATATCCACTTAATTGTAAAATTCAGGGAAAGGCATTAAAAAGGAGCATTTTAGAAAAAATATATTTTTTTTTCTTCTGCGCAATTTTTGAAAACTCTAAAAACTACAAATTTTTCTCAAAATATCGCTTTAAACCACTGAAAAATATTTGTGTTTTTGCAATCGTGAAATTTTTCGTCTCCATTTTTGTATCTAAAATATACTTAAAATGCCTCTAGAAAGAGCCACATATCATGGATCATGAAAAAATTACATTTTTGAAATCTTTAGGAAATTACCTTTTATGTTCCCTACGGACAAAGGGACATGTCCCGGGCGACACTCGGGATATGTCCCAAAGTGGCGGTGACATATAATTTTAACATGGCGTTGTCATTGCATTTTACGTATTTTCAAATTTCGGGCACCTGGTGCGTGTTAGGTGATATGTCTAAAAATTAATTTTTAAATTAATAAAAAAAATTATGAACCCAAAAAAATATATTATGAATTGCCGCCGGTGGGTCTCGATCCCACAACCTCCTGCTGACAAAGCAAGCGGTCTACCGCCTCAGCCAATCTGGGGGATTTTCGATCTTGTCCTCCCTCTTAAGTTCATTGTGTGTGATAGTTTTTTTCGTGTTGATTTTTATTAGTTTTTTTTAGTGTGCTTGTCCCTGGGCTGAAGTGGTGGGTTGGAATCCGACCTGGGATGTATGCCAACGCAGGCTAGCTGGCAACACCACAACAGTGCCGTTGGGGACACGTTACAGTATGGGGATGTTTTAATACAAACGAAAATAAAACAAAAAAAAAAACAATACAACAACATAATGTAAAAGAAAACTCTACAACAAAAAACTCACTTTCAATTAAAAGTTTAATTGAAAATAAATTTGTTGCACATTAAATTTGAAAAATCGCTAATATATGAAAAAATCGTCATAATTTAAAAAAAAAACTCCAAAATTAAAAAAAAAAATCTAAAATTAAAAAAATCTCCAAAAAATTGTAAAAATACATACAGTTTTTATAGTTTTATAGTTTTAGTATTTTATTATTTTATTTTTTTAATTAAATGTACCTGAACAAATTATTATACTACGATAACTTTTGCAAATGGAAACTTTTTTGCTTCAATTTTTGCAAGATTATTTTTTAGACGTGACCACATATTATACCAAAAGTATGACTCTGGGAGCAACTTGGAAAGCTATGCTGCCAAATAAAATTTTTGAAAAATCGCGAATATATAGTAGAAACCGCTATATGCAAATATATTTTTTTTTTGTCAAAATATTTCCCATTAATTGCCTCTTTTTAAAAAACTAACACTTGTCAATTCGCTAAAACTGTAAGAAATGGTAAAAACCTACATAAAACGTGAAACAGCAGTGGCTGAAATATAAAGTTTTGTTCATTAAATATGAGCCATAAACATGTTATTTAAGTCCATCAAAACAAAAGCAGATTGATTGCTTACAAAAAAGTTTTAAAAGCAAAAAACTAAATGCAAAACCGCCGAACAATAAAGAAATTTTTCTCGGAATTTTTTTTTTTTTTTTTTTAAGAGAAGCAACACTCAGGAAATTCTTCCTATTAATTACTGTGTTGCTTTCTTTGGAAAGGGGATAGTGGAAAGACGAAAGGTGGTGAAAGATGAAGGGCTTCAAACAAGGCAACACTGTAATTGCGCGAGATGACAAGTCTTAGAAAAGTTGTTGCCCGCCACCTGATGTAGAGTTGGCGAATTTATTGAAGCTTTTTGTTTCATAGCCCTGATTCATTATTTTACTTCGGTGGGGTTAAGTGCTATGGGAACACCGAAGGTAGGCGCAGCGATACATATAAGTGATAGAAAACTCATACATATTACTTTTTCTAAATTGATGTTGTCGTCACCGGGAATCGAACCCGGTACTATCTGTGTAACAGTCCAACGCGCTAACCATTACACCACAAAGCACCATTTTTTTTGAATTTTAATATTTTTTTTTTTAAATTATAACGATTTTTTTAATTTAAATATTAAATTTGAGCTACTTTTGTAAAATTTAGCGATTTTTTCCCAATTGTTGCAATCTTAATTTAAGTTTTAATAGTATCTACTAAATATTTGTTTGAAATTAAAAACAATGTTCAATTAAGATATCAATCAATAGATATGATTAATATCTTAACTGAAACTAAATCAATTAAATAGTTACAAATTATTGTAATTGATACTACAATTAACTTAACAGGACCGAATTGAACCAATTAGTTTAAAACTATCACAGTAGAAAATATTCTTTTTTTTTTAATTAAATTTTTATGTATTAAGCTATTACATATCTATCAAAAAATTGCACAAAGTTTTTAATGTTATTTTCGCACTATTTTTACGATTTTTTTTTTAAATTTGTTTGCATTTTTAGACAGATTTTGAAAATTGTTATTCGGCATCTCTAATCGCCCAAATTTTTATATTCCTTTGCTGGTTGAGAGAAAATGCCACATTTTTGATATTAAAAACAACAACGGATTAGTTTTCCGCATACATCCATTTTTACACACACACAAAAAAATAAAATTCATAATTTTTTGTGAAAAATTTCATACTTTTAAAGGTACATAGTATTTATGAAATTTACTTACTATTTATGAAAATTCATAATTTTAATGAATTTTATCGTTGATCTATAAATTTATGTGTGAGATTTTATTTGTTCGGTTTTAGATCATGACAAATTTTTCTCTAAATTAACAGAAAAATCATAATTTTTATATGATAAATTACTTTGACTATTAGAAAAAAAAACACAGAAAAAGTTATTAGACACTAGCATGAATGGAATGCATTTTCTGACCCACTACGGTATTCATCAACATTCTTCGTGCCATTTAGTGATAATCGTAAATATCTTCTATTTAACTATTCCATTCATGCTAGTGTCTAATAACTTTTTCTGTGTTTTTTTCTAATAGTCAAAGTAAATTATCATATAAAAATTATAATTTTTCTGTTAATTTAGAGAAAAATTTGTCATGATCTAAAACCGAACAAATAAAATCTCAATTTTAAAGGTTCATAGTATTTATAAAATATACTTACTATTTATGAAGTGTTCCTAGTTTCCCTAGCATTTATGAAAGGGTACATAAAATTCCCAGTATTATTGCAATTTATGCAAGTTTTCTCAAATATTAGGATTTTGTACATTGGCCAATTTTTTAAGTACTTTTTCATAAATATGAAGTGTTTCCACATATATTTTAAGAACCTTATCATAATTTACGAGATACAAACTTTCCCAGTATTTTTTATGATCTGTTCATAAATGTTATGAAAAAGTTCATTAATAAGTACATTGACAAATCTTTCATAAAATATTCATAAATAGTAAAAAAATCTTGCTTCGATTAGTAATTTTTTTCAAAGAGTACGTGTTGAATGAAACACTTTTCTATGC
Organism: Delia radicum; assembly: GCA_021234595.1. Classification (NCBI taxonomy): domain Eukaryota; kingdom Metazoa; phylum Arthropoda; class Insecta; order Diptera; family Anthomyiidae; genus Delia; species Delia radicum. The sequence continues at coordinate 148,011,331 of CM037855.1, forward strand.
CTTAAAGTTTTCCAATATGTTTTTCTCGATACCAATAAATCGCGTTTATTACTCCGGTATTCCTTATATATTTAAATATTTTTTTGAAAAAAGTTTAAAAAAACGGTAACTAGTTGTTTTAAAATCATTATATGGCAACACTGGAATTACAAATTTAAAAATTTTTTATACCACGTTTGTACGCAAGACTTCAGATGTTAATATGCTTTTTACTGTGTTATTGAGGTGTCTTTAAAGACACATTGGTAAACACTGGGTTAATTTTTTTGATGTGAAGCAGTTAAATATTTGGGCATTCATTTTTTTTTTGAGTAGTTTGTTATTTTAATAATTTTTACTGGAAAAATATTTAAAATTTTCAAAAATTTGCCAAGTTTATAGCGCTGTCTAAAATATTTTCTAATTTCAAATAGATTTTTTTTCGTAACTCTGTAATTTACTGTGATTATCCTAATTTCTTTCTTTTTTTTTACTTTTTTTTCTAATTGCAAGTGAGTATCTTATTGTGTCTTCTTTTTAGTAAAATTGATTGTCAATTTGTAAGAAACGAAAAAAATATTAAAAAAAAACTTAAAACTTCTTATATTTACGACTAGATTTTAGATAAAATTCTTAATAATATTGTTTTTTTTTACTAAATCTATTTACATAAAAATATTTAAACTACATTAACACATCAACATTTAATATGTTTAATTTAATTTAATTTTTTTTTTTTTTTTTTTTGCAGTTTGTTTTTCTGAAAAGGAGATTTTGCTGGTACGACTTTTTATAGAACGAGGGTTAGACAAAAGGTAAGGAAAATTAAAAAAAAAAAAAAAAATTCAAAACTTCCAGATAAAATTTCAGATTATTAGAATATTTTTGAAAATAATTTTAGCTTAGAGAAAAAGAAACTTCCCTTGAAATTTCATTAATTTTGGGTAAACTTATAAAACACTGTTTACGAGTGTATGTAAATCCCCTTTATTCAAATTTAGCTTTACAAGGCGTATGAGCAATATTATTTTAAATATTGGAATTAACATCACTCATACGTCATGTAACTTAATTTGCTAAAAGAAGCTTTATTATTTAAAACAACAAAGTTTAAATTAGAAAAAGTTATAAAATTTTGCCCTTCTATTTTTTCCTATCAACATCAACAAATACACGGTTAAAAATTATAGTAAGTACTGAATATGTTTAAACAATTCTAATTTGTTTAGTTACAAAACATATTGTTTTTTTTTTCTATATAAATGAAAAATATATTTTTGGGTTATTGCAAATTTGTATTATTGTTTTTTTTTTTTTTTTTTTTGACATTATAAATAAGCATAGTTTTAGCTTTTAACCCCTTTGTTTTCATTTCCATTTTTTTTATTTTTTGGTAATAATTATGTGACCTTTTCTTTTAAATATTATACTATTTTGATATTTTTTTTTCTACTACTTTAACATTTTTTGTTTTAAATATATATTTTTAACAATTAACAGTTAGAAAAATATTTATAGAAAAAATATTATTTAAAAAGAATCACGGGTGGTTTTCTGTTAAAAATATTATTTGCTTTTAATTTCTTTTTTCAAACTTAAAATAACGTAATGAATCTTACTTTAATGCGAAGAAAAATAGCTACTGGATTTTTGTGAGTGTATTTTTTATATTTTTTTGGAATGACAACTATTTCCATAAGCTCTTTTAGAAGGATTTTAACTTAAATTTCCATAACTGTTTTTTTCACTTAACCTTAATCTTCTCTAATGGTATCCTCCTCCTCCTGTAGAGAAATGATCTGTTGGAAAAATATATAAAAAAAAATTTTAAAATTATTTAAAAAATATAAACTTATAAAAGGTTTTAAAGAGATATTTTGATAGCATTAGAAAATATTTTGGCAGAAATTTTTTTAAGCTGTAATTAATAATAACACGGTAATTACGCACAAAAACGCCGTGACACGTACTCTGAATTTTGATGCTTAGAATTTAGTGGTATACTCCGTTTTAATAGGTTAGGTCAAAATAAAAAGATATTACAGTTTTAAGTTTGTATTGACTAAAGCAATTTTTTTAGTGTATTTTAAGTAAAAGACATCAGACTTTATTATTTATTTATGTAAACTTAAGTCTAACAATGATGGCAATTCAATTTTAGCAGGACAGTCTTTTTTCAATAATCGCGATAAATCAAAAAATTTTAGTAACTTTGCAGCCACAGAACTATGTTTCGTACAGCCATAAGTGGTTGTTTCAATTAAATTATTATTGTATCAATCATATTACCCCAACAATATGGTTTCTTTAATCATGTTATAGTAAAAATCTCACTTTTCTACGGTTATCATATTATTCTCTTCTCATAATATAGTATTTATTATCATTTTCCTCTCTCTAACTACAGCCATATTATAGTTGCGCCAGCTATAAAGTGATCAGTCTGATTTTTATGAGCGTCTTCGCTCTTTTAGTGTAATTCATGTTTAAGATTTTGTGAAAAGAAGATGTGAGAAGCAGTCAGTCCGAACAAATTAAATAATAATTAAACAAACAATATTTTTAGAGGAAGTAGTAATAATTTGGTAGTCTCAAACCGGTTTACAATGGGAGCCTAGGCAAAAGTTAAATTAACACGAATCCCTTAAATGGAGTTATTGTTTATTACACATAAATATGAAAGAAAAATTTAAACAAAATACATGTGCTTTTAAATTTTAAGTTTTCAATAATCATTATATGATAATAAATTATGACTACATTCTTTTCGGTGATGATAACATGTTAACTAGGACTATATATGGTATATATATATATGGTATAATATGGTTATAGTGGAAATATTACGATTGCTACAAACATGTTATGATCATTATAAATGCATTGTAAAAATGTATTCTTAACAATATTTTAATGCGTACTTATGCTGTAATCACTAGTTTCCATTATTTTATTTTTCCTGACGAAATAAGATTTGTGTTGAAAAAGTGAAGTTTACACGCAGAGAAAAAATATGGTTGCAATATGATTGCGGCCACAAAACTATGTTTCCTACAGCAATAAATGGTTGTTTCAATTAAACTATTATTGTATCAATCATATTTCACCAATAATATGATTGCTTTTATCATGTTCTAGTAAAACCCGGTCCACCGTGTATGTCTAGGCAAAAGTTTAATTGTTGCTCACAAACAACGTAGTGCTGGTAATTGTAATGCTGATTTGTTTGTGAAAGAAGAAATAAATTGAATTCTCAACTCGGTCTGCCCTGGAAGTCTAGGCAAAAGTTTAATAATCGCGCACCCGTTAAATAAAATTATTGTTTATTATAAAAAAGTGATAAAAAGGTGCTTTATTATTTAATTGCTTATAATTATGCAAAAAATATTGTTAAAGAAACAAAATGTGAAAGAAAAAAAAATGCACGTGCTTTTAAGTATGTAGTAAGAAATAATCATAATATGTTTGCAATAATTATAACATGGTTTGCAATAAGTATAACATGCAATAATTATAACATGATTGCTGCAAACATGGTTTGATCATTATTAATGTATTCTGAAATTGTATTCTTACCAATATTTTTATGCTTGCTTTATGCTGTAATCACATGTATAGCTAGTATAGCTGACACAATATTTCACAAAGCTTATTCTTCTGCGCAAAGACAATTGGATTACTTAAATTATTTTAAACCTAAGTTCATTAAAATATGTGAATTATTAAATAAATATACTATTAAAAAACACGCATATCTTTTTAATCCAGCTTCAACAGAATGCTGGGAGAATACTGTAGGACTCATATTATGATAATTCATACAAATTTCCAGAACCATAATATGATAATATTGGGATATATTTGGAACCATTATATGGCAATCTAATTATCATATTATGATACAGAAGCAGATAAGAGTATGGTTGTCACAACCATAGTAACATGGTTGTCGCAATCATAAATCCAAAAATGTATGATGCTCTTCGAATATGGTTCCCTCAACCATGTTTTTTATTATGCTTTTTTAGATACTAAAATAAAAAATGTATGTAAACATCGCATAGCAAACAAAATAATGATTTCTAAAATAACACACATCTTATTCGTGAGCGCAAAGACAATTTGATTACTTAAATTATTTTAAAATATGTTCATTTGAATGTGTAGATAGTTTATTAAATAAATAGATGTTTGTACTATTTAGAAAAAAAAACATGCATAACTTTTTAATCCAGCTTCAACAGAATGCTGCGAGAACAATGTAGGAATCATACTGTGATGATTTGTAAAAATTTCCATAACCATAATATGATAATAATGACTTTAATTGGGAATAATAATATGGCAATCTAATTATCCTATTACGATTAAGAAACAAATAAGAGTATGGTTGCCACAACCATAGTAACATGGTTGTCGGAATCATAAATCCAAAAATGTATGATGCTCTACGAATATGGTTGCCCATACCATGTATTTTTTTTTGCGTGTATAACCAATTCAAAATGTCAGCATAATAACCTTTGACATTTGATACTGAACATAGTTCAGTATCATATGGTTCGAATCTTCAAATTTCATTAGAAAACATCGTCTCAAAATGGACGGCCATTTTTGTTAGCTTTCAGTTTCGACATATAACCAATAAATAAAGTAATTTCAAAAGAGATTTCGATATCTTTTACTTAAAATACACTAAAAAAATCGCTTGAGTCAATGCAAACTTAAAATTGCAATATAATTTGATTTTGACCTAACCTATTAAAACGGAGTTCACTACTGGGTTCCAATATTATGATTACGCGTCCCGGAATTTTGGTGTGTCATTTCAAACGATGAAATTTTACTTACAGTGTAAATGTTCTTTCTCTTTAGTTGGACTTAAAGTCAGTTTATTTAATTATAAATTTAAAAAAATTGTAATTAAAACAATTATTTTCCAATTTTTATTATATTAGTTATTAAAAATGCATTGGGAGCGTAATAACGGTAGTTGCCGCCTACGCCCATATCAACGACGATATGAAAGTTTTGAAACCACGATTCAAATAGTGGCATATGTCTTCTGATATAACAAGGCTTATTTCAAAATTCTACCAATTAAATTTTTTTTAAACCACAAAATAAAGTTATAAATCGTCTTTTCGGCATTTTAGAAAAAAAAAAAATTCTTTGATGGAATCGCTCTTTTTAAAATTTTCATTTCGGCCTTAATGTTAACGTTATTATGAAAGGTTATTGATTGACAACCCTTATATTGCAATCAACATATTTTTGAAAAGATTTTGTCTGGTTAAATTATTGTGAAACTTCACACAGTAATTGCCAAAGTAATTACAAGTTTAAGTTTTGACGGCCGACAGACTCACCGGGAGGTAAGCCATTAGATTATAAAAATTTCTTATAATTTATAAGAAGCTTCATACTTATTATGAATTTTGTTTACATTTCAGTTTGTCAATCCATCTAAAACGCATCGAAATTTAGGTCTCACCGAAGACCGGCCAAAAAAAGGAAAGCTTTTGACCTTGGGTCTTCCGATTTAAATTTAAATTTTTCATTCAGAGACTCTATGGAGCCACATAAAGATGAGCGTTTTTAGTTTTTCAAACTCCACAAATTTATGAGAGATTTAGTTTTATTTAAAAGTGAGAAAAAGCTAAAAGTGTGTAAGTTTGAATATCTTCTTCAATATTCATCGGATCATCACCATTTAAATTGCATGTTATAACAATGATATACTCTCCTACTTTTTTTATTAAATTTTTTATCTCCAAAAAGAAATGCATTTTCTATGCAATTTGTCTTTTAAATGCAGTTTTAAAAAATTAGGCCACTCTCGATTTGAAAAAAAGGTACATATTTGCAAAATATGGGATTTTTACTTAAAAAAAAAAAACACTAGTTATTTTTGGGTCCTTGATCAATTATTGAAAAAGGATTGCACCATTGTTAAATTGAAAAAAATAATTACAAATATTAATTTTAAAAATGTAGTCTTAAGGCACCTTTTAAATGTCTTTCTTTTAAAAACTGTTTTGATACTCGATAGCTTGAAAGGGTTAAAAAAAAATCCAATTTTTAAAACAGAATATTTAACACCCAAAAAACAAACTCGGTAGTAGCAACCGTATTTGTAACCAATCGAATGATTCGGTTGTAGTAATCGAATTTTTCGGTAGTTATCACCGTATATCTGTCGAAGCAATCTAAATTCCATTGTCGCGTCATTATTTTTATTGTTTCAGTCGAATCATTGTTACCACAACCTAAAAATACGGCCTCAGCAACCGAAACATGCCTTTGGCAATAAATACGGTTGCCTCCACCGATTCTGTTTTCTGGGTGTAATATATTCGTTTATCTTTCAAGTACAAAAAAAAAAGTCTAATTTTAACGGGCGTATTCATAAGAATAAATAACAGCATTCCAAATACATTTTAGTTAAAACATAAAATTTTTGCTTTAAAAACTTTTTTGAATGTATCCTTATTAGAGTTAAAAAAATACCGAGTCTAAAATAGATTTTCAAAAAATTTTCAGATATTTAATTTATATTTAAAATTATTATAAAAATAAGTAATTTTTGGTAACGCCTTATTTTGTATTTTCAAATAATACACAAAGTAACTAATTATTAGTATATCATTCCCAGTGTAGAAAAGTATTACCATATAAGTGGTTATATAAGTACATATTTGGTAATGGCAAGTACTTACAATTGTCACTACAAATCTCATTGCTTTTATATGAGGATGTCGCGCAAAGTAAAGACATATCATTACTGAACACCTTACGAAAAATCAAAAAATATGTGGTTTCATATATGCTTACTAGCATGGACAAAAATAATGAGTCTAAAAATAAATTTTCAAAAAAAAAAAACTATATTTAATAAAAAATATATATTTTTATTGAAAAATGTTTTTTTAATAAAACGTGCCAACATGGGACACGAACTAGAGTTGGGTAATCTAGTTCTTAGTTCATTTCGTTCATTTGCATTTATTGAACTAGTCCGTTCTTTTAGTTCATATGTTTGTTCGGTAATTTTTTCAATTTTTCAATTACTCATATCGTTATATTGGCCAATTGTTTCTTTAACAAACCTGCACAGTAGAAGAAAAAAATGCCAAAGGAACGGTTAAAATTTAATTAGTTAATTTTTAACCGGTCTTTTGAGATTTTCCCTCATATTATGCAGATTTGTTAAAAAACAATTGACTAATTTAGCAAAATGAATAATTGAAAAAAATTTACGATCAAACTTTTGAGCTTAAATAACGAACTAGCTTAATAAATGCAAATGAACTAAATGAACTATGAACTAGCATTCGCAACTCTAACACGAACCTATGACTCCAGGTTGTCAGTCAAGCGCTCTAGATAAAAACATAAATGACTTGCTAGCACAAAGTGACATTCCTTTCCAGCTTACAGAAAATCAAAAATAAGTAATTTTATATTTACTTACTAGGGTTTAAAAAAAAATGAGTATAAAAATAGATTTTCCAAAAATTTGGAGATCATTACTTTATATTTAAAATAATGACAAAGATAAATACTTATGACAAAGATAAATACTACGCATATTTTTTTTGGAGTAGTTATTAGTAAGTCCTTATTATTCAAGTTAAATCAAGGCGGAGAATAAGCTGGTGTCATTACTGGTAGTGAAAAAAGTAATGCCATGTCATTACCGTTTATACACTGCGATTATTATATGTTTTAAAGTTATGCGAAGAGTAAGCTGCTGTCATTACTGATAGTCTAAATTATAATGATATGTCATTACCTAGGCAGCGATTTTTATGCAAATGCATGCATGTAGTCAGTAGCTCAAAATCGATTTTGACCAAACAATTTTCCGATTTGTTGTTGCATACTTTGCACACTTTTTTTTTATAAAAACACATATTTCCATATTTTTCTATAAATGCACATTATAATATAATTATAAAAGATTTTGGCATTTTTTGTTTGCGTATTTTAAATTTAATTGCATATTTTTTAAAAATTCAAAATTACTATTAAATTAAAAATAAGCAAAAGAAAGCATTTGTAGCCCAGTTGCCATTTGTTAGACATTTATATTGTATTTCATTTTTAAAACAACGCTCTTGACTAATAAATACATTTTTAAAAATTCAAAAATTTTAAGTGCATATTTTTTTTTTTTTTGGTTTTTATTGCATATTTTTTGATATTTAGTGCATATTTTTTGTTTTTAAGTGCATATCTCGATTTAAGTGCATATTTTAAGCATGTGTAGCCCAGTTGCCATTTGTTAGACATTTATATTGGATTTAATTTTTAAACCAACGCTCTTGACTAACAATACAATTTTTAAAAATTCGAAATTTTACGTGCATATTTTTTTTTTTTTGTTTTTATTGCATATTTTTTGATGTCTAGTGCATATTTTTTATTTTTAAGTGAATATCTGGATTTAAGTGCATATTTTAAGAGCATATTTTCGTTTTTTTTTTTATGCATGAAAGTCGCTGCCCTGGCCATTACCGATTCTACACTGCGATAGATCAGGGGTCGAATTACGGCATTCTTGATCGTAATTTTTCTATTTGAAATTAAATTTCTATGTGAGATTTTATTTGTTCGGTTTTAGATCACACATAAATTTATAGATCAACGATAAAATTCACTATTAAACCACTCACCAGGTACAGTGCAAAAATCGTTTAATGTATATGCTCGTCATATGTATTAATAAAAAATCTTTAATATTTGTTGATATGCTTTGCTAATGTAGAAGGATAGTATATGATGACATTAGAGAAAAGAATTGTCATTTAAAGTTTTAACTGAAAGTTCAACTGGCAACTATGATAATGACTAGAGAAAAAACAAACACACTATAAATAGAAATCGTACGTGGTAAATTTCATTCTAACTCAACACACAGAATAATGTGGGATTTAACGTTACCCAATTTCTTTAACGTGTGAGTTAAATAGATGATATTTACGATTAACACTAAATGGCACGAAGAATGTTGATGAAGACCGTAGTGGGTCAGAAAATGCATTCCATTCATGCTAGTGTCTAATAACTTTTTCTGTGTTTTTTTTCTAATAGTCAAAGTAAATTATCATATAAAAATTATAATTTTTCTGTTAATTTAGAGAAAAATTTGTCATGATCTAAAACCGAACAAATAAAATCTCATACATAAATTTATAGATCAACGATAAAATTCACTATTAATTTTCTATTTCTAAAAATAAAACATTTTAACGAAATTTTATCGTTTAGGATTTTTGTAGTTCGGTTCTTGATGTTAAATCAATGTAAAACGTGGTACTTTCATAATTAGTATTTTTATATCAAAAGATTTCACTCGATCGCGAATGCCGTAATTCGGCCAAAGATACTGCACATTTTGGGCTCAAATGCTCTCGTTTTTTTGTACAATATTTGAAAAGTCAACCAATTTCGAAAATTTCCTTCAGCACTTTTTCATTTTTTTAAATAATTTTGTTGAAAAAATAATACCAACTCAGAAAGTAAAACACAATTCCTACCAGATAAACTGACTTTGATCCTTCTAAAAAGTCAAACGATTTTGGTATTGTATCGAAAACTGTCGGGACAATATTTATGAAACTAAGTAATCTAAAATCTAAAATTTTTTAATATTTGCTTAAGTGGTGTAAATAATGCACTTAAATTAATTTTAATCGCGAAAAAATTTCTGCCAAATAAAGTTTATGGAAATATCAATATTTAAAGTTTTTTTTTTTTTTAAGTTTCTTATGTTATTAATAGGTTTGGTTAAATTCAACTACTTTTTCATTTTTATGACATTCAATAAAAGCAATCTAAAATATTTCTAATAGTATTTTTTACAGTGTATTTTATCTAAGGCACAGTGTATGTTGGAAATAAATTTATGAGTTTTTTTTTTTAATAATTTGCATACTTACTTGCATGATGAAAATATGTTGAAGCCTTTGAAATATCCTTATTTATTTTCTTTAAATCCACAACAAATTAATTTTTAATTTTTTAAGATTTAAATTTTGAGATTTGTTTTGTAATTTTATATTAATAAATTTAAAATTTGTGTTTAACAATTCAGCTAGATGTGAGGTATTTAAAATTTTAGTATTTTCTTATAATTTTTATTTTTTTTTTTGCTTTAATTGATTTTGTATAGAATTTTCTTAACATTTTTTTTAAAATTCTGGAAATTCGTCTAGAAAATAACAAAAATTTTGTTAAATAATTTATAACCGTTCAATTAATTTGAATGGGAGCTTTAAACAAAAATTTCTAAAAGTGCTTCGGGTTATTTTTACTACAGTAAAACAATCAATTTTAATGGTTACAATTTCATATTTTTTTTTGATTTTAAATTGAAAAAAAAAAAAATCCATTTTTTATATATTTTTTTTTTTTTGGGGGAGGTTGGTTACTACTCTATGAGGGATGCCGCCTTAGTGCTTCTTATATGATTGGTTGTTGCAAAGAGCTTCGGGAGCTGGTTTTTGAATGCACTGCTGTTTTTTTTGTTTTGTTTTGAGGTTTAAAATAAATGTTTTTTTTTGGAGTTATTGTTTGGATTTGTTTTAATAATATTTTTATTATTTTTTTTTTTTTTATATTTCAATAATTGATTTAGTTGGTCAGAGTTGTTTGTTGGTTTGGTTGGTTGATTGGTTATTTTAGTTTTGGTTTGGTTTGGTGTTGTTTTTTTTTTTTTTTTTTTTGTGAGTAGGGGGGAATGGAAAATAGGAAAAACGATTTCAATTATAATTTTTTCAAATATTTTTTAATTAAAACTTTTAACTATTAGTATAAATGATTATTGCTGTATTTTTAACATTTACATTTAAAGAAAATTTATTTTGTACAGTTCTTTTTTTTTATTGTTTTTGTTATAAGTAAAATGTTTTGTTTTACATGAATAAGAAGGGAATTTTTATTGAATGATTAAAAAAATTTCATAACTTACAAAAACAAAAAAAAAAATTAGGAAAAAAATATTGTGTTAAAATAAGTTTAACTTACCTTTTTTTCATGTTAATGGATTTTCTTTAGAAGAAAAATCTTTTTATTTGTTTTTAGCTGTTTCTATTTCTATTTCATTTGGTTTTCGTCTTGAAATTGCCTTACACAGAAAAAATTACACAGTTATACAAAATCGAACTTTCCGAATCGGAATGTGATGAAACTAAATGCAAATGAAACCCTCAAGGGTTTTATTTCCCTGCGGGAAATGGACCAGTTAGTGGTATGGTCATGTGACTAGAACTTTGTGTGTATGAACCTGTCCTAGTTTCGGTTCTGTTATATGAAAGTGACCGGTACTTTTAACATGGGCTTGTCATAGGAGGTGACAATTTGCTACCTGTGAAGTACTGTGTAACGTGGCTAATAACTTGACCAATGCAACCTATCACCGTATCGACTGAAATGATTATGCTACGGGACAAGTTAGGTACAAGGTAGGTAGTGTCAAAGTATGACCATTTTAAGATTTATGTGATATGTGACAGAACCAGTGGGAAAATAATTATCACGTGACTGCTGTAGGTGTACGTATCATTGAACTGGAGAACAATTTCTGAAGGAAACCTAGTCACATATTAAGCGCAATGTGTTCAGTATCAGGGGTAGTTTGACTAAAATAGTTTTGAGACTTAAAACTGCAATGGTCTAACGGGTACATGTCTCCGGGCATGCGAAAAGTAATTAGCAAGTAACCTGTCAGTTTTTATTCAGTGTATGTCATATTTTGCACGAGTTGCTAAATAGCCCGTCCGGAACCAATCACTGCACTTTTCCAAAACAGTGTGTTTTACCCCCTGTTCAAAAAATCCTTAAAAAAGGCACAACAAAAATCAATTTTATAATTAGCTTATTTTGTATATACCCAACAAAAAATTAAGTTTAAGATCGCGACGTTTGGCGAGAAATCGCCATATTTGGCAGCCCTGGTCACAGGTCCGTGTTCAGTTCTTTTAAACCAGTGAAGTGTTACGTCTTCATTTCTACTGTCACATAGTCGGTACAGATAAAATTCCTTCAGTATTATGTCTGCTGTGTAGCAGTCAAGGGACTGAATACTTTGGCACTAATTGCTTTCGTTGTTGAACCAGCTCAATGACCAGTATCAACTTCAACTGCAACGACTCTAGTTGCTTCAGTACACTTTGATGTTATGTTACTTTTTCTCCAGTTACACGATATATCTGGTACCAACCAGTGAATGTTTTGTCACCATAACTATAGTCACGTGATTGTACTTTTCACCTAAATTAACACTTTTTGGTGCACCACAATTTTGGTTTCACCAATTTCGTGACGTGCGCTGTCTAACAAGAAAAAATCATCAAAAATTTAATAAAATTTTTTTTTTTTTTTTTGTAAAAATAAATATCAAAAATTGATTTCTCGACCCCAATAACTATAAAATATCACAACTTTCCAGGATAATAAAAATAAATAAGCATTATTTTATCAAATTTTTGATGATTTTTGCTTGTTAGACAGCGTTTGCTTTTGGTTTCTACCATTCCGATTTCGGTTGTTGCGCTGTGTTATTGTTAAAGTAATTTCAATTAAACTTTTGTTTGACTTCAAACTCAATTAAAAGTTTAATTGAACATCATTTTGGTGCACACAAAATTTCCAGTTTTTATAACCCATAATGGCAACAACAAAAACATGCCACAGTTTATAAAATCACCAGAATTGAAAAAAATCGATTAATCTAAAAAATTCGCTATATACGTTTTTGGCTATAATTTTGTAAGCCTTAACGAGTTTTTAAATTCTGTTTTTTTTTCCCAATATGAGCATTTTTTTAATCTTAGCGAATTATTTTTTTTTAATTTTGATAATTGTTTTCCAATTTGTGAAATTTTTTCCCATTTTAGACCTTTTTTATTTTGGTAATTTTTTTTCCAGGGTTAGAGTGTTTGTAGCCGTCATATAATGACAATCGTAAATAATTTTATTACAATTAATTACTGAAGATTTGTTTAGTTAGATTTATTACCGAAAGAAGAAGAAGAACACATTTTTATTTTTATTTTATGTCGTAGTGAGTTTCACTACGTAGTGAGTTTTACTCGCCTCTTATTTTATTTGATACTTCAATTTCTTTAATAGCATCGAATTTAAATAAAATTTTAATTGAATCAACAAATAATTTAATTAAAAGTCGATTTTAGTTTTTTCTGTGTAAGGGGGTATTTTAAGTATTTTTTTAATTTCATACTGTAGTAATTAAAACTTCTAAGAATTTATTGTATTTCTCTATTGCCGTAAAATATCAATGATTGGTTAAGTCAGCATTGCACTGTGGGGCTAATTTGAAAAGTATTTTGAAAATTTTTACCCACATAAATCTCCAAAGTACACGGAGAAAATTATTTTAAAAAAATTAAACTTTTGTTTGATTTACTTTCAATTAAAAGTTTAATAATATCTATTAAATGTTTAATTGAAAATGAATTTGGTGCCAGTTGTTATAACCCATAATGACAGCAAAGTGAAAAATGCCAAAATTTAAAAAAAAATCACCAAAACACATTAGGAAAAAATCGCCAAAATGAATTACAAAAAAAAATTTTGATTTTTCACATTTGTAGAGATTTTTCCAATTTGTTTTTCTAATTTCAGCAATTTTTTTAATTTTGACAAATTTTTTTTTTTGATTTTTTAAAATTTTTGAGATTTTTTAAATTTTTAGCGATTTTTCCATTTTTTTTTTTCTAATTTTAGCGATTTTTTTCAATTTGCTATTTTTTGTTTTGCGGTGTTTTTTTAATTTTAGCAATTATTTTCGACTTCTTCCCATTTTTTGGAGATTTTTTCAATATTTAATTTAAAATTTTACTATATCTACTAAAAATTAGTTTGTAGTTAAAAACAAAATTCAATTAAATTTTTAATAGATATGATTAAAATCTTAATTGAAAATTAAATCAATTAAATTGTTTTTTTTACCTTTAGAAAAGTATACTTTAGTTCTAGTGTCAAATACTTTTCGGCCTGGTGCAAAAGTACTTAAACTTAAGAGGGCTGCCCACTGTATGTGTACAGTGTGCATACCAAAGTCGTTAATTCAACTCATATAAACTAAGGCGATTCACATACTTATATCACGTTTTTTGGCTATAACTCAGAGACTAATCTAGATACCACCCTAAGGAGGTCAGTGACAAGCATATATTTTTTTAAGAATTAAAAGTAATGCGCATTTTAAGATATGGCCATTTAAACTCTAGACCTCTAAAAATGACATTTGACCCATTTATGAAAAAAAATTAATGTGCCTATCATTTTAAAGAGTATATTTATACCTTAAAAATAGAGCTACTACGAATTTTGCTACTTGTATACTTTAAAAGTTATGGTCAATTTTGTAAAGATACTTTAGTCAAACTTTATCGTTTTTTTTTCAATTTTCATGCCGTAACTTTTCGGAAACCGAAAACGTCCGTAATCTGAATATTATGTTTCGTCGATTTCATGCCGAGTTTACATTTATAGTTAATTTTATTAAATTCGAAGATGGTCGATCGGATTGGTGATTGAGTTGATATGTTTTCACTCCAATGTTAAATGAATTTCACTCCAATGTTAAATGAATGAACCTGGAAATAGATCTATCAACACATTCCTGAAAGTGGCAATTAATAAACTGAAAAGAAAACTCTGTATGTTATTTGTTACGACAATATCCTAATAAAAAATTATAGAGTATGGTCTTGAAATTGAATAATTTTATTTTCATTACACAATTAAAGGTCGAAAAAACATAATTTTTATTTTTAATAAAAATTATATCCAACTTTGTAACAAGACAGAGTATGGTCTTAGTTTACTTCCCCTTTACATCTTGTTTTTAAATAAAACAAAACAAATGTAAATATAAAAAGGAGAATACAAATTAAAAGCGTGTTATGTATATCTACAAGGGCGGTCCCAAAATAACCCGACCTGACATATAGATGTCTGCAGTAGTTTGAAAAAAATTACTTTGGTGAAAAGTGGCAACCTTATAAAACATATGTTTTAAGTTTCAAGTCGCCACGTTGTTTAGTATTTTTTTTGGAGCCATCAAAATTTAGCGATCTCAGTGAATTTGTAAACATGGAAAGAAATAGGTTAGCGTTATGTAATTCCTTACTTTCATTTGGAAGGTCTCAGTCCAAACAATATAAAAGCCGAGCTAGATTCTACCCTGGGGAGTCTGCTCCTTCGCTTACGACTATAAAATATTGGATGGCAGAGTTTAAACGATGCTGTACGAGCTGCCCAGACGAACGGCGTAGTGGTCGTGAGGTGTCCACGCCAGAAACGGCTAATAAAATCCACAAAATTATATTGGACGATTGTCGGCTGAAGGTGCCTGCCCAGCAAAAAAATAGTGCTTACGCAGAAGGTTTTATGGAATGCTTTATTCAATTCCTGGAGGAATTCCAGTAGACACGATTTTTGTTCGCGATGTCCCACTTTGTAGGTCTCTTTTAAGCATGTGAAAAGCGCTTCTTTCATATGATCCAAGAAGCAGGAAGCAAGTGTTTCCTGAAGTCATTCCAGAAGACGTAATGTTTGTTCGTGTTTCCCACTTATTCGATGTCTCACTTTGTAGGCCTCCTTTAAGAAGGTGAAAAGCGCCTTTTTCATGTGATCTAGTAAGCAATTAATTTAATCCTAAGAAATTAATTTAAGCCTAAGAAATGAATTTAAGCCTATTGTAAAAAATTAAGGGTGTATTAACTCATCTTTCAAATATTTAATTTTCCCCCATAATGTAAAAAAACCGAAAAAAACAACCAACTTCAAAATGCTATAGAAATTAAATTCGAGCTAAGTTTTTAAAACCATTGGGAGGTTTGGTCTACTTCTAGTCTACTTTTTTTCCTGTGAGTTTCGTTACGACACAGTGTTATACAATTGAGTGTCCCGATAAATAGTTTTTTGAAATTCGGTTGAAGTAGAAGCACCCAAACGATGAGTATGTGCTGAATATGGGAAAACGCTTTTGGAGCACACTTTCAGATCCCTAACAGCGATTGAATATGTTGATATAGATTTTGGTAAAAAAAGTTGAATTTTATTTTTTTGCAAAAGTCGTGTTAAAAATTACGTTACATCAAGATTAGGTATAAGAAGCAATATACAAAAATACAGCAGTCTTGTGTAGTAATTATTTCTTTCGACTCGGTTTGGGCTCGGTTATTTTATTGAAGAATAATAAATAAATTAAATTAATATTGAGTTAATTAAGTTATTTCTGTGAAATTTTTTATAACAAAAAGAGCATCTGTTGACCAAAATTAACCAAACAATAATCTCGATGTATATAGAAACAAAAAACAAAAGAACTTTAAAAAATATTACTTTAGTCAGAATATGGGGTCATTCACATTTTGACGAGGTTGATTGCCTACAAAGATACTTTGTAAAACGTGTTATTAATTTACCAAAATTCACACCGAATTATACACTTCTGTTAGAATCAGGTATGGAAGATGGCCACTTATTTACCCTTGAATTGCATATGCGTTACATAGCTCGAACCCTCTTTCAGTATACTAACGAACGGCTACCAAATTTTTTAAGTTTAGTAGCTCTAACACATAACATATCGTGGGCGAACAGTTTAAATACATTGGGTCAAGAGCACAATGTCCAATTATCACCAAATATGACACAACAGGAGTGGAACCAAAACCAAACACTTCTTATAAATTCGTTAAGATTAAAAAATCATCTAAACCATCTACGTGGGTGGGAGCTAACGGAATCTTTTTATAATAAAACAAACCCAACAGTAGGACACTTATATTTTAATGGTAATCATACCCAAACTAACATAATGTGGATCTTCAAAGCTCGCTGCGATTTGATAGAACTGAATGGGTCTCGGCACTCGAGAAGAGCTAACAAAATTTGCTCTTTGTGCAATTCAAAAGAAGTTGAAAACATCCAACATTTTATTGGAAGATGCCCAATTTTAAATTACTTTAGACTAAAATGGTTTAATAAGATAACTCTATCGGATGATGAAATAATTAGAATTTTAAATGGGGAAAACAATTGGCAGAATTTAGTACAATACATTATCAGTGCTTTAGCTTATCGTAAAACACTAATACTTGAATATAATAATTAAAAAAAAAAAAAAAAAAATAATACATTCATTGTAAAATTAAATTATATTTTTTATGTGAAACTCTTTTTTTTCCGGCTAACGACATAGTCACAGCCGTATATTATTTAAGATATTTTTATAACGTTTTTAAAATAAAAAAAAAAAAAAATCAAAGAAAATACCAAAATAAAGAATTACTACTACTACTACTACTAGTCAGAATAAAACTAAAATATTTTTAGTCTACAAAAGACCCTAGACACGTGTTTGATTGCTAAGAAGACAAGAATCGAGCAAAATTGATTACTAATAGGTTTTTTGTTTAAGCTCTGCCTATTCTGGAGGCTCTAGGTTTTCTAAAACTTCGGGTGCTGATGAGGCAGGTCGAAATACATGTATCAACCTAGCTAATATATTTAATTAACTTTATTTTTGTAAATATGAGGAGGTTGAAATCTCGTGATAATTGTAAATAAAAATCTAAAATATTTTTTTTTTTGCTTCGGCATTAGTCATTAGAAAAATTTTGATACTTTAAAAACTGAAGATTCGCTCCAGTTTTTTTTTTTTACTTATTTTTACAACATTAGGGATATTTAGGAACACATACAAAAATTTTCGCATTTGGTTTCGTTAAGACTATTTACGTAATTTATAAACCTGTCTATAAATTAATAAAAAAATTTTCACTTACCTCTAAATACAAAAAAAAATAAATAAAACCAAATAAAAATTTAATATTAAAAAAATCCAAATAAAATAATTTAATACTTTTACTTTAAAATCCTTTCAAACTGAATACAATAAATACTAAATATAATAAATACAAAAATACTAAATCATGCGGGGTATTAAAACAAAATACAATTTGAAATAAAAACTACAAATGGAGAAAAAGAAAACATTAAATATTGTTGTGCAAACAAATTTTTGGTGAACAGTGTAAAATTTCGATTTTGAACCAATTTTTATTGGGCTATACAACTATTAGAGCTATTCGAACTTGTAGTGGTAGTGGTAGGGGTTGAAGGTTTATGTTTTAATTTTGAACGTGTTGTATTGGAAGTGCCACAAAAACCGATACCATTATCACTTGAACTACTACTATTGCTGTTGCTATCCACTGTTATTTCCCGATTAGTATGTGAGGGCAAAGGTGGTAGTGTAGAGGGAGAAGTTTTCCAAATACGCCATTTACGTTGCCATATAGATGAGGGTTGAGATGAATCTACTTCTTCATATTTACTGATAGAGGCTTCGGCTAATGTGGACGGTGCTGTAGCTGCTTGTAGGGATTTGGGTAAAGTGGGTACCGCATTACAAATATGACCCCAAGTAGCTTTATTACTTTGAGGATGTAATAATATTTGAGTATGAACTTGTTTAATTATGCGATGGTCATAATTTTCTACAATTATTATAGGATTTGGTCTTGATAGAGGACCTTGCCGGATGGAATGGGAATTATTAGGAGATGGTGGTGGCGGTGGTTGCTGATGATTTAAGGGTTGCTGTATATGAACATTAGCCAGTGATTGTGGTTGTAATGAATGACAATTACGGTTATGCCATAAACGCGATTTTAAACTACGCCATCTAAAGAAACTTCTAAATCTTAAACGGCGATCATTACTTAAGTCATCCGTCGATGCCGTAGAAGAATTTTGCAATTGTTGTAAATCTTTTACAAGATCTGGCTGATGACGGTGGATATCATTAAATGAATTAGTATAATCCTTTTGCTCTTCTTCAGGTGTGGACGCCAATACCTGATAGTGAGGATGTTGTTGCTGATAATGATGATGTTGCTGATGAGATTGTTGTATTTGTGTGCTACAATGACTTGAATGATTTGTAGTGGTAGTTTTAGTTGTAATGGTAGTAATTGTGGCAGGAGGAACAGGATATTGTTGTTGGGTATTGTGTAAATTATTTTCATTACTACTACTACTGTAATTATAATGAAGTGCTTTGCAACTACTAGTGATCCATGCGTGCATAGAAACAGGACGTAAACGTTGTGTAATTGTTGTTGGCTGTAGATGTTGTTCTTTTTGTTGGTGTGTATGTGTTGGAGCTTGTGATTGTGGACATTGCATGCTTAGTAGTGGTAGTGCTAATCTATGAATTTCATCATAGGATGCTGATAACATACCTGTACGTTCGTCATGATAATCATCATCATCTGAAGATTCCAAACGATCCTCTACCAAAGATGTTTGTCTTGATAGACCCTGGTTGTTGGTTTTTTTTTTTTGGTGGGTTTGTATTTATGTTTTTTTGGTGTTGATTGTGATGATGTTTCGATTTTTTTTTTGATAATTTTTGACCAGTGTTGTGTGCAAGTGTGATTTTTTGTAAAGTTTTGTAAAATTTTTTTTCAGTTTTTTTTTTTTAAGGAGGAAGAAGAAATGAAAAAAAGAAGCCAAAATAATAAAGATATGGTGTTTTCTTTCAATATTAATCATATGCAGACATAAAAGGTTTGTCAAATGGTTTTAATGGAATGGTTTTAAATATCGAATGGTTTTAAATATCGAAATGTATTCAAAAGACAAAATGAATTCTTTTTCTAAGGATTGTTATATTTTAATAAAATTTTGTAACCCCTTTTTGGATGTTCAAATTTTAAACTACAGGTGGAGACTTTTCCTCGTTTCGCACTGCCACGTAAAAATGTCCAGAAATTCAATCATAGGGAATGTCTACGCTTAAGATAACCAATACATGCTACATTTCAAATTCCTAACCTTATCTATTTTTCAAAGGCATTTTTTTTTTTACAGATTTTAATTCATTCATGAATTAGCCCTCACCTTAGGAAATACAAATAACAAATGTCAAATTTCTAGGCGAAGGTTTTTAACCAGAATGGAGAAGTTTTTGTCATTTTTGTTTACACTACTTGTAAATTTCCGAAAATCCTGTCATAAAGAGGAAAAATTAGCCAGTTAATAACCTCCAGTTAAAACATAATTGAAATTTCAGATTTCTATTCAAAGGGGTCATTCCTCGATTAAATCACTGCTTTACCAAGTTCCGGGTGAAAATTCTAAACTGTACCTTATTAAAGAATTAGCGCATAATACAAAAAACAGAAATTTTAAGTTTCTAACCAAAACAGTTTCTCGAGGCAGTTAAAAGGACGACTTTTTCCTTTTGAACTACGTTCCTGATATAAATTACAAAAACTAAAGGTACGTTCACATTAATCAAATATTTGAACAAAATATTTGTTTACATATTTGCTTCCAATTGTGTCAAATAAAAAATTATTTTATTTTATGTTCAAACTATGATCAAATATTTGATGGTTTTTGTTTGTTCAAACAGCTCTCAAATAGTGTCAAATAAAATAAACGAAAAAATATTTGTCGAGCGTTCAGATTGAAACAAATATTTGTATTAAATATTTATTTAATCAAAGAGTAAAAAAACATAGATTTATTTAATCGAAAAACTAACTGTTTTTTAAAAAATTGATTACTCGGGATCTCTCTCGGACCTAGCCTATTAATACTCCGTTGGAACAAAAATTTTGTCCGTTTTGGTCTATCTCGCTTATTTTGGAGATACTGGACATTTTAAAATATCGCCATTTTGTAAAATGGCTTGTATCTCGAAAACTAATCATGATATCGCAATTGACAAAAAAAAAATGGACAAAATTTTTGCAAACCTTAACAAAAGGCACCATACCGACAACACAAATGTGTACAGTGATCCGATTCCAATCATTTCCCGTTTCATTACATATCGTTCCATTTTGGACCAATGTTCCATTCTGTTATCGGAATGATTAAATTTTTATTTTCACGTACGACAACACAATTGTGTACAGTGCTCCGATTCCAATCGTTTCCCGTTTCATTCCATATGGTTCCATTTTGGACCAATGTTCCAATCCATTATCTGAGTGATTAAATTTTTTTATTATCTATTCACATTTCAGTTTTTTTATAAAGCCTTTTTTTAATAAATTTATTAAAAAAAATTATAATTGACGATTTCACCACCTGTTATTTGCCATTGTTTGTTCTTACATTTTTTTTGTAAGATCAAATAAATATTTGCTCAAATCAGAAGAAAATATTTGATAGCTAGTGTTCACACTATGGTTAAGTTTGTCAAATATTTATTTGAATGCAAATAATTTTGTTTGACCAAAATCAGCTGATTTGCTGTTTGACACACAAAAATATTTTCTGTTCAGATTACGGCAAAGAAATATTTAATGTTTTTTGTCAAATATTTGACTAATCTGAACGTACCTTAACCTTGTCTGGAAATTAACCCTAATTACCCTTCTCAATTAAAATTTTTATTTTGGCAAGAACCAAAATTTCTAAAAAGCATTTTACCAGTGAATTACCCCATAGTTTAGAAACACCGATTTGAAATTTCAGTTTTCTAGCAGAAGCTCTTTGGGCAGGCATTTAACCCTGGAAGGTAATTCTTCGTTGAATCGACTACGCAAGACTTATGCTCTTTACACAACAAAAATAAGAATGACATTCTAGGGTTAAGGGAGAGACTCTTCCCATTTAAACTTTTCACTACCGACTTTTTTTTTGTGCGTCCATAAATAAAAAAGAAAAATGTTTCCATATATGCCCCCTTCCCCTCCTATTGACTAAAAAATGGGTCCGAAAGTTGATTTTTTTTAAACTTCGCAGACCAGTTTTACCACTAAAGATTCTAGATTTTGCTAGTTTAGGAGAGACGAAAAACGCTATTTTTTTGGAAGATAAAGGCTGATTAAAAAATTGGAGTTTGTTAACAAATATCGCGACTATATTGCCCTGATGAACAGTTTATTCATATAATGATTTTTTTCAATGACCAATATCCATATTTAAACAAAAATATAAACTTTTATTGCATTATAAAATTTTTTATATTTTATGAAAAATGGGTACACGGTAGTGTTGTACAAGGGTAGTGAAATAGTTAACCCCCATTTAAACTACATTTCTGCGTAAAATTCTGAGAAGGAACTGTAGATAGTCCACAACACAAGTTAATCATGTTGCTCTAGATTGTTTTCTAGATAGTCCAAAAACAAAAACTCCACAATACAAGTTAATCATGTTTCTCTAGATGGTTTTATAGATAGTCCTTTCAAAAGTTATTTAGATAGTCATGAATACTCTGAATGGTTTTTTAAATAGTCCGCAATCAAACTCAATAGTAGTCCTTCCTTAGCTCAGTCATTTTCCTTTAAATGTTTCTTAGATAGTCTAAAATATAACTCAATCTAGGTCTTCTTCTCTCAATAGTCCAAAATAAAACTTAACTATCGTTCTCTTGACGATGCTGTAGATAGTCCAAAATAAAATTCGTTGGTGGTCCTCGTGATGCTTCCCTCGATAGTCCGGAAAAAATCCAATCATGGTCCATTAAATAGTTTAAAATTAAACTTAATTGTGGTCCTCTCGATGGTTTTCTAGATAAACCAAACTACAATTGATTCGCGGATATCTAGAAAGCCAAAAATACAATAGATACGGGTATACCTAGATAGTCCAAATATAATAAAATTATGGTCCTCTAGCTATTTACTTTCTAAATTAGAATTTACTTTCCAAAAAAACCGTCTTTGACAAACCCCTTTTGCTTTCTTGGTTAGTAATTTCAAAAAGCATTATTTTTATGTTAGTTACGAGTATTGCTACCATATTTTTTTTTTATCAATTCTATTTTCCTTTTACAGGGTGAAAGCTTTGTGGCATTTTTAAAAATTATAGTACCGTAAATAAAAGTAACATTAAGCATTTATTGAATATATTATTTTAATATCGTTCCAAAAAACTCCTAATGAGTGCTCTAAATATTTCATAATATATGAAATTAACTACATTATTACTACAAAGCTTTTACCTTATTACGCAAGCTTTCAAAAGCTTTTGTTAAAACTTACCGCATTATGTCTTCTACGTGGTGGTGATCTTTTATTCCATAATGCCTCTAATTGATCGAAATGTTGTGATTGTGCCAAAGCCGCCTGTTCCGGTCCTAGATTTGTTTGCGAAGTTATTGTTTTCATTTCAGCAATTTTCGAAATTTCTTCCATACTGGCAGAAACAGAGAAACGACGTTTAAGACGTTCATCTACCTGGGCCATCATAACCGATGATGTGAGATGACCATATTTCTTTTGCCAGGTATAAGTATCGAGGGAAACTTCTTTCTTTAGTAAACGTTTCATTTGACGTTTAGGGCCTTGTGGTCGGAGATCTGTAAATAGAAAAAAGAGCGAGGATAGAGGAAATTAAAAACACTTATAGAGAATTTTAGTAGAAATCTCTTTTAGGATAACTTACCTTCTACATCTCTGGCTGGCGCTGAATATGTTGGCAGCTTAATATATTGTGCTGGTGTATTATGCAGACATATTACGGGTAAATTAAAACTATCTATTAATTGCACCAATATCCTAGAACAATCCATGCTAATATCGAATCGCGGAAAAGGTACATGCAGTTGAAGAGACGTCAAAGCCAAACCTCGTTTTGTTTCCCATACAATCAGGGTTTTATCATCACTACCCGAAACAGCAGTAGAACCATCTGCTGAGACTTTAACACCAATGACCGGTCCCAAATGACCTGCTAATGTATGTATTTCATCACCCGTATGTAAGTCCCAGATAATAAGATTTGTATCCTTAGAACCAGAAGTAACTTGGGTCTTATTTGTTACCGATACAGCACAACATGTCACAGCATCGGAATGACCCACTAGTACCTGAGCCAACTTTCCGCCAGTAGCTTGCCAGACCTTAAGAGACATATCCCTTGAACCAGTTATAACAAATAGACTATCAGCGGTTATGGTAAAGCATGTAATTTCATCTGAATGTGATACAGAATATTTTTCATCTTCTCGAGTGAGAGAGAAAATTTTCAAGAGATTATCTCCATTTGTAGAGACAGCAAATTTCATATTATTTGTAACGGCTAATGATTTATAAGGACCTTGTATGGTTTGCAATAGATTACCAGCATCAGCCATCCATACATTGATTACACCATCACGATCTGAAGACATTATACGTCTTGAATCCATTAATACTACAACACTACAAATGGGTGCTACATGACCCTTAAAGGTATTCGCTATAGAACCCATTGCTAAACTCCAAACATGTACCATACGATCATCAGATCCTGTAGCTAAATATTCGCCATTTGGAGCAAAGTTAAGGCAGCTTACAGGAGCTGCATGACCATCAAATGTTGTCTGATATTCGGGAGTATTTATTTGCATTATATGTACATTTCTACCCGAAGCAATAGCTACCAATTGTGAGTCTCTAGAGACATCAAAACATGTTATCGGTGGTAGAGTAGTCGATGGTGATCTCTGGGATTGTGAAGATTTTTTCAAAGAACGTTTTCTTCTTTGATTATGCGAATAAGGATGTACGTATAATTCCTCATTACGAAACGAATAGAATGTCACTTTATTACCACCCACAGTTATTAAGAAATCATCGTTATCCATGGCATATAATGCAGTAACAGGTCCTGGATTTGGTGGCATAGATCTTATTAAACGACCCGAATGCATATCATAAATTAATGCCCGAGTATCTTCACATCCAACTACGGCTCTTTGGCTATCACGTGCTATAGTTATTGTACGTATCTATGGGAAATGAAAAAATTGTTGAACTTATAAACCTATTGCTATTCTAGTTTCTTAAACACTTTGTTACTTACTCTTGATTTATGACCTTTAAGGGTATGTAATTCCTTGCCAGTTGCTAATGTTCTTACATATAAACCATTATCATCACAATGTGCCAATAGAAATACCTGAAAGTGACGTTGATAAGTACAATTGTATTAATATAATAAAGGAAATAAGAAGCGTGGTTAAAAATGGGAACTTCAAGAAAGAACTCTTGGAAAGTATGAAGACGTTTCTGGCTACACAATTGAATATAGAGCCCATTTGATTATAATTTTAGTTTATTCTTAAATATTGTTTAATTCCATAATTTTGAGTTTTCAAGAATTACTATCATTTAGCGACTACCAAAAATTCCCGGTTAAATAATTTAAAACAAATCCGATAACATTTTAATATAACATCTGAAATATTAAATATGCAGTATTGTACTTTTAACGTCTGATATCAGATTCGCAATCAGAGACTCCCAAAAAATAACTATTAAAGCATTCGCTATACAGAAGACATCTGTTGATTGTCGAAATAGATTTTCATCCATCGGAGGTGTTATTGTTGTAAGGGGATTTTGAGGATTTTCCGTTACCCGAAAAGGGTTAGATGAATTAATACAGTTGATGAATGAGAATTCTTAGAAATGTTGTAAAAGTGGACGATACTCATAAAAAAGTGTTAACTTAAGTTGAGATTTGTCATAACCCGAGAAAGGGTTAATACAGATGGATTACTCCCATCAATCATGCAAACCATTCAGCCCATCAAGGAATGAGAATTTCCTCTCACTGTATTGTAAACAGAAAATAATTAAAATTAACCAAAACACAGTCACATCGTTCAAACTGTTGGTTTTCTTTATCAATATTGAAAAAATATTATCTTCTACATTATCTTTAATACCAACAACCAACCACTTTTCGGAAATTTTATCCCTTGGATAAAATATTTGCAGGTAAAATCAAATATTAGTTTCGCCTGCAAAAAACAATCACTTTCTAAAATATTGGCTTTCGATACCAATTTTAAAATAATATAAATACTACAAAATTATAAAATAATAGTTTTGGTAACTCTAATGAAATATTAAGATTGGCAACCCAATTTCTGTTGTAGATACAACTCTATTTTTAGATATTCATATTTAAACTTTTAAGAAAAAAATATATACAAAGTATAACTTTGAAAACACAAATTCAAATTGGGTGTGGGCTAGAGTTAAAGTCATTGCCTGACAAGCAAAAGGTCACCAGTTCGACTCCACTTCGGGGAATAAGAATTATTTTTAATAAAATATTTTTAAAATAATATATTTTTTTTTATATTTTTGGTAACTCTAATAATATATTGAGATTAACAACCGAATTTCTGTTGTACATACAAATCTATTTTTAGACATACATATGTAAATATGAAACAAAATAAATGTGAAAAAATACAAATTCAAATTGAATTTAGGCTAAGGGTTAAGTTATTGCCTGACAAGCAGGAGGTCTCCGGTTCGAACCCAGGCATAAGAATTTTTTATTAATAAAATAGTTTTAAAATAATATAAATGTTTTTATAGTTTTGGTAACTCTAATAAAATATTGCGATTAGCAACCGAATTTCTGTTGTATATACAAATTTATTTTTGGACAAATATGTAAATTTGAAACTAGAAAATATTCAAGGTTGAAATTTAAAAAAACCATTTTTAAATTTGTAAAGTACTTGCCTGACAAACGGAAGATCGCTGGTTCGAGTCCAGTTCGAGGCATACGATTTTTTTATTAATAAAATAAATTTTGTTGAATGCATGTGAATCTGTTTATAGAATATTATAGCCCTTCAACATAAAATATTCAATTGTTACAATTAAAATTCGAAATTTGTAAATAAATGTCGGTTGTTACAATAGTATTAAAATTTAATAATAGTGATAGTACGCGGATTTCAAAAAATTCGGTTTCAACTACAGAACTGTTTTCTGTGTGTGCAGAAAATTAATCCGTTTTTAATTTTATATTTAATAGTAAAACTTAGCCTTTTCTCTCAACCAGCAAATGAACATATACATTTTAAGCAATTAGAGTTGCCAAATAACAATTTCAAAAAAAATTTTAAAAATACCAACATTTTGAAACCCAAGCTGCACGCAAAAAGTTCTTGATTTTTTAAGTTTAAGGTAAAATATTTTAAAAAGCATTACACTTTCCCTATAGTTATACATATTTTATGAAATAGAATTTAGTTATATAGGACTTTTTTCATCTAAGTAAATATATTACTATTGGAAATAATCGCAGTTTTAGGAGAAAACGTCAAAGCTCATATATGTGAGATTGGGTTTCAAAGGGTTAAAAATACTGCGAAAACCATAATCAAAATTTTTTTTTGCAATTTTGGTGCAAAAATTTGATTTGTTAATAGAAAATAATCTTTAAAAAATATATAAAGCTTTTAAGTGGTCAAAGTTTAAAAGTTTAAATTTCAGCTAATTATATAAAATTATATCAAATTTACTAGACTTGGGCAAACTAGTTCGTTTGAGTGAGCGCTCTTTCTAGGTCAATTGATCTGAATGAACTAGGTCACTCTTCTAGTTCAATCGATCTTTGACAATTCCGTTCAATCGTTCTTTAGATAGTTTATTTTATCATTTTTAAAACGAATTATGCATATTAGACACTTCTTTTTAAGATAAAAAAACAATGAGCTGGTAACATAAAAAAAACAAAATTTAACTCAAAAGCAACATAAAAAAAATAAATATTACTCAAATCTCAAAAAATAACGAAAAGAGCGAAAGACCTGAAAGAGCTTAAGATTGCGAACTAGCTCACTAGTTCAAAGTAAAGACCAGTTCAATTGAACTAGGTCGTTCACGAACTACACAACTCTAAAATCTACTGAAAATGCTTTATGGGAAACCAACCTATCTTCCTATCAAGTTTTGTCAAAAAATTCGCACGAAATCTGTGCTTGGTAAAAAATGTGTTAAATATGATTTGTTCCATTATGACAAATTTCGTACTTTGATTGTCGTTTGTGATTTTAGAATAATACCTTTAATCTCTAAAATGTATTATATAATTTTCCTTTAAAAGGAATTGTTTTTAACTTGATCGCTATGATTAGTATTTTGCTTCAACTTTTCAATGATAATGTTTGACTTTCTTTACCCATAACACAGATTACAATTTGCTTACAAGATTAACTGCTAATTAACTTTTATTTATAATCTAACAAGATCGGTATCCCGACCAGCAGATCTTAAGAACTACAGATATGTTGTAGAGAATAAAATTTAGAGAATAGAAATGTAGAAAATTAAATTAGAATTGGTATCAAATGAAAGGTTTTCTGACGACACATTCATTGGTGTAGATATTATGCCCAAAGGCAATCAAGTATTTTTGTTACTAAAAAAATGTGGTTTTAATAACATTAAATCTAACGTTTTATTAAGGAATTTTAGTTGTATTAAGCTAAAAGTAATGCATAGCAAAGCCTATTTAATTTAATCGAGATGATGTCTGAGCTTTTTCCGCTATTCGAAACCGTTCGATTTTTATGCGACTTTTTCCGAAGAGCCCTTTTCCCCTATATTTCAAATAATTGAAAAATGGGTATCAAAATGTTTGTTTTTTGAGTACTTTAACCCTGCGCACAAATAAATCTAGTGTTCGTAAATTAAACCCAAGTTTTCATAAAAAACAAATGAATTTTTAATCCTACTTTTTAAACTTTAAACGTGGTATTGGCGGCTAAAAAAAATACTTGTATCATTTTTTGCTCCTATACAAGATATCCAAATTTCATTTTTGTTATTAAAGAAAATGTTGTTTTAGTAACCTTAAATCTGCTGTTTTATTACGGAATTTTAGTTGTATTGAGCTAAAAGTAATGCATAGCAATGCCTATTTAATTTAATCGAAGGGATGTCTGAACTTTTTTCGATATTCGAAACCGTTTGGTTTCTATGCGACTTTTCCCGAAGTACTTTTTCCCCTATATTTAAAGTTGTTCAAAAATGTGACATCTCTGGGTCTACTATTTAGCCAATATGTGAATCAAAATTTTAGTTTTCTCTGAGCTCTTTAATCCTGCGTACAAATAAATATAGTTTTCGTAAAATAACGACAAGTTTTCATACAAAAACAAATGAATTTGTAACCACATTTTTTAACCCTTAAGCATACGATTGGGTAGCTAAAAAATACGTGTGTTTTTTTTGCTCCTTTACAACATATCCAAAGTTCATTAAAATCTGCGAGTTTGGGTCGGGGTACCTGCCTTGTTAGATTCTTTTAGGGTGATTTTCCTAAACCTATAAAGGTGTCGTATGAGTGATATGAATTTTTATTTATATCACTCATCCGCCACCTACATTGATTGTGGTACAAATTGAAAAACTGTTTTTACATTAATTTTCGTTTGCTGGCGTTGTGGTGTAATAGTTAGCGCGTTGGACTGTTACACAGATGGACCCGGGTTCGATTCCCGGTGCCGACAACAACAATTTAGAAAAATAATATATATGAGTTTTCTATCCTTCATATGTATCGCAGCGCACGCCTTCGGTGCTCCCATAGCACTTAACCCCACCGAAGTAAAATAATGAATCAGGGCTATGAATTAAAAAGTTTCAATAAGTTCGCCAACTCTCTATTAGGTGGCGAGCAACAACTGTTCTAAGAATTATTATCTAGCGCAATTATTGAAGCCCTTCATCTTTCCCCACCTTTCACCTCTCTACACTCAAAAAAAAAAGTTTGTAAAGTCAGCAAAATTTTAGTCAGGAGGATGCTAGCAAAAAAATTGCTAATGTCAGCAAAATCTTTTGCTGAAAATCAGCGAGCTGATTTTTAGCAACAAAATTAGTAGATTCAACAAAAGTTTTGCTAAACCTTAGTAGATTAGAAATAAAAAAGCGTTGGTAAAAATTAATAAATTTTTTGCTGAATTTTAGTAGACTGAAAAAAACGCAAAAAAATTGTAAAAAAATTGTAATTTAGTTAATATATTTGCTGAAAATCATAAAACATATTTTTGTGATTCTTTTAAAAATAATTTACAATAATTACGAAATATAAAAAATTTAATTTTCCCACATTGATGTCATGAAGTAATTTATAATCTGAAAATATATAGAAATAAATATATATAACATAACAAAAATTTTCTTTCAACTACTTACATCAATGGTTGTCTAAATGATGCTATCTTTTAAGGACGCAACTGCCGAAGATAATTATAGAAACGAAACGAAAAAATAAACAAAAACAAACGAAACGAAAAAACAACCCTTTTTTTGCAATAAGAAAAAGGAACCATAAAAATCTACCTAAGATGTGTGTCTTTGTCTTTCGCTTTACTCTGTCTACATGTCTGTATATGTTTGTTTGCAATTTGACCACACTAGATTATTAATCTATTAACATTTATTATAGAAATACATATTAAATTTAAATATTTTCTTTTGTCTTTTATTTTATTAATAGACAATTATTTTCACAAGCCGGTGACAACGTAAAATTTAAGTTGTTTTAATCCTCAATTTTGTTTCATGTATGAAAAACAGATACAAAAGTCTTCCATGGTTGATTTTTTGATATGTCTTATTAGAGTTGTACTTTTTAGTATCATTTTCCTCTTCTCTACTACATCTTGACATGCCGCGACATCTGCTTATCAGCACAATTTTATTTAGCAAAATTAATTAGTAAAACATTAGTATATTAGTAAAGCATTAGTATAAAACAGTTAAGTGCTGAATAAGTATAATAAAAATTTTAGCTGAAAACACGATTTTAGCAAAAAAATTTGCTAAAAAATAGTATACCTGATTTACAAGACGTTTTACTAACTTTTCTACTAACTTATTTTTTTGAGTGTGCTATCCCTTTTCAAAGAAAGCAACACATTAATTAATAGGAAGAATTTCCTGAGTATTGCTTCTCTTAAAAAAAAACCCTGGATTAAAGCGTACATACAAAATAATTAAAACTTATTTAAATCACGAAAACCGCCGATTCATTTAAAAGTTAGTAGCTCTTTAATTCCATACTGACTAATTTCGTTACTGTTCCGTACTCGATACCACTCGATATTTTTAATTTGAGTACTCGATACTACTCTATACTTTTAATGGTATTCAAATTTCATTAAAAACTCGTTATTTAAAAACATATTGTACAATTTTGACTTATGATTATTTTTTTTCCATTAGAGCTTTATTATAAGGCTAATTATTTTAGCGTAGTCGTATTTTTGAATAATTTATATGTCCAAAATGCATCTCTGAAAATATCGTGTAGTTATTTTGAGTATCGAGTACCCCAAAACAAAAAACAGTACTCGATGCCAGCATTAGTGAGAACAGAAATTTTCAGTTGTGGCCACAGATTTATTGTTGAGGTTAAATGTTCGACTTCAAAAAGTAAACTTTTGCTAAGCCACATTGTCTCAATTATCTATTATTTCCCTGTGAAGTTTTTAAAGCCATACATTTTAAATAACAATTTTCTTCCCAATATCCTTCTCCCAATACGCTCCTGCTGTGTGTGTGCGTGTTTAATACCAATATTCCGAAAAAATACTTTAACGGAAATAAGAAAACTGTTTCCTTTTTCCGGGAAAAAAAACATTGCTATTAACTTGTTGCTATTAACAAAATAGTTTCCTTTATTATCACACAAAATTATAGAAAGACATAAAATACAAATGTGTTCACACTGTATATTTCCAAACTTTTCCTACAATTTTTAAGAAATATGAGAACAAAATTTATGTGTGTTATTTTAGAAGATTTAAAATTTCTATTTTCAATTTCCGTTTTGAATTTTTAATGTTTAATATTCAACACTAACAACTGGCAAGGTAGGCCACCCCAGTGTCATCTAATTATTTCGATGAAATTTGTGGTGTTAGTGGAGACGAAACTACCGATAGAGTATTATCTTAGAGTGTCAATAAAGTTTTTCGTTTAATTAATGAAACTATTCTTTTTAAAGTGAACGCAAAATACTTTTTATGAAACAATTTTTTAATGAATTTCTTTATTGAGATTTCGAAACTTTTAATTAATAGATGATATTTTTCATAATATTTTTTTAACTTAATACAAAGTCTTATTGGAAGCGTTACAGATAAATTTCATTGCTTCAATGCAAAAATTCTTGTACGAAGACTTAAAAAAATGTTCGACACTTTGAAGCAAAATATTATCAATACTATATTTGTCCTTCTATGACATGAATAACTTTTTGTGTATGTGTTAGTCGTTGTTTAAGTTTACTAAATCCATCCGCGTTAAGTTTAAATCAAATTAAAAATATCGAAAATACAGTTTCTGCGTTGATTCATTGGTTGTCATATGGTTTGGACACAGAAAATAAAAGCACGACTATCAAAAAATCCGAAATATTTACGAATTATGCATAGACTAGATCAGAAGGCACTATGCACCGCGACCAATGTAGGTCTTTTGTGCTGCCTAAGGTTACCTACAGATTCAAGCTACCTATAAAGCCAATTATCCTATTAGGCAAAATCTTCGCGATGTCGGAAGGCGAAATGAATCGATCACCTAGAAACCTAAGTGCTCCGAGGTCTCAGACACCATCTCGCAAAACCTACACAAATCCGTGTCCGATTGACCCTTCTTGTGCAGATGGTATCTGAGATTACAGTGTCCAGTTAAGTACGACACCAGGGTCCTCAAACCCCCCCTTTCAAGCGACAAGAGTCGCCTCGACCCCCTACTGGAAAAAGAGATCAATCTTTTAGCCTGGCGCTGACCAGGAGAGTTTTCCCAGTAACCAGAGAATTCAGACTCTCTCCATGCCCTGAGCCTTTCCCTAACATACCCCGCAGGTATTCCACAGAATGGTTCAGGACCAATAAAGGGCTTTCGGGCCCCGTGGTTGGCAAGACAATCTGCCCTCTCGTTGCCCTCATGCCCCTCATGACCAGGAATCCACCCCAAGGTTAGAGAGTTGCCTCTACCGAGCCTATTGAGAGTCTGAATGCATTCCATGACCAACCCGGACGACACCTTATAGGCCATTAAGGCCCTCAGTGCAGCCTGACTGTCAGAAAGAATGTATATGCGAGATCTGCGAGTTCCCCTTCGCAGGCATTCCAATGCACAGACACAAATGGCCCAAATCTCCGCCTGAAAAATGGATGGATATTTACCAATAGGTAAGGCACGCTGGAAGCCTGGTCCGAAGACGCCCGCACCCGTGTTCCCATTCGACTGCTTAGAGCCATCAGTGAACCACACCTGAGAACCATCTTCCGGTTCCCAGGATTGATTGGTCCACATGTCTCTGTCAAACAATAACACATCAAAATATCTATCAAAGATCCACTCCGGTGACACTTTGTCCGCAACCTTAGAAATTGGGTCATCTATTAGGATTCGCGCGATCCTCATGTGACCCCTTAGGTCGCCTCCCCTCATGCCACCGAATTCACTAAGTCTAGAGGAACCCATACTGGCAACCTCCATTACAGAAATATGCAATGGCGGGATCCCCAGCATAACCCCCAAGGCATCCGTCGGGCAAGCTTCGCTGGCCCCTGTAATCCCTTGCCTTACTCTGTTCAACTTTTGGCCACCATGCAAGGGCAGCATAGGTGATCATCGGTTTAACAATAGTATTGAACGACCAGTAGACCATTTGTGGCCTTAGGCCCCATGTTCTCCCGAAAAGCCTCTGGCAGGCATAATATGCCCTGGTGGCCTTCTTGGAGACGTGGTCAAGATGCTATGCATATATGAACTTTAAAATTCCCATACAAAATCCCCTTAAATGTAAATATTTAAAAATATAACTGATCTTTTTAACATGACAAATGTATGCTTTCAATAGCATTAGAAAGCTTTTTGAAATAGCTTTCATTTACTACTCGTTTTACTTATTGCTGCTTTCAGGAAAATAAATTTAAAAACACTTTTCTCTCACGCTCTTTTTTCCGCCTAAACATGAGATTATGTCAATAAGAAAAAATACAGATCCATTAGTTCTGCACGCTGAAAAAAAAAAATGCCCGGCTGGAACTATAAATGCTGATAATATACTTCGGTTGGAAAATCATTTCCGTTTCCCATGTTTTTAATATAACATATTTGCTGGCAAATATAATTATGTTTGCCTATAAACATATATATATACATATATATATATATTTGGAAAAAGTGCAAACCGTATACCGCCAAACATATATATGTTTGGCTGCAAATATATTTACGTTTCTTATATGTACACACAGAGAAATAAAGTTCCAACCGAATTAAAAAGTGAATTTTAGTGGTAACAACTTATAAATTCTGTTAGTACAACGATTTTTAAATTAGATTTCTGAATATTTTGGGTGATGCAACTAATATTTAGTTGAATTAACCGATCTTTGTTGTGAAAACTAATGTTCAGTCATACCAACAGAATGAAATTCGTAATAACTGAATTTAAGTCGTAGTAATCAAATTTCAGTTGGCATATAGCTAAATTTTTCTCTGTGTGTCTGTTAACATGTCCCAAACATAATATCTAAAAATTTTAAAATTCCAAATATATCTTTGTTTAAGTTTGAACATTTGAATCATTTTAAACATATAAATAATTGCCTGCAAATATATTCAAAAGTGTCTATTTTCTGCGTATGTCTATCTTCTATCACTTAGACAAATTTTACCGCCGCCAACGAAAAGTAACACCCAAAATATCTTCCTCGTAAGTTTATTTTTATGTAGCATTTTCGTTCCACTAAAAATATAAAAATATTTTGGAAACTCAATTTGTATGTGTGTGTGTGTGTGTGTAAGAAGTACATGTATTATTTTTACTTAAAAGAAAATTACAAGTCAATTTAAAATAATTGTGCCTATAAATGAACTTAAATTGACGTGTAAATTGTTTTTATACCGACTGGCCCCATCATCGTCTTTCAGCCATCAATTGATTTAACAATTTTCATGATGAGTGGAGGTTTTTATTTTGCCTTGGTCGTTGTTGTTGTAGATATTCTTGACTTTCATCATATTGTTGCTGTGTTATGGATGTTGTTCTACTATATTTATGTAAAGGCATTGCACTATGGTTTTGCAGACCAATTTTCTTTTCCAAAACTACTAACAAACAAAAAATATACTTTCTTGCTTTGAAATATTATTTGTATGGGAATCTTATTCCTTTTATGCTTTTTTTTTTGTAGCATTAACCCTTTAAGGCACTTTTCTAAAAAATATTTTTTCGGCTATATTAATTCATTATTATAGGTAAAATCTTTTAAAATAATATTACATTAATATCTAAAAATTTAAACTCTCGATTAGAGCCTGTCGTTCTACAACATTTCTATATTAACCTTTATGTCAACAGCCAAACAAATTTTACTTAAACGTACACCCGACATACTACCCGGGTACGTCGGGTGCATTTAGTACACTCAAATAAAAATGTTAGTAAAGTCAGCAATAAATTTAGCTGAGACAACAACATTTTAGTCATGAGGGTGCTTGCATAAAAGTAGCTAATGTCAATTTTAGCAACAAAATTAGTAGATTCAGCAAAAGTTTTGTTAACACTTAATGGATTAGAAATTTAAAAAAAAACTGCTAAAAATTAATTAAGTTTTAGCTGAATATAAGTAGACTGAAAAAAACTCAACAAATTTGTAGAAAAATTATACTTTAGTTTATTTATTTTCACATGCCGGTGACTATGCAAAATTTAAGTTGTTTTAATCCATAATTATGTATGAAAAACAGATACAAAAATCTTCCATGGTTGATTGTTTATATGTCTTACTAGAGTTGTACTTTTTAATATAATTTTCCTCGTCAATACTACATCGTGATATGCCGTGACAATCTGCGTATATCTTTCAATCTAGTTGTCCTTCACACTATTGATGTGCTAATCAGCACAATTTTTTTTAGCAACATAAATTAGTAAAACATTAGTAAAATATTAGTAAAACATTAGTTTAAAACAGTTAAGTGCTGAATAAGTATAATAGTGTACCTGATTTACAAGCTGTTGTACTAACTTTTATACTAACTTTTTTTTTTGAGTGTAGCATTTTTTTATAGGGGTTTTTATATAAAGATATTTTAAATAATGCGTAGAGGGATTATATATTTTTACCTGTTTTTTATGCTATTTTCCACTTAATGACACCTTTGCCACTTTTATAATTATTTTGTAAACATTTCATTGTTGTTGATCTTTGCCATAAAATGCCGTTCTTGCAAATTTTTTTTGACTTTTATTTCCTTTTACGCTCATAAAAACCATATCAAGCCATATGTTTCCTTTTACACTCTTAAAAAATGTTAGTCCTGTTAAACGGTTTCTAAATAAGTTGAACTAATTTTTTCTGTTGCTTACGTTTAAAACAGTTATTTAACTAAAATTTTTAGTTAAATAACACACAAAAACAAACATTTATATTCCCTATTTTAGAAGAAATTTTCTGATGATTTAGCTTAAAAATTCTGTTGATTTAGCTAAATTCTTAGTTAATTGAACTACAATTCTCAAACAAAATTTTGTTCTTATACAATTTAGGTCACTTAAATTTAGCAGACTGTGGCTCATTGAAAATTCTACTAAATTTTCTACTATTTGTGTGATTTCTTTTACGAGTGTATTTATGTTAAAAATAGATTTTAGAACAGCTACATGTATACGAGTAGCAGGAGCCAACGTCACTGTTGATATACAACTTTATCCATAAACCTGCTACAAATTCCAAAAGTGTGCTCAACGTTCTGTTGACATCTCACAATATAATATGCAACCTAAAATACCAATGTTTTCAATAAAATCTAATATTTTCATTTTTTTTTGCTATGCAATACATTGAAGAAAAAAAATGTTTTTATTCATTTCTTACTAACAATTTACATACATTTATTCAGGAATATCCGGGTAGGTTGGGTGTAGATGTAAGGGGTAAATCTAAAAACTACTTGTTAATTTGATCCCAAAACAAATTTTCCAAAATTTTTTCTGAAAAATTATAGAAAACAAATATTTTTGGAGGAGAAAGCAATATTCAAGTCCATACTGCACCTAGAACTCAAGACATATCAATTTCAAAATAAAAAACATACACAGGTATGCGGGTGTAGACATAACGATTAATTTGAAATAAATAGGAATTTTTAAATTAAAATGTGTACTTGAAAAAGTTAATTTTTTTAAAAAGTTGCAAAAAATTGGAAGATCTGACGATGTAAAAATAGTATTGAAAATGAAAATTATTCAAATTCGAGGCCATACTCTATATTTCTTTATTAGGATATTGTCCTAACAAATAATCTATAGAGTTTTTGTTTTCAAATTAATTAATTGACCACTTTCAGGAATGTGTTGATAGATCTATTTCGGGAATTTTCTAGGTTCACATCATCAGATCACGTTTTGAAAGAAGTGACAATCCCATGCAAAACATCAAACATTCATATAAACCAGTTTTATTATTATGTATATCAAACTTAAAAATAGTATTTTGAGCTCAATCTATCTATTTTGATTGGTCTTATAACTATCACTTTCTAAACATTTTTTGAAGCGCTATCTAAAATTAAATTTTTTTTACCATTTTTTTTCTCTCTGGTATGCATGAAACACTTAGTTTTTTTTCATGACGCCAATTTTCTTACACTTTTTTAATATACAAATATTATTATACTAACATTGAGTTTTTTTTCTCAACATAAAACACAATTAGAAGTTTTCTACATTTAAACATAAAAAATGAAAAGTTAAAAAAAATTATTTTTTATTCTTTTCTTAGATTTCCTTATAAACTTCAACTGTAATTTGTTGTATTGTAACGAAAAATTAGTATTTACAAAAACAAAATGTGTTTTCTGTTGTTTTGAAGTGTTTATTTTTAGATTGTAACAACAAAGAAACGAAAATAGAATGTAAGAAAAATTTAATTTTGGCCTGGAAAAGTTGTCTTTGAAACCATAGTGCAGTGCTTGTGTAGCAGTATTTCTAGCAGTTATTATGTGTGTTTGTGTACGTACTTTTGGCATATAAATGAGTTTATAATTGATTTTTGGTCGATGGGGATTTAACAATAAAAGTGTGAGTGTTTATGTGTGCGTGCTTCTCTTGTATTGTGTAAAATTCATTGTAATTTTGCAACCGGTGTCGAGTGAGTGTTATTGATATATTTGTTCAAGAAAATTAATGGTAACTTATTAATTGTTGTGATTTTGTTTATTGTTATTTTTGTTGCACAAATTATGTTATTAATACAGATAAATTTGCTAATTAGATTCATTTTATTTATTATAGGGTGATGTCGTGCACCTTGATACTTTTTGTGTTTGCACCAATTATTTAATTATATAACTTAATAAGAAATAATACCAGACTCTTGGTTATTTTTATTATAAAAAATGTAAGAGAATTTTCGAATTCATAGAAAAACTAAAATCGAACTTTAATTAAAATATTTGGAAAATAAAGTAAAGAATTTAATTGAATCAGGTACAACTCATATTACCGGAAAATTTAATTAAAATTTTAATTTTTATCAGTAAAACAATTTAATTGAAATTTCGAAAAATTTTCTCAAATTTAAAGAAAACATTTAGGAATAATGTATTTTAATATATTACAAGACATCGTTCTAAATTTTCTTAAATTTTTTAAATTTCCTTTCGTGTGACTTTTATACACTCCGTTGCAAAACATAAGTTGACTTACTTTTTTTTGCGGTTTTAAATATATTATAATGAGTTTGAAAAATTTTTCTATTTTGGTGTTTATATAATCCTTTTTTGTCTTTATGCAAACATATATTTTTTTCTGATATTAAACCTTAAGGGGTTTACTAGCTTTAGAAATCAACAAACACGACAATATTTAGGGAATTATAAAAAAAAAAAATGGTTTATTTAAAAAACTGTTTATGCGATAGAACAACACAATTTTCGATATTTTACCAAAATTTATAATTTAGAATTCGGACTACCCTGTTGACCATTTCATTATAGACCATTTTTTTAAGGCAAAATCGGATGAAATCGCGGAGCCCTGGGTGGTTACTCATCTGAAAAAAAATTTAATTTTTTTTTTTCACACACTGTTCACGCCGTGAACAATAGTTTTAATTGCCCATCCCTGGCTAACAGCATTGCCATATAAAATTTAGTTGTCAGATGTGGGAGTGTAAACTGCAGCCGATTTCGCGTTAAAGGAGTTGTCAACAAAGAGAACAAATGAAAGATCATAAATTGTAAAATCATCAAGCTAACAACATCAGCAAACCGCGTTAGACCCTAAAATCATATATATTTTTTTATATCTAAATTGTGAAAAAAGGAACTATAATTTAAAACTTATTTCTACAAAATTAAAACTGAAATCTAAAACTTATATATAAAAGTTAAACCTATATTAAAACTTAAATCTAAATTAAAGTTTAAACTAAAAAAAAAACTAAACTTAACCTTCAAAATTTAATACCTAAAATTTGTATTAAAACTTAACCCTAAAGTGAAAAACTTAAAATTAAAGAAATTGTGAATTCTTTAAAACTAAAGAATTGAAATCTAAAACCCTAAAAATAAATTGTGAAATATTGAAAACTTATCCTAAAAA
This sequence comes from Delia radicum, assembly GCA_021234595.1. Lineage (NCBI taxonomy): Eukaryota > Metazoa > Arthropoda > Insecta > Diptera > Anthomyiidae > Delia > Delia radicum. Next base: position 148,050,754 of record CM037855.1, read on the forward strand.
CTTCTATTGGAAGTTAATAAAAACCCAATTTATTTTATAACGTTGTAAGAAAAACCCTCCATTTTTTATTTATATATAATTCCCTCAAAAAGATGGTAAATAAGAAACCATCTTTCTCTTTCATTACCCCTTAACCCCTCATCTGTTCACACACGAATAAATTTTTTAGTCCCTAACGTGACCGGATTTTAAAATTTTTGATTTGCATTAAAATGGTACAAGGGTAAACTCAAAAATTAAGAAAACACCCCAAAAAAAAATCGTTTTTTGTTAAAAAAATACTAGGCAAAAATTTAAAAATGTCTGCGTCAGGGACTTAATTTTTTAGTCCTCTACAAAACAAAAAAAAAAAAAGAAACGATTGAAATCGGTCCACCCTTTAAGGCTGCGCAGTGGCACCATATTCTCAATATATTGTTTTGAGAAAAAACCATTTAAAGTAAATATTGCTCATGTAAAATATACACAGAAAAAATTATGGGCCAAAAATATCTAATTAATCGATTGTTTGAATATCAATGGCAATTTAAACAATTTTTTTAATTGATTCAATTAAAAAATTTATTGAATTTTCTAATATATCCTTACAGTGTTGACAACATGTAAACAAAATTTTTAAAAATTTGGCAAAACATTTTTTTTTATTTTATTTAGATTAAATAATCAAACAAAGGTTTAATTATATCAATATATTATTTAATTTGTAAATAAAAAAAAAAAAAAAATCGCAAATGATTAACTTTTAATAAGTTGAATAGTTTACCGATTTCAAATACACGCAAAATCGTAGTTATTTCACTAGAGTTTGCAACACTCTTTTTGTTGAGATATTCGTGTACGCACGAAAACTTAATTTAGTTTCGTGTTTTATCTGTGGTAATAAAAGTGCACATGTGGATTTAAATAAACCTTGTCGAAAAAGGACAATTAAACTATTATTTTTATAATAATTAAATTTTCAATAAGTATACGTGTCATTAAACTATCATTTTAAAGTTGTGTGTGATTTGTTTAAGAAAGCAATTCAATTTCAAGAAAAAGTTCAAGACAAGACAAGCAAAACAAAAATTTTGTCTTTACTTTTATTTGTTTTCTTATAATTCATTTTTATATTAAAAAGCTTTAATTTTATTATAAATAAAATGTCAATTTAATTTACAGACCTACATTTCTTTTTTTATTTAATGGGCGGCATTAACAAAAATAAAAAAAAACGAGTTTTCAATTAAAACTACCATTGTTTTCTTCTCAAGTTTCAATTAAAGTTTTAATCAATTTAACTAAACTTTTTAATTGAGGTTGTAAGGAAAAACAATAACTCTTTTAATTGATATTATTATTATTTTAATTGAAAGTGTTTTAATAAACTGCCTGCAATTTTTTTTAGTTAATGCTATCATTTCAGTGGTAGGTGCAAAATCAATTAAAATATTAATTGATTCAATAAAATTTTTAATTGAAACCCGTTTTTAGTTTTTTTCTGTGTAGTTCTAGGATCTTTTTTATTTCTGCGAAAAAAAAATTAAAATTTATTATATATAACAGCAATACCTTTATTTTTTAATAATTTAAGTTCTGCACTAAAAAAAAAATAGTAAAGTCAGCAAAAAATGTTGTGGAGTCAACAAAATTTTAGTCAGCTTGCAAATTTTAGAGTGCTTGCAAAAAAATTGCTAATGTCAGCAAAATCTAAAAATCAGCTCACTGATTTCCAGCAACAAAATTTGTATATTCAGCAAAAGTTTTGCTAACAATTAGTGGATTAGAAAATAAAAAAACCTTTGCTAAAGATTAATAAAATTTTTGCTGAATATTAGTAGACTGAAAAAAACTCAAAAAATTTGTAGAAAAAGTATACTAAATTAACTTATTTGCCGAAAATCATAAAACATATTTTTGTGATTCTTTTAAAAATAATTTACAATAAGTTACAAATATAAAAATTTTCATACTCCCAAATTGACGACATGAATTAATGTAGTATCTAAAAAAAAAATAGAAATAATTATATATAACATAAACAAAATTTTCTTTCAACTACTTACATCAATGGTTGTCTAAATGATGCTATCTTTTAAAGGAACGCAAATGCTGCAGATAATTATAGAAACGAAACGAAACGAAAAATAACAAAATATAACATATACAACCCTTCTTTTGCAATAAGAAAAAGTAAACATAAAAATCTACATAAGATGTGTGTGTGTCTTTGTCTTTCGCTTTAGTCTGTCTACCTGTCTGTATATTTGTTTGCAATTAGACCACTCTAAATTATTAATTACTATACACATTTAGTTTACAAATACACATTTAATCTTTATTAAATTTAAATATTTTATTTTGTCTTTTATTTAATTAATAGACGACGCAAAATTTGAGTTGGTTTAATCCACAATTTTGTGTTATGTATGAAAAACAGATACAAAAATCTCCAATGGTTGATTTTTTTATATGTCTTATTAGAGTTGTACTTTTTAGTATAATTTTTCTCGTCCCATGCCGCGACATCTTATCCAATCTGCGTATATCTTTCAATCTTGTTGTCATCCACACTATTAATGTGGTAATCATCACAATTTTATTTTAGCAAAATAAATTAGTAAAACATTAGTAACATAAAAGTAAAAAAATAGTTCAAAATAGTTAAGTGCTAAATAAGTATAACTAAAATTTTAGCTGATAACATAATTTTGTCAAAAAAAAAAAAAAATTGCTGAAAACTAATTTACAAGACGTTTTACTAACTTTTCTATTAACTTATTTTTTTGAGTGTATTGTTAACTTTGCTTACCCGTTTTATATCGTTACATGATAAATGATTATAAAATAATATAAATATTAAAAAAGTTTGTTAGTATGTACAATAACGTTACCCTTTCAATACCGTTACCAAATTAACTGAAAAACCGTTATCCGTAATATATCGTTACCGAAATAACTAACATACAGCTACAGCTAAAATACCGATACCGAAATAACTTTAATACCGTTATCGCTAAAAAGCCTTTACCGAAATAACTGTAATATCGTAACCGCTGAAATACCGTTACCGAAATAAAAGAAAATCGAATCGGTTACCATCCATGTAATTTATAATAATTTTTGTGTTGTGTTTCAATAACACTTTGTATTTTCAGTAACATAGTTTTCATGTTTTTGAATGTTTTGTAATTTTGAAAATTGACAAAGAAAATTATTTAATCGAAATAAAATAATTGCTAATTACGGTTCTATTAAATGTTATTACCCAGTAAATAACTGGTTGCAGAACAGCTTATACTGTATTATAACCTGTTCTAATTTCTGTTCTGCAACTGGTTCTTTGTATATGAAGTTTGTCCTATTTGCAATAGGTTCTTTACCTCCAAATAAGAACAGGTTGCTTTGGAACCGGTTCTAGAACCAGTTATATAACTGATTTAGGGACAGTGACAACTTACATTTCGACTCCCAGGAACCTGCTCTGAACCGGTTTCATGTACCAGGTGGTAAAAGAAGTTGTTCTAGAAAAGGTTCAAAGGTAATCTGTTCTAAAAAATTATGCTGGGTAGTGTTAACCAAGAGACATTACATACAACAGACTAAATCCGCTTTATGCGAATTTGTCTGCCTTATTGTATAAACTAGCTGATTTGGTAAACCTACCCAGGCAGAAAAATAAAATCGCCACAGTGTTCGCATAGCGTCCGCGACACTCGGTTATGAGTTGGCAGAACGTGGGATAAACAATCTTGAAGTATTGACCTGTTACCCGATTGATACTAGTGGTCAACCATGACTTTAAGTGAACTTTCCACCGTTTGCATAACATTGGTTGCTCCATTCTTGTCTTCTTAGTAATCTAATTGGTTGAAATATTGATAGAAACAATATTGACAAATATGTTTGCGGGTAGTAATGGCAAAACTCTTGCTTTGCAAACAAAATAGTGTTTTTCTACAAGAAAGAATTTCTTGGACAAGTTTCAGTGAAATTTGTTCACTAAACTATTGAAGTTTTCTTCACAATGTGAATGAAAACTTTCTTAAAATTGATGAAAAAGCTTCATTGTTTTAATGAAACTTTTTTAATTGAAGCTTTTTCAGTAATAAAATATTTTAATAAATAATATGACACTTTTCATTAAATTTTATGAAAAACTACATTAGTTTTATGAAAAGTTTCAATGGAGGAGTGCCAGAGACAATTCATAGATCTACTGCAAAAATTCATTAATATCATATAGATAATTCTCTCACTGTAGTCCAATATAAGTTATACCTTTGGTAATTTTTAACATGGTAGGTTTCATAAAAATAGCAGTGGTTTGCCAGTGCAATTTTTTTTGGACAGTTGGCAATTTATACCTGTGTAATTATAACATTAAAACTATAATTTGAAAAATTAAAGAATTTGCATTAAATTTGGAAATTTCTGTTGCTTAATCCCAGCAAATAGTAGTGCTTACCCAGAAGCGCTTCCGGAAGGTATTATATAATTACGAAGCGCTTCCAAACCATATCCAGAAGGCATCATTTTTGTTCGCGATGTCCCACTTGGTATGTCTCTTATAAGCAGGTGAAGAGCGCTGCTTTCATGTGCTCTTGGAAGCAATAAATTCATGCCTTCTTAGGCAATAAGAAGCGCTTTTTTGTATGTTGACAACATTAATGCTTCATGGAATGCATTCCTTGTTGCTTTATATTCTTTATATTCACTGCTTCAAAGAAGGCATTTTGGGAAGCACTTCCGAATGCCTTCCGTAATTGCTTTATAGTATGCAATGCGGTGAAGCGCTATTTTGGAAGCATAAAATAGAGTTACTGCTTACCAAATCCAGGTTATTTTTTGTTGGGATATAATGGAAATTCTTCTTAGGTCTTATTTGCATTATTAATTTGAGTCGGCTTATTTGATCTACACGAATTTAAGTGTTTTTTTTTTGTTATTTTGGCTCAGGGCTGGATATCTGTAATTTTTAGTTCTTTTGGCAGGTTTACATTGACCGGTATGACCACTATTGTCAATTTTCACTATTCTTCACTCTTCACAATTTCAGTTGCGACTTTATGCTTAGCTATCTAAAATGTTAGTATACGGTTTATCATTTGCAAGGTATAATGTGGAAATCCTGGAAATGTCCTGCCAAAACGACATATTTTGCTCACTCCTAATTAGAAATAACAAACAAGAATATAATATTGTATTTTGACATAATTTTTAACAAATATATTAGCATTGCATAGCAAATCGGGAACTATTTTTTAACACCGAAATTTCTCTATACCCGATTAAAAAAGTCTATATCGCACACCTAGTTCAAAAGTGACTCAACTCAATTTTTTTTATTTTTCAGAAATCGAAAAAAATATTTGCAACTTTATACCAATTGAAATATAAAGAAGAACATAACTCTTTTTTATCAACAGTTAACAACAACAAAATACACTGATATTTTTTTATATACATATAAACAAGTGTATGCAGCATAGTTTATATGCTTAGTAAACCGAAAAATTAAAATTTTGAGTTGAGTCACTTTTGGTGTCGATATATACTAGATATAAGAATATCTCTGTTTATATAATTTCATCCTCAAAATGGGTCTATTAGATTATATTAGTTTGCATCAGATTCTAATTGGCATTAAACAATTTAATCTAAATTAAAAAAATTAGAAGGAATTTTATACAACTTAATACAAGGATATATTAAATAAAATTTTTTTTTCATATATCCTTGTACTAAGTTGTATAACATTTTTTTCTAATGTTATCAATTTAGATATGATACAAAAAACATTCAGAATTTAATATGCATAACTCCAATTTTCCCAACATCAATAGTCGCACCCCATTTCACAATAATAAAAATAACAATAATCCGAATTCAACACATTTTTCGTATGCTGATGCTACTAGGTATAATAACAGCCAACAAGGAGATACACATACCCTCCAAAGAATCGAAACGATCTTAAGCAATTTGGTAAATATGATGAATATTTTAATTACTAAATTATGCAACTAAATCTCCGAATAGCAATATGGAATGCCAATGGGCTTTCTAATCATACACGAGAAATAGAATTATTTTTAAGAATTCATTACATCGACATAATATTAATATCCGAAACCCACTTTACAGATAAATCACATTTTTATATAAATGGATATGATACCATAAGCACTAATCATCCTGATAATAGAGCTCATACTGGATCATGTATTATAATAAAAAATAATATAAAATACAAAGTATTATCTCCTTTTCAAAAACCATTTTTACAAGACACTATAGTAAAAATAAAATCTAATGACGGTGACTGGGTAGTGTCCTCTATATACTTTCCCCCGAGGCACAAACTAGTACTCAAAGACTACGAACAATTTTTCAAGTCTCTTGGTTATAAATTCATTGCGGGGGGTGACTATAATGCAAAACATCCATGGTGGGGCTCTAGACTGTCGAACCCAAAGGGCAAAGAACTTTATAAATGTGTAAGAAAAAACAACTATGCAACATTATCTACAGGTACACCAACGTACTGGCCAACTGATACCAGAAGGCTGCCTGACGTTTTAGATTTCGCTGTCTATTCTGGGATTTCAAACCACTGTCTAGAAATACATCATTGTAACGAATTAAGTTCCGATCACACACCGCTCATAATTAATTTTAGAACAACTGCTAACACTAGAACACTTAAACAACAAATTCTAACATCACACTCTGATATAAGAACTTTTCAACTATGGCTCGATCAAAATTTGAATTTAAATACTAAATTAAAAAATGGAAATGAAGTTGATGAAGCCGTAGAAAATTTTACTCAACTTATACATGAAGCAGGCTATCTGTCTACTCCTAATTACAACACTATTGAAGCCAATCAATTAAGAATATCGACGGAAATAAGAGAGCTCATCAGACAAAAGAGAAGACTGCGAAAGAGGTGGCAGCAAAGCAGAAATCCAAATGATAAACGTTTATTTAACAAAGCCTGTAAAGATCTCAAAAACTTTCTTAGCGACCAGAAAAACCAATCAACAGCTAAGTTCATCGATGAAATAAACAACTCTAAGTACGATGAACATCTTTTGTGGAAAGCAACTAAATACTTAAAAAGACCAACCAGGCGAAATATTTGTGTCCAAAATACGGACGGATCTTGGTGTCGGTCGGATATTGATTTATCCGAAGCCTTTGCTAGACATTTATATAATATATTTCAACCCTTGCAGCTTAACACTATTTCGGATCAAGATGAAATTTTTAAATTTTTGGAATCACCCTGTCAAATGGACTTTCCTATAAGAGTTATTCTGTATGAAATCACCAAATCGGCAAAGCTGGCATATCTTAGATTTTACTCAAACTAACTGGAAATGATATTTAGGGTCTAAAAAACCAAAATCCAAGAGGATTTAATTTTTGCACACGGCACTACCGGTTCACGCAAAATAAAAAAACTAAAAAGTCTTGTTTTTGTGCGTAGTGGTTTGAGCTGTTAAAATTTTTTTGCTAGAGATATCTACATGATTAACACATTGTTTTAAAACTGAAGGATTATAGTTTCTACCAAAAATATAAAATTTGACTTAACTCATACACCCGAAAAATAACGCGGTATTGAAAATAAGCATATTTCATTGGTTTTTTGTGTTTTTCAATGAACTCCAGTGTCGGCGCTAATGAATATAAAAGCATAATAATTCTCAGATACAAATTAGACATGTTAGAGAAAAATACAAAATTAAAATTGGCTCAATCTGGCAACTCGTTATGAAAAAATCGTTACTTGAATTTTGGAAATTTTGAAAATTTGCATATTTCAGGCTACAATTTGGTCATGTTTGCTAGCAGATACAAACTTGAAAATTACAGAGTATTTACTCCCAACTTTTAACTTTGTAACACTTCAAGACCCGTTTAGTTATTTTCACTCCTCTCGGAATTACAGGGTTTTAAAGAAAAGCCTTTTTGATTTTTTTGTATGTATTTTTATACTTCCCTCAATTGTTATATACAGAGAAATTAAAATAAAAACAAGTAGTATTATGAAGAAACAAAGAATAATTATGGACTAAAAAATTTATTTAATAAATTCAGTAGATTTTTTATGTTTACAAAAATTTTACAAAAATAAAAAAAATTTTATCAACATTTGTCATCACAAAGACGATTTCGGCTTAGATGCTGAGTGGCATTTTTTTGACACTTCTCATGGCAAAAGTCCTTGTGACGGAGCAGGAGGTACAATTAAGCAGACTGTAAGGAAAGCAAGTCTACAGCGAACTGCGGATCATCATATCCTAACACCTGCAGCAATGTTTGATTTTTGTTCCACCCAAATTCCTGGAATAAATTTTTTTTTTTGTATCCATTCCTGATGTTGATGCTATCGAAAACTTTTTGTCAAAAAGATATATTGATGTTTGCACAACTAAAAATACAAGAAACTACCACAGTTTCTCTCCGATTTCTCACAGTCAGTTAAAAGTACGAAAGTTTTCAGCTTCTGATAACTTTGAAACTCCGAATATTATAAGAACAAATACTTTATGAAAATAATATAAAACTTATTCCACGATTCTTAATTACCCGCATTTAAACTATAACTTTTCTACTTTAAATGATAAAAATATACCATTTGAATATTTTTTGCCACCAATGTAAAATTTTTTAACATCAAAAATATACTGAATTTATTAAATAAATTTTTTAGTCCATAATTATTCTTTGTTACCTCATAATAATACTTGTTTTTATTTTAATTTCTCTGTATATAACAATTGAGGGAAGTATAAAAATACATACAAAAAATCAAAAAGGCTTTTCTTTAAAACCCTGTAAATCCGAGAGGAGTGAAAATAACTAAACGGGTCTTGAAGTGTTATAAAGTTAAAAGTAGGGAGTAAATACTCTGTAATTTTCAAGTTTGTATCTGCTAACAAACATGACCAAATTGTAGCCTGAAATATGCAAATTTTCAAAATTTCCAAATTTCAAGTAACGTTTTTTTCATAACGAGTTCCTTTTATATTCATTAGCGCCGACACTGGAGTTCATTGAAAAACACAAAAAACCAATGAAATATGCTTATTTTCAATACCACGTTATTTTTCGGGTGTATGAATTAAGTCAAATTTTATATTTTTGATAGAAACTATAATCCTTCAGCTTTAAAACAATGTATTCATCATGTAGATATCTGTAGCAGAAAAATTTTAACAGCTCAAACCACTACGCACAAAAACAAGACTTTTTAGTTTTTTTATTTTGCGTGAACCGGTAGTGCCGTGTGCAAAAATTAAATCCTCTTGGATTTTGGTTCTTGGAATCCTTAGGAACATTTCCACAAAATTTTAACAAAATCCAAAATGGTCCAGCAACAATTTTTCATTTTTTTCGGTGTTTTCATAGAGAATGACTCATAAGACACATTTCACCAAATGAGGTCAAAGCTGAAATTAAACTGTTAAACAGAAAAAAGTCTCCTGGATATGACTTAATAAGTGGAAATGTTTGAAAAATCTTACGTGGAAAAGTATAATATATTCAACTCTTATTTACAACTCTATATTAAGGCTTAATCATTTTCCGTCACAGTGGAAATGCGCCGAAATTGTAATGATTCCAAAACCAAGCAAACCTGAAAAGCAATTGTCATCATATAGGCCAATAAGTTTACTGGCAACATTTTCTAAAATATTTGAAAAAATATTCCTAAAAAGACTTAAACCAGTACTAGAAAAGCATAATATCATTCCAGACCACCAGTTTGGTTTTAGGCAGAAACATGGAACGCCGGAACAGTGCCATCGGCTTGTTAATGTTATAACTGAATGTCTTGAGAAAAAACATTATTGTTCAGCGGTTTTTCTGGACGTACAGCAGGCATTTGATAGAGTATGGCACCAAGGTTTACTATACAAAATCAAGAAAACGTTACCTGCACCATACTTTCTATTTTTCAGAAATTATCTTACCGATCGATGTTTTTACGTCAAAAGTAAAGATGAAATGTCTAATATATTCAAAATCAATGCTGGCATTCCTCAAGGTAGCGTACTCGGTCCAGTTTTATACACAATTTATACAGCTGATATGCCAACTCCAAATACCACGATAGCAACTTATGCGGACTATACGGCTATTGTTGCCACCAGTGACTCAGAAACGCAAGCATCTTCCTTTGTTCAAAATGAACTCAATTATTACTGTCAAATATTTGGGAATGACAATAGACAGGCGCCTTACATGGAAACCGCACATCAAGGCGAAGCATGAACATCTAAAACTGAAATGCAAGAAACTTTATTGGCTATTAGGACCAAAATCCCAACTGAACTTAAACAATAAATTACGTATCTACAAAGCTATACTTAAACCAGTTTGGACCTACGGCATACAAATCTGGGGTACTGCGAGCAAATCCAATACCGACATCTTTGAACGGCTCCAATCAAAAACGCTTAGGTTAATTACTAATGCACCATGCTTTATAACTAATAAACATATCCGTCTCGATCTAAAGATGCCAACGGTGAGACAAGAAATTCAAACGTATAGTGAAAAATATCTGCAGAGGCTAAGTGATCACACTAATCCTTTGGCTATATCCCTTCTTGATGACAGCAATGAAACAAGGCGGTTAAAACGAACTCATATACTGGACTTGCCCTTCAGAAACTAATTCTGAACTCGTAAATATTAAAAATGATTTAAATAATTGTTGTACAAACATATTTAACCTCTTAGATATTATTATTATTATTTTCTTATTACCTTTTGCAATTATTTAATTAAAATTCATAAATAAGTATTATAAAAATTCATTAGAGATTCATTGTATAAAGTTATGTGGTTTAATGGAATCACATAACACCTGTTATTTAATATCATGTTAACAAATTTGCTTATTGTCCTTGGACAGATTGTAAATAAAGAACAATTGAAAAAAAAAAAAAGATATGATACAATTAGATGTGCCCAAATTTGGGATAAAATTACATGAGAGAGCATCTAACTAGATAGTATCAGATTAAATTGTATAAAACCACATATAATCTGATACAACCTTATTTAATCTGATAGACCCATTTTGCGGATGAAATTATATAAACAGAGATATGATTTTTTATATTCTTATATCTAGCATATATAAACTTTTTTAATCGGGTTTATAACAATAATCACATTCAACGCAGATTTCGCCATATCCTTAGATTATTTTTTCAGATTAAATATCACGAACTAGGACAACAATTTTAAACTATATTTATTTAAAAAATATTACGGATTCCACTTCATGACTCACAAAAAATTATTTTTTGAAAAACTAAAAATTTTAATTTCAATTTGAGATCAAAACTTATTTTATATTTTCTAATTTTGAATGAAATTTCCGAATGAAGTTTGTTTGTAGAATTTAATGTGTGTGCACTGATAATAATTTGTACTATTCAATATTTTAGCTGCGATTTTTTAGTGCGTTTTTGAATGTCCTCTAATCAGTTTTTCTATGTGATATCACTTTTAATTATTTGCACAACTTTTGCAATTATCGACAACTTTGTTAGAGCTAAATATTGATTTTATTTTACAAGATGCTTTCTGTTTTTTCTGATTTTTTTGCGGATAAATTTATCAAGTTAAATAATATTTTTTTTAAAGGTGCAAAAGACCCCAATGTTGAAATCGAATGACAATAAATTTAATTTTTTTTAGTCAAATAGCAAAAAAAAAAATAAAAATAATACATTGAATTTCGCACCAATTATAGATTTTTTGTTTAATTTATATCGAAACTATTAATCGATTAAAAAATATAGTTAAATTATGGATACAAATAGAAAGAGCATTATTTTGTAGTTCTTAGATTTTTTCTAACTATTTCGTTTTTATTGTTATATTTAAAAATAATAAAAAAGGAAAATTATTCAAGTTCGAGGCCATACTCTATATTTCTTTATTAGGATATTGTCCTAACAAATAATCTATAGAGTTTTTGTCTTCAAATGAATAATTTTAATTTTTTTTGTTTTTTAAACAAAACAAGTGTACTAATAAAAAGAGCAAAACCAAAAACGTGTATTGAATATCTACCAAAGGTAGACCTTGCACACGACAAACAAGTTTTCAATTTATTTTTTGATCAATGGTGATAATCTTTAACTTCGAGCTCATATATTAGTTCTCATTTAGCGAGAAGACTAGTTTATATGAATGCTGATGATGGGAACCTAGTAAATTCCCGAAATAGATCTATTAACACATTCCTGAAAGTGGTCAATTAATAAATTTGAAAATAAAAAACTCTATAGATTATTTGTTAGAACAATATCCTAATGCTAAAAAAATTGTGCTGATATAGACATTAAATATACGCAGAATGAAGTAGATGTCGCGGCATGTCAAGATGTAGTAGAGAAGAGGAAAATGATACTTAAAAGTACAACTCGTGTAAAACATACAAAAATCAACCATAGAAGATTTTTGCATCTGTTTTTCATAGATAAAACAAAATTGTGGATTAAAACAACTTAAATTTTGTGTTGTTACCCGCTTGTGCAAGTAATTGTCCATTAATTAAATTAAAGACAAAATAAAGTATTTTAATTTAATAAATATTAAATGTGTATTTGTAAACTAAATTTTTATTAATGTAGTGTGGTCAAATTGACAATTTGAAATTGCAAACAGATATATGTTCAGGTAGAAAGACTAAAGCGAAAGACAAAGACAAAGACACACATATTAGGTATTTTTTTTTGTTTTTTTTCAAAATTTTATTTAGTCTACTAATACTCAGCAAAAATTCTGTTAACTTTAAGCAAGAAATTTTTAATTTTTAATCAATCAAGTGTTAGCAAGACTTTTGCTGAATCCTCTAATTTTGGTAACAAAAATCAGCTCACTAATTTTCAGCAAAATATATATATATATATATATATATATATAAATTATATAATTTTTAGAAAAATAATTTTTTGTAATCACTTTAATGACTAAAATTTTGCTGACTCAGCAACATTTTTTGCTGACTTTACTAACTTTTTTTTGAGTGTACGCATATTTGAAAATTCAGCTAAGACAACAAAAAATAGTACCTGAATTTGAGCCAGCAGAATTTTCAATGAAGTTGAGAGTCACATTGGTAACTTAAATTTTAGAAGAACTAAATTTGAGTTGACAGTTGTAGTTAAATTAACGAAGAAACTAGCTAAATAAATCAACAGAACAAGTTTTTTCCATATCTGACCAGAGGCAGGTCCATATTAGTACGTAGTTAATAAAGAATACTTAATCAGTACGGAGTAACGATTTTTGGTCCATCTCGCTTAACGTTCAAAATAATATCAAGAGATAACATTCGAGATAATATCTAATATAGGACATATAATGTCCTCTTTTGTAATTAAAAAAAAAAAAAAAATTTATGAGCAAATAACGTCATCTACAGGTGAGACCACAAAAAAATAATGGTTTGAAAACAATTGTGGTTTAAATTAACTGGCAAAATATGAAAATTTGAGCATCACGAATTACTAAATATTAGTTTGAAAAATTAGTTTAAATACTAATGAAATGTGTTCTTGAGGTAAAATGCGACAACTAATAACTTTAGCTAAATAACTAATTTAAACGATAGCAACATAAAAATAATAGCTCAACTGAATATGAACCCGTTTAACAGATTTTTAAACAAATTTTTGTTATGAGTGTAACACAGTTAAACAAGGTAAGGTTCATTAAACCTATACCTTGTTTCCTTTGTGTACGCAAAGGAGCTAATTAAAAATAATAAAACCTTATTACCACTTCCACATTCTATTTATTTTTTTGTTAGAAAAAGCGTTTTTCTTTAGAAATTGTTCACTAACATTCGTAATAAAGATCTAAATACATTTAACTTTTAAATAAAACTCTAAAACCTTGAAAGGAAGAAAAACAGCAAGAACAAAAAGAAAAAAAAAACTTTAAAACACTTGAAAAAAATCTATGAAACCAGCCTTGGGGTAACATTAAGTTGTTACCTTAATAGTAACCTACAAACGAACACGGATACAACAGAAAAAAGAATGGCGTGAGAGAGGTGAGAAGAAACATAACAATTATGTTAAAAGACACAAAACAGGTTTGCTGTTTGTGTTGTACAAGTATGTGTGTTTGTAGATGATTGTTAGTATCCTTAATCGACATAATGATGAGTTTATACTACTGTCATGTTTTAGTAGTAGTGGTATTAAGAACATTGTATATGTTCATTTCTTATTGATGCTAACAAACATATATAAAATAAAGAACTAACTAGCAAACACACACACACATACATGTAGACTAACGTGTCCCTTAAAAATATATTTCTCATTACAAGGGCAAGCTTTTAATGGCATTTGTCACAAAATACTAATTTTGCAATTTTTTCTGGTTTGCGATACTTTATACAAGTTTTTTCTACAAAAAATCTTTTTTCTCCCTTTTCATTTAATGTAACACTTCATAAATATGATTAAGCTGCCTAATAAAAGTTCCAATTGAAGACATGAAATGTTTCATAAATATGAAGAAGTTTCATAGCTTTTAATTAAATGTTTCATAAAGTTTTCTGTGGTAGTGTACAAACACAATTAATGCTACAGCCAATGACGAAAATTAATTTTTAATACATTATTTTTAAAACCTAATATTTTTTGCAATTCAGAATATATCTATTAAAACTCAGAATTTAAAATTTAAATTCAGAAAATATTAATTGATATTAATTTTTATTAAAATTCAGAAAAACCAAATTGAATTAAGAATTTTAATTTTGAATTTGAAAACATTAATTAATTGATGTTAAGAATTTCCGTTTCCACTGGAATTTGTAAAAACTAAATTTATATTCACAAAATTCCATGCAAAATTTAGAACACATCAATTCTGACTTTCAATGGATGTTATGATAGTTTTTCAATTTAAAAATAGGTATAAAATCTAAATTACAAATTACATTTTCTTAATTTCAAATGAAAATTCTTTATTTCTATTGATAAATTTCAAATAGAAATTCTGAATTTCAATTGATAGGAAAACAAAAAAAAAATATGTTCAAACGGTTTATGAACCTTTTTTTTGAAATTATGAAGATTTATTAGGGATGGCAGGCAATACCGCTAAAATATCGTTATCGATTCAAAACCCTTTCAACTGACTATCGTTATCCCTAAAATACCGTTAAAGAAATAATTGAAATACCGTTATCCGTAAAATACCGTTACCGATATAACTTAAAAACCGATATCCTTAAAATACCGTTACTGAAATAACTAAAATATCGTAATCTCTAAAATACCGTTACCGAAATAATTTAAAATAGCGTTATCTTTATAATACCGTTACCGAAAAAATTTAAAATAGCGTTACCCTTAACATCGGGTCATTTTATGTGAAATCAATCATGAATTTTCAGGACCCCCTCCGATTTTGATGAAACTTGGTACAATTGTTACACTAATTGAACAACTGACAAATACAAATTTTTAGGTACCTACGTCGACTGGGGCCGAAAATATGGAGGGTAACAATTTCCCCCCAAATCTCCAAGTAGTTACGCTGTTTTACTCTAAAAATTCAATATCTTGGGTTATGCAATAGCTAGAATGCTCAATTATTTTTTGTTTTAAAGCTACTAATATGATTTACAAAACTGCTGCAAAAAAAAAAAAAAAATCGAAAAAAATTAGGGGTGTGCCCTTTGAATCAAGGTCGTGACAAAGAGTGTGGGAAATGGGGGGGTGTGTATCTCCCGATTTTTTTAAAATTAGGGATTCTCAAAGAACATATCCTGAAATTTTCATCTTGGGACGGGGTCGTTCCGTGCTTTATCAATCAAAAATAGTTTACTTGAAAAAAATAGGGTTCCTAACAAATTAACAGGTCGCTGTAAAGGGTGGAGGAAATGGGGGCGAATGTATCCCCCGTTTTTTTTAAACTTAGGATTCTCAAAGAGTAAGTCCCAAAGAACATATAATGAAATATTTATCTCGGGACATTTCGTGTCAACACAATTAATAAATTTTTTTTTTTTGACTTATGATTTTGTCATTTTAGGATTGGAAAATAAAAAATATTTAAAAATTTTTTTGAACGCACAACCTTTTGTCAACGTTGTAAATACAACTTAACCAGTGTTTTCCGAGTCTTTTTGAACAGACGGACCTTTTGACTAATAATTGTTAAATAATTAAAGCAGTCTCTTTAAAATTTTCTTTGAAGAAAGAAATATAAATTAGAGTGTGACAGCGTCGTTTAATGTATGGTCACTATAACCGGATAAAACATTTGAAGTTTTTATATATACAATGGATCAGCAACTTTATTGTTGTAACCCTTACAATTACCACATCAAGAAAGTGTCCGCCGAACAGTCAGACCTGTTCAAGACTGAATGTTGGACGTTAAAGACGGTGTGGTGCCAGGTAGCAAAGTGTGATAGATGTCGAACATTGTTGGGTGCATCCAGAAAGCTATATACAGTGGAGTCTGAAACTACAAATGAAGAACAGGCAGGACCAAGTGTTGAGCCAGTGGATGATGATATGGTAAATGAAATAGCAAGGCAAGACGTCATAGAAGTTCTGAATGCCAGCTTTAACAGAATTGGTGAGTCTCCAATGTTGTAAGTAAAAAATTGGCTCAGCAGTAATATTCGAAACAAAAGTTTAGAAAAGTGTGCGATACACTAAAACGTAAATTATTCGACCTGACCGGGAATGAAAGTGATGATAATTCTGATACAAACAGTCAAATAGAAATAATTCAACAGTTAAAGGAAAGGTTTTACAATTCTGAAGATAGAGCTGAAAAATTAACTATTTTGACGATCCTTCCAAAATCATGGCCGGTGCGGAAGATAGTAGAAGAATTGGGAACCACATACTACACAGCGCAACGAGGCAAACAAATACAAAATGAGAAAGGTGTTTTTTCTTCTCCGAACTTCAAGAAAGGAAATACTCTACCAAACCAAACTGTAGAAGCCGTTATAGAGTTTTATGAATCCGATGAGATTAGTCGTCACCATAAATGGGGAAAAAATGCATCTTCAGAAACGATTTATTTTGTGCAATATAAAGGAAGCACACTCAGCGCTTAAAAATAATGAAAAATACTCCCACCTTAATGTTGGACTCTCAAAATTTTGCAGTTTAAGACCTCAGCACTGCATTTTAGCTGCGGCTAGCGGCACTCATATTGTTTGTGTGTGCGAACAACACCAGAATGTTAAATTAATTTTCATTGGTGCGAATTTGTCCACCTAAACAAAGCATTGTGAAAATTATCATATATCATCATACAAAGACTGCTTTTATATGATGTTGTGTAATCCATGCTGATTTTTTAAGATTTAAGTACATATTTTTAGAGCATTTAATCAAAATCGAAGGTGGTCAAAAAACTATTTTGAATTGATTTGACATGGAATGATCCTTTCCGGAGGTAAAAATTTCGGAATATGTTCTTTGAGACTTACTCTTGGCTAATCCCAAGCTTTAAAAAAATTGAGGGATACATTCCCTCAATTTCCTTTACCCTTTACAAGGACCTTTAAATTAGTTATTTTTTTCAAGTAAACTATTTTTGGCTGATATAGCACGGATTGACCCCGTCCCAAGCTGAAAATTTCAGGATATGTTCTTTGGAACTTATTCTTTGAGAATCCCAAATTTTAAAAAAATCGGGAGATAAACCCCCCCCCCCCCCCCCCCCCCCATTTCCCACACTCTTTGTCTCGACCTTGATTTAAGGGGCACACCCCAAATTTTTTTTTTTGTTGTAGCAGTCTTGTAAAGCATATTAATAAAAAATAATTGAGCTTTCTAGCTATTGCATAGCCCAAGATATTGAATTTTTAGAGTAAAAGAGCGTAACTACTTGGAGATTTGGGAGGAAATTGTTAGCCTCCATATTTTCGGCCCCAGTCGACGTAGGTACCTAAAAATTTGCATTTGTCAGTTGTTCAATTAGTGTAACAATTGTACCAAGTTTCATCAAAATCAGAGGGGGTCCTGATAATTTTTACCTATTTTTGATTGATTTCACATGGAATAACCCCATATCAATACCTTTTTTTATAATTAATTTTTTTTTATTAATGAAAGTCGAGATCAGAAGAAATAATCGTTATATATAGATTGGGTATTCCTATCCGTATTCAGCGACCTCTAAAACTTTTAGAAATTTCATATAGTTCGATGATTTTCTAAAAAAAATAATCCGCCATGTTGGCTTTGTCATTTTGAATATTTCAAATCTTATTTTAGATTCGTACTCAGCGAACCAAAACGTTTTCAAAGACAATATTTTATACGAAAACGGTCATTTAGAAATTTCCGCAATAGCGGCTTCGACATTTTCCGAAAAAAGTTTGAAACATTAAATCCGCCATTTAAAATTTTGAAAATCCTTTTTTCAGATTCGTATTTAGCTACCCCAAAAACTTTACCTTTAAACCAATCATATTTAAAAATAATTATCGCCATATTGGATCTGCCATTTTTAATTTTAAAAATCTGATTCCAGATTCGAGTTCAGCGACCCCAAAACCCTCCGTGTGGCAATTTTGAAGCAGATTCCGTACCCCTTCTACATTGGTTCTATGATGATTTTCGGTGACGCGAAATGAAACATGTAAGAACCTGTCAGTAGATAAAGTCTGCTTTAAGTTAGCTGACAAAAACTTTTTTGAGTAATAAATAAACATTGCACGGTTTTTTGTTTAACAAAAAACAACTGATTTTGAACTTGAATAATCTTGCTCACATCATAATTTATGATAAAAGATTGAAAAATAAACTTTTGGTTTTAATTTTTTAAAATTTAAAAGTAAAACATTTAAAAGTTTTATATTTTTATATTTTATATATTGTTTTTGAACAAATTTCGGACGAAAATGAGCATTTGTGAAAAAGTGTATTCATGTTAAAAGTACCCCAAAATTCGAAGTTGTGAAAAATTTTAATTTTTATTTCATTTATTCATTTAATATGCTCAAGATTATTCAGATATAAAATTCGAACTTCATAGGATATCATTAACACATCTTAGCCTGGTATCAAATGTGACTGACGAATTTGATAAAAAAAAGCAAAAACGTGTTTTATTTTAAAGTAATTTGAAATATTTTTTTAAAATACCCAATTCGGATATATTTTTTTTTTTTTTTTTTTTTTTTTTTTTTTTAAGAGAAGCAACACTCAGGAAATTCTTCCTATTAATTAAAGTGTTGCTCTCTTTGGAAAGGGGATAGTAGAGAGATGAAAGGTGGTGAAAGATTAAGGGCTTCAAACATGGCAACACTGTAATTGCGCGAGATGAAAGTCTTAGAACAGTTGTTGCTCGCCACCTGATGTAGAGTTGGTGAATTTATTGAAGCTTTTCGTTTCATAGCCCTGATTCATTATTTTACTTCGGTGGGGTTAAGTGCTATGGGAACACCGAAGGTGGGCGCAGCGATACATATAAGTGATAGAAAACTCATACATATTATGTTTCTAAATTGATGTTGTCGTCACCGGGAATCGAACCCGGGACCATCTGTGTAACAGTCCAACGCGCTAACCACAACGCCCACTAAATAATTCCTTCTTACTTGTACCATTAAAGATAAATACTAAAATTTTATTAAATTAAAAAGTCCAAAGCATGTCTTAGTTGCCATGACGATAGAACAGGCTGCAAAGATGAGTTCATGTTTTTACTCGACTTTTTTTAATTTTCAGTAGCAATTTCTCCTAATTATTTAATTCTTTAAGAGCGATGATGTAAGTATTCTCCTATCTCAAAACATTTGTTACAACAACAATTGCTTCAAAAAATGCAAACGAAGTAAATAAAGATAAGTAAACTGTTAATGGTTTGTTTACCTAATTGAAAAAGTTTACACAAATACTACAACAATTCAAACAAGATGTGTATGTAAAGTATTGCGTGTTTACATTTTGTAGAAAAAAAAAAATCAGACAAAAAATATAAAATTTATTTTTTCAGATCTGTAGTTAAAATTTAAATATTTATTTTTTACTTACTATTCATATGTTCTTACGGATTTTTTTTTAGTTATTTAACCTTCATAAGGTCTTCAAATTTACTGACGTTAACGATCTTCGGGTCAAATTTGACCCAAATAGAAAATTTTATATAAAAACTATTGTTTTTCAATTAAGTATGATTTTCAAGTTGATATTTTATTGAAATAGCATTTAATATTAACATTTATTGTGAATACACAAGTTTTTTTTATTATAAAGAGCAAATTTAAGTAATTAGAGAATGTATACTTAACTATGGCATTGGGTACACAAAGTTATTGTATTAGAGTGCTGTTTACATACAAATTTCTTACAAGTGCAACATACAAGTGGTGTTTTGTTATCTGATTTGGGACATAATTGGCAACGACTTCTTTTGCACAAATTTTTGACCGGTTCACACATTCTTTCTTTGGTTTTGTTTGAAGATGACGGCTGTTGTTTCTGCTCAGTAACTGCGCGCAGTTTATTTGCAATTTCCCACGAAAATTTTGCTCTTGGTAATGTTTTTCGCTGCTTTATATAGGGCGTGGCAAGTTGAAAACCTAAATTTTCTAAAAAATGTCGACGTTTGGCAAAACAGTTTTCTTTCCAGCCATGGTTAGCTGATGTGAACAATATAAAAGCGTTGTATGCTGATATATCTAGTATGTTACTAAATACTACTTGAGGCCATCGATTGGTTTTCCTTTTGCAAGAATAACATGAAACAACCTTATCCAGCGTATCCACCCCTCCTTTACATTTATTATAATCTAATATGATTTGCGGTTTTTTATCCTCGCGATTACTAATTTCTGACCTATGATGCTAAGTGCTGAGAAGATTCACAGACTTATTTTTTTTGGGAATATATGAAAGGAGGGTAGTATCCTTGGTGAAACAAAAAAATGATGAGAATACAGCTCTGCCTTTAGTTGCCAATTCTGGTGGCAATTCGATTTTGTTTTTACGTATAGTTCCTACTAAAGTAATTTGCTTTTCTAGCAATTTTTGTCCCAATTGGTAGGATGTATAAAAATTGTCTGCAGTCACATTATGACCTTTTAGACCAGCTGTCAAATCAAGAACTACACGCATTCCTTGGTTTCTTTCAGGCATAGCTCCAATTTCCTTACCTGTATACGGTTGTATATTCCAGGCATAGCTAGTGGACGAATCGCAAAGAACCCAAAATTTTATACCATACTTCGCTGGTTTTGATGGTATATACTGCCGGAACGGGCATCTTCCTCTGAATGCTACTAGCTGCTCATCAATTGTTACGTCTTGAGATGGATTGTAAAGTTTGGGCAGAATTTCAACCCACATATTCCAAAGCTCGCGTATCGGCGCAAACTTGTCTAAAATTCGGCGTTCACTGCGGGTATCCTTGTTGTCAAATCTTATTATTCTTGAAAGACTTTTGAATCTTTTTAACGGCATGATTGCTCTAAAAATAGGTCTCCCTTTCTCAGAATCCCACAAACTTTCCGTACTTTCATTGTTTGATCTATACACTCCAGCTAACAAAAGTGAACCAATAAATGCGAACATTTCTTTGTCGTCAACTTCTATCCAATCAACACCAAATACACGTTTACCTTCATTATTAGTATACTTCAAAATAATGTTCATCACGGGAGGTGGAAAAAACAATTGAAAACTGGAAATCTCTTCCGTTGTAATTCTTGAGCAAGAATAGCGGGTCAAGCCTGGCGTCATGCTAATAATGTTCTCCGTTCGGAATCTTCCATGAATATTTGCAAGAGGTTCCTTGAAATATCTTATTTCACCACTTTTTGATGTCATTCCTTCAGTAGCTGCTTCATCAATTTCATCCCCACTAGAACTTTCAGTTGTCTCAACATATTCCAGATGATCTTCATTTTCTGAACAAATTTCTTCTTCGTCCGACAATGTATTTAGCATAATTTCTATTTCACTCTTATTCATTTTTCTACAATAATTACAGAAACAACAATTTCTAACTTTGATGCGACCTATTAGTTCTTTGTTTGTACAATGACTGAAAACTATATTGTTATAAGCAAATAAGAAAAACATTGCTTTGGTATTTACCCGGGGAATCCCAGTGTTCATACAAATAAAATGTTCAGCAAGTATGATGAAAAGAGACAAATATATATATACATTTAATTGTAGTGTTGCCAATGCTCTGAAAAAATTTAACATAATTGTGCGTAACAAAAATTCATAATTTTTGCTCCAGGTCAAATATGACCCAAAGACCTTAAGTGTAAAAAATTTTATAGATATTTTTTTTGCCAATATTTTTTTCTAAAAACTTAACGTATTTGTTGACATTTGAAATGAAATAAAAGTCATGAAATATCAAAAAGATCAACCACTCACTTTTGGAAAAAATTCAATTATAATTTCAAAATGGGTCAAATTTGACCCGAAGACCTTATGAAGGTTAAGCAATATTTAAAAATAAATATCAAGAAAAATTTTAAAAGTAAGTAGACCGGATTTTAGGTGATTTTTCAATTATGTTAAATTACATTTTCAGTTAATTTATGCTGCAAACTATTTTGAGTGTATATTAAATGGTTTTCCTGTAGTTTTTATTTTTGAATTGTTTTTCATAAATTCTCCTAATTGTTATTATTATTAAACTTATTAAAATGATTAAAATTATTAAAATTATTAAAATTATTTTTTTTTTCTTTTATCTCTTTCTAGGTATTTAGAATCTAGAATTTCCATATCTAATCTACAAAAACAAAACTGAAATGTTATTTCTGATTGGTTAAGTATAAAATTCGTTTAAATCAACTTGACTTTAAATTATAATTTACGACACAATTACTTATCTATACCTATAATATTAACTACCCAAAATACAGATAATTAGAGTATCTTAGTAACTTTTTAAGAGAATTTTAAATCTATGATAAATTCGCAAGTCGTTTTTGTTTTTGAGGACAGTTTTTTAAATATAAACAATAAAATTTTATAACTTTTTTTAATTTGCGAAAAAAATATGCCGCCAAAAACTCGTGGATCATTTTTTTTTCTTTCTTTAGTCCTATTTTCATCGATACATGATTTAGAAACTAAATCCGCTATCATATTAGAGTTACCACAAAATTGCATTTATATATATTCCAGAGCACCGTGTAAAATGCATCTAATTTGCAAAAATCTAAATTATTTACATACAAAGATGATGTACTTGGCAAAAGAAAAAATTTGATACCCATATTGCCCTATTTAAAACGAAGAGTTACCACCCCATTGCATTTTTGTCAAAACGCGAACTAGCACAAATTTCAAAAAAAGCTGAGACCTGTATTTAATTAAATCGACTAAAGATTAAAATATGTTAATTTGGCATTTTTATTACAAACAACCCCGAACAAAAAATTCTAAAACCGTTTTTTTACAGAATATAGTTAAGAAAATGACATGGATGATCGTCCTTGGACAAATTGTATATACAGTTGGACGCGCCTTAAAAAACCTTTCTTATGATACCCATATTGTATATGTTGGTAAGGAAACAGATTCTTAAGTTAACAAAAAATGCAAAAATGGAGCCTTTTTCAAAATGGTCCAGCTCACGAGAGGTCAAAGCTAGAGCCGATATATTTTAGATGTCATCATAAAAAATACCAATGTTCATTTTGAGGGGGTACACCTTGCACGAATTTCGCTTCCATACAATTTGAGTCGCTCTAATAAACATATGTATTTACATTAGACTGTGCCCAACACAGCGACTTTATTTTTATTTGTTTGGTTCCATATACAAATTATGTTGTAGGTCACAAAAAAATAATTGTGGCAAAATTTCAGACCTCTATCTTCATTTTTCATTTAGCGCTCGCAAAAATATTGTTCCTCTAGTTTTTTCTATTGTATATAAACAATTAAATATAATAAATAAAAGAAAACCCTTGGTATAGTTTTGTAGGGAATAAAATTCTCTACAAAGATGATATCTCACCTAATTCATAAAGTCAACTCCGTTTTTTCTAGAGCTAACCAAAGTTAAAATTTTTTTAAATATGTTATTTAACTTTTGTGTTTTAACCCGAATAAAACAACTTTTGAAAGCAAAACTTAACGATTCAATTTCTTTTGGAAACTTTATAACTTTACGTTTTAAAAATTTAAAAAGTCAACTCAGGTTTTTCTAGAGCTAAGCAATGTTAAATTTTTTATAAAAATATTTGATTCACTTTTGCGTTTTAACCCGTGTAAAACCACGTTTGCAAGCAAAACTTAACGGTTTAATTTCTTTTGGAAACTTTATTATCCTTACGAAACTTAAAAATGATTAAAATTGGTCCAGCAGTTTAAAAGTTATGAGTGAAAATGTGAAGGTACCTCCAGAATTTTCCATATAAATTTTATAAAAATCCACTCAATTTAGAAAAGTGAATTAAAGAACAATTTTTTTTTAAATCATATTTGTATGAAGAACTTTTGAGGTACCTTCACATTTTCACTCATTACTTCTGAACTGCTGGACCGATTTTAATCATTTTAAAGGCGAAACTTTTCGTAGAGTTTCCAAAAGAAATGAAACCGTTAAGTTTTGCTTTGCAAACGTGGTTTTACACGGGTTAATACGCAAAAGTGAATAAAATTAAAAAAAAAAAAATTAAACCATTGCTTAGCTCTAGTAAAAACTGAGTTGACTTTTTAAATTCGGTGAAATGTCGTATTTGTAGATAATTTAATTCCCTACAAAAACATACCAAGAGTTTTCTTATTATTTATTTGCTATATTTACTTTTTTATATAGAAAAAACTGGAGGAACAATTTTTTTTTTCATCGAATATTCCTATTTTTCCACCGCTTACTGAAAAATAAAGTCAGGGGCCTGTAATTGTGGCACAATAAGTTATTTGTGAACGACAACATAATTTTCATATAAGACTTGCAAAAAAACATAGTCGCTTTATTTGGCACAATTACTAGACTAATAGCATGCAATGACATATATATTTATATAAAATAGTGCATGATTATATGTAAACATTTTTAATCGGGCGTACACTTTAACCTCATGCTATAATAAAAATGTTTATCATTTTGAATGTAAAAAATTGTGAACTTTCATATTCCGAAATACAAATTAAGCTATCTCTTAGAGTTTAGCAGAAAAATGGAAAAATATAAAACATTATTGGACTAAAGGCCCAAATATGTTTAACGAAGTTGAATTGTTGAATTAAGGAAATGGGCGATTGTATGAAAATACATTGAAGCAACCATATTTAGCTTAAGTAAACTTTTGTAAAGTTCCATCTCTATTAATTTGGTTAAATTGTAATCTAATCTCATGGTACCCAACTTAATCAAATTAAAAACATCTCAAACAAACGACATAATATAAAAAAAAAACAATAAACACAATTAATAAAAACAAAACAACAGAATTGATTTGCAAACCTGGCAAAAAGTTTCAAATTCTAATACGTTAATTATGGTCGTTCGGAAATATGAAGAAAATGTAATCCAAATTTTGTACCAAATTAACAAACGGAAAGTCAATTGAGGGTAAAGCTTAAAATACCTACACACAGAGAAAAAAAATGGCAACCGAATTGAAAAATGTATTTTTATAGTAACAACCTATAAATTCAGTTAGTACAACGGTATTTACATTATATTTCTGAATATGTTGGGTGTTGCAACTTAAATTCAGTTGAATTAACCTAACTTTGTTGTGAAAACTAATGTTGAGTTGTGCTAACCCACTGAAATTCGTAATAACCGAATTTGAGTCGTAGTAACCGAATTTCAGTTGGTCAATTGCTAAATTTTTCTCTGTGTGTAGAAATATGGTTAAAAAACTGCTACGTTCATTTTTTTCAAAATCTAGGTTAAAAAAAACACGTTTTGACATTTTTTGAAATTCGTGGGTCATTTTTGGTTCCTGGCTAAAGTGGGTTAATTATATCCGATGATGTCAGAGTTGCATATCTGAAAATGTTGGAGTATATTAAAGGATTAAATGAAATAAAAAATTAAAATTTTCGGATTTTTAATAAAAATACACTTGTTTTTTTTTTTAAAAATTAGACATTTTCTGCCGAAATTCGGCACTGGTTAACGTTTTGCAAAAAAATCGATTTCTTCCATTTATTACCATTTGCAATAAAACTAGTGTAATCAACGGAAATCGAAACATTAAGGGACACCCTAACATATGAACTTATAGTTTTGCATACATTTGCAAAACTTTGTATGCGAA
Source organism: Delia radicum (assembly GCA_021234595.1). Classification (NCBI taxonomy): domain Eukaryota; kingdom Metazoa; phylum Arthropoda; class Insecta; order Diptera; family Anthomyiidae; genus Delia; species Delia radicum. The sequence continues at coordinate 148,077,029 of CM037855.1, forward strand.
TGATTACAAGTCTACATATCACTTGAACATCAGCATATGATTATCCTTAGATTCATTTCACTTTGTATTTATATTTCTTTTTTTTCCTTGCCTTGTCTTGTTTTATTTTTCTTTCGTTATTCTTGTTTTTATTCTTTATGATTTTCATGTGACACATATAAAAAACAAGAACAAGAAAAATAAATGTATAAAGTTTGTTTGTGAAAAGTGGTTATAAACATTTTATGTTTATGAGTGTGTGTGTGTGTATGTTTTTAGTTATACAATTTTTTTTTGAGGGGGAAAAAATATAAAAAAACAATCAACATATTATACCATGAAACCTACTAATAGCGGACACATCCTTTTAACAAACAAAATTTAATTTTTTAATGACAGCCATCTAAATAAAACTTTGTTGGAGTTTAAATTACTTTCCAATAGCGGATAATCTCTTCATATGTAAATAACACAGCGCGCCAAAATTGACGCCTAAAAAAAGGGAACCGACAATTGATCCTAAATATTTCGGCCACACTGATTTCAATGGTGTACCCTGTTTTATCACTTCATTAAAAACTTATAAAATATTGTATTATTAAAATTTTACGTTTAAAAAATGCATAAAAACATGCAAAACTTTAATGCAATTTTGCGAAAAATCTGGTCCGTAGGTCAAAACAAACTGTGTACGCCATTAAAATTAGGAAGTCCAAAATATTTGGGATCAATTGTTTTATTTTACTAGTCGCGCAGTGTAATCCATGCATACAAATACGAACAAATGTCCAAATAACCAAAACTTTCGCAAAATAAACTTACATTTTTGTTAATTTTACGATAGTTTATGTTGTTTTGACAATAATTTCGTATTTTTATGCATGGATTATTATGAGTGCGGAGATATCACTGTATAAACACACACATGCTTTGTCCTTACTCAAATATGCAGCCGTGTGTGTTAAAATAGTAATGACATATTTCATTTTAATGAAACAAACGAATTGGTTTCATATTAATTCATCGATTACGACTACCAGAAAATCTAATTGTCACAACAAATCTTTTTTCTTTCTATGGAACAAATACAATAGTTTTAAACCATTTTAAGTATAAAGTTACACTTAGATAACAAATTGGGTTGTGTCAACCGATTTTCATCTAATGGAATTGATTCGGTTGCTACAACCTCTTAAAGTCACGGTTGCACCAACCGAAATTAGTTGTTACAACCGAATCAATTCGGTTGGATGAAATCTTTCGATTTTTATGAGAGTGTACCACTTTAAATATAATAAAATAAGCAAAAAATATTAAAATTTTTTTATTAAGTTTGAATAATTTCGCTAAAATGGCACAAAAATATTTAATGTACACTAATACCCCCGGTTTGCGTCGCTCCGATTTGCGTCGTTTCGAAGTTGTGTCGTTTAAACATTTTCTGTGACTTCGAAGTAGCGTCGTTTATGTTTCATTTTGCATCGCATGGCTTCGAAGTTGCGTCACAAATGCTTCGATTTGCTTTGTTAATATGAAAATGGACGTTTTTCAAAATAATGATCCGGCCGAAGATCGCAGGTTAAAAGTGTCAAGAAATGTTGCCGACGCTTTAATTGTTAAGAGGAAATTTATTTGGAAAAACAAACTCTTACAATTCAACAAACTTTAGATCATTTCGTAAAACAATCAGTAAGATTTCCAATTAAAACTGAAGAGATTGGTAATCGATTAAAAAATAAAATCATCGATTCAGACTTTTAATTTTATACGATGAATTCCGTATTCTAAGTTAATATTTTTTTTTTTTTAGTGTTATGTTTTTCTTATGAATTTTTATTTTAAGAAGAAATTGTTTTCCAAAAATTAAAAGAAAAAGTAAAATTTTTTTATTGAAAATGGAGTTTTTTGTATTGAAAAAACTTTTTTTATTGAAAAATAAATGTTTAATCAAATAATAATTTTGTTAAGTTAAAATAAAGGGTAATGGAACCGATTAAATAAAAATCAGTACCGAAGCAAACCCGGGTATTAGTGTACTCGATTCAAATCGAAGACAATATATATCGTAGAATTTTACTTATGTATAAACCAAGGTATTTCTTAAGAAAATGCATGGATAAATTTTACAGTTATGACAAATAATAAGCTACAAACTGAAAGCGTTCATGCAAAAAAACAAAAATTGAGTTAACCTTAGCGTATGAGTGATTTTTTATTAACGCATTAAACATTTTTTCTTAGAAAATAAATTCCGTCTGGATACGTTTAAAACACATCATCTTATAAGCTGTTCAAAAAAGGATTCTTAAACACGTTTATGTATATACTGAAAAAAACATGTTCACACGTGAAATAAAGGTTTAGAACATCTGTTCCTTAGTATTTGTAATAAAAATTGAACAATATTTTCCAAAAAGGTATTTTTTTTTTATTTTTTTTAAAGAGAAGCAAAACTCAGGAAATTCTTCCTATTTATTAATGTGTAGCTTTCTTTGGAAAGTGGATAGTCGAGAGATGAAAGGTGGGGAAAGATGAAGGGGTTCGAACATGGCAACACTGTAATTGCGCGAGATGATAATTTTAGAACAGTTGTGGCTCGCCACCTGATGTAGAGTTGGCGAATTTATAGAATCTTTTTGGTTCATAGCCCTGATTCATTATTTTACTTCGGTGGGGTTAAGTGCTATGGGAACACCGAAGGCGGGCTCTGCGGTACATATGAGGGATATAAAACTCATACATATTATTTTTCTAAATTGATGTTGCCGTCACCGAGAATCGAACCCGGGGCCATCTGTGTAACAGTCCAACGCGCTAACCATTACACCACAGTACCCAACATTTTTTCTTTGGCTGGAAACAAGAATAATTAATTTTTGGCAATATCCAACTATGTTATTGTAATGGAAAAAGTTATAATGTTCACCACAGCCAGAAGCCAGATTTTCCCATTTCCATTTAGTTTAAAAAATAACACGTTTTAACTGGGTTTCTCTTTAAATAAGTTTATTTTATTCAACTACACGGGGCTACAAAAAATAAAAAATTGCAATAATTTTTCAAGTGACCTCAAATTTTCGAGATAACGGTAAAGAGTATTTTTTGCGACTGTAATTTTTGAATTTTTAAACGTTTTTTAAAAGAAAATTACCTGGTCTTTTTAAATGTATACATATATATATAATATATATTTATATATTATTAATATATATATGTAGGTAGAGATTTTTTTAATAACAACTGAAACTTTAAATTTTTATTAAACTTTTTCAATTTCTACGATGTTTTTTAGAATCTTATTTTAAAACAACAATATTCTTGTTTTTCTGAGTGAATCGACCCTTCACTTGTCAAAATCGGTTGAAATCACCTCAAGTGACCGTGGTTTCAAAAATGATGTCATGGGATCGAGCTGAAATTTGCACCAAGTTGAGTCCTATTGGGTAGTAGCTATGACACAAAGCGTTATCGGTCCAGGACTCTCCGAGTTATAGCTTGTTGAATTTTGACGAAAATTATTCGTTACTTTTGCTGCTCCACAGTATAAGATAATAGTACACTTAGAATAATATGTAGTTAGAGACCACTGCAAATGTAGTTAAAAACAAATGAAATTTCATTTAAAGAAAGGGCTACTTACATTTCAGTTAATTCAAATAACATTGTCATTTGTTTTTAAATGTTCAAAAAATTACTTACAATTGTAGTAAAAATCAACCACATAGGTTAGTAAAAAATAAACAAACATTTATTTTTTTTTATTTTTTTAAATAACAAAAAACTACTGTAAAAAATTAATGTAAAATCATGAAACAGTCATTTGATGTGGTTTGTTTTTTTAAATGAACTACAAGGTTAGTAAAAAAATGTAATTTGTTCTACAAACGACTGACATTTACATTAAAAATAAAGAAACTTTATTACAACCCAAACAACTACATATTGTTAAAGCAGAAGTTCCCTGAGTATAAGCACTTACATCAACGCATTTGTTTTATCCTGCTTCTAAAAACACGAAAAAATTTTACTGCGTTAAGATCATAGATGCATGTATTTGCTAGTATTATAACCACCACTGTATTTATGTTCACACAATATTTTTACAACATATTTTGCAGTTATAACAAAAAAAAAAAATAAAACAGAATAAATGTTTGCCTGATGATAGGTTGACACAAACAAGAATGACGTTGTCAGGAATGTTTTGATGCGTAAAAGGATAATGTGAATGCGCATAAATATAAATAAATCTTCATATATACGGAGCACACTTGACAGGGCAATGCTATACTATGAGTTTATACATGAGAGTGTGTGTGTGTATATATGAAAGAAAATGTAAATGTGCTTGATTCCATTATGAATAAGTGTGTGTGTGTGTGTGTATGCGTGTGTAAGAGCAATTGTTTGTATATGTTTAAAGAACTGTAAATGTAACCTAGTTAAGAAGCTAAAAGTTTTTTTAAACACGAATAAAAGCAACAACAACAAGTATTAAACAAAAAACTTTATTACGATGGGCATAACTGTTACAAGGAATATCAAAAGATACATTTGTTTCTGTATCAGTTAGTAAGTTTGCATGTGTGTGTGTGTGTAAGACAGTTTTAACTCTTTATTGGCACGTCATAGATCCGATGGACATTTGTTAGCGAAACTTTGCGGATATATAAAACCATGCTTCATTATGAAATTTTTTTAATTTGTTTGGCCTTAAAGCGCCCTCGGGCGAAAATATTACTTACCAAAGTTGAAATTTTGACAGCATATAAATCCTAGACGGTTCAAGATATTTTAAAAATTAAGTTTAATATAATTTTTATTAAAAATAAAAATTATGTTTTTTTCGACCTTTTATTGTGCAATGAAAATAAAAATTATTCAAGTTCAAGGACATACTCTATATTTCTTTATTAGGATGTTGTCCTAACAAATAATCTATAGAGTTTTTTTGTTTTCAAATTTATTATTTGACCCTATCAGGAATGTGTTGATAGATCTATTTCGGGAATTTTCTAGGTTCCCATCATCAGAACACGTTTTGAAAGAGGTAACAATCCCATGCCAAACATTTATATAAACTAGTTTACTCACTACATGAGAACTAATATATGAGCTCGAAGTTCAAAATTATCACCATTGACCAAAAAATAAATTGAAAACTTGTTTGTGTTTTAATAAATTTGAAAACAAAAAACTCTATTGATTATTTGTTAGGACAATATCCTAATAAAGAAATATAAAACCTGACGATGTTAATTTTATAAGTTTAGTAGTATTTTAATAAAAAGACATCCATTATGTATGTTTTGAGCGATATTGTGATTTTGGCATATTTTAGATTTTGTGTACTTAAAAAAATCATCGTCCGATTTGTTTTTTAGATTTTGTGTATTTTAGATTTTTTAATCATCGTCCGATCGGTAACTTTTTTAAATATTATATACAATCGATGAACTAATTTGTAGCAGAGAAATACATTTTAATATTTTTTTATTAATATAAAAATCACAAATATAAAATATAAGTCTTTTTTTTATATTTTCAAATAATTTTTGAAAAAAGTTCCATCAGAAATTTTTTTTATCAAATACTTATTTGGCAACTCAGAATACAAATATTCCATTTTTTTATTCAAGATGATACTAAAGATGTTGAAATGTTTTAGGATTTTTAAACCACTTAATTATCTATATCCAGTAAAAAGCCTTTTAAATGTACTGGGTCGAATAGGGAACACTGTGTCAAAAATGAGTTAAAGGATTATATTTGGCTTATATTGTAAAAATGAATTTACCGAAAATAACAAAGTTTAACATAATAAATGTGTCATGGTATCTTAATCAACAATTTATTCACAGCAACCAAAAAAAAGGATTACAACAACGAAAAAACAAACAAGGACGTGTAGTAAGAATAAGAAACTTTTTACTTAATTTTTGTTTATTTTGTGTTTTACTATTTACAATTGATTTGTTGATAAACAAAAATAAATAAAAAAAAACAAAATGTGGGTTGCAATCATATTATTAAGTTTTACCCATCTCATGTCCTCAGGGAAAATTTGTATTTAAGGAAGGTACACACAGAGAAAACCAGGCATAAGTTACATCAATTTTCGTCCAATGTAACAATTTCATCAATATTGATGAAACATATTAAAAACAACAAGAATTATAACGCACATATAATGGTCTCCATAAATATTTTCTACACGAAAATAATGAAATCCTTACTAATACAAAATATACTTTATATATATAGTGAAACATTTCATAAATATGATGAAATTGATTTTGGTTTCTATGAATTGTTTCATAAATACTATGAAAATTTACATTGGACTAAAATTGATGAAACATGCCATAAATATGATGAAGCTTTTCGTTTGAGTGTAAAGGTTTCTTATATTGAGTATGGCCTCGAACTTGAATAATTTTCATTTTCATTGCACAATTAAAGGTCGAAAAAACATAATTTTTATTTTTAATAAAAATTATATCAAACTTGTATAAAAAGACAATGTACGGTCTTGTTTACTTTCCCTTTACATCTTGTTTTTAAAGAAAAACAAAAAAACATGTGTAAAAATAAAAAGGAGAATAAAAACAATAATCGTGTATTGTATATCTACCAAAGGTAGAGCTTGCACATAATGAACAAGTTTTCAATTTATTTTTGATCAATGGTGATAATCTTTAACTTCGAGCTCATATATTAGTTCTCAATTAGTGGGATAACTAGGTTATATGAATGTTTGATGTTTGCATGGGATTGTCACTTCTTTCAAAACGTGTTCTGATGATGGGAACCTAGAGAATTCCCGAAACAGATCTATCAACAAATTCCTGAAAGTGTTCAATTAATAAATTTGAAAACAAAAAAACTATAGATTATTTGTTAGGACAATATCCTAATAAAGAAATATTGAGTATGGCCTCGAACTTGAATAATTTTCATTTCCATTGCACAATTAATGGTCAAAAAAAAACATAACTTTTATTTTTAATATTCGCTTTTTGAGGAAAACTTCATTAGTTTAGTGAAAAATTTCATGAAAACTTGTCCAAGTCGTTAAATTCTATTCGATATAAGTGTCGTATTTGATTTAAAACATTACCCAGCAAAACTTTGGTAATAGGTGCGATAAAGTAATGCATTACCTTGTAATGTGTACTCCTTACCTGTATCATTATTTTCCAACAAGAAGTAATGAGTTACCGATAATTGAACACTCATGGATTACCTTGTAATGAGACCTCATTACATTTTACATTACTTCAAAACATAAAATAATGACATACCGATCATCAATTACATAATGCATGAATTATAAACGTAAAGTAATTATTAATATATATTTTTGAAAATCTATTTATAGACACATTACTTTGTGATTTTTTGTAAGCATAATGGTAAGGTGTATATTTTTGATATCACGAAGCACAACAACTCATCTACATGTTAAGCAATAAAATATTGTATGTATCGATAGCTCAGTTGGTAGAGTTCTCGCCTAACTAATTGTTAAGTACCAGAGACCCCAGGTTCGAATCCCAGCATAACCAAGTTATTTATTTAATAAAAAAAAGTTATTTATTTAATTAAAAAAAATATCTGTAAAAAAAAATTTTTATGCATTTTTTTTATGAAAATCTATTTATAGACACATTACTTTTTCCCACCATGTAACCATATAAGTAACCAGTTACTTTACCCACTACAAGGTAATGAGTTACTTTGAGGCTCATCGCCTGTAAAATTCATCAGTGAAGTAACGTGTAAGGTAATGCATGAAGCCCTATGGCGATACATTACTTTACCCATGATTTGGTAATGTGTGGTTTTGCTGGGTAGTTAAACTGATTTGAATTATCAAGTTTAAATTCTAAAATTGGTGTTATATCAGGTTCTTTAATAGCATTCTTAGAACTAGTGATGGTACAAATGGTTCTAGAACTCATGCAAGAGAATGTTATTGAGCATTTTAACATAATCTTTGGGGTGTTTATGAGAACTACCCAGCAAAATTTATTAGACCGATTACCTTTCAACCTGTTCTAGAACAGCTTCTTTTTTGACCGGTTACATGGAACTGGTTCTAGATCAGGTTCCTCGGAGTCGAAATGTAAGGTTCCAGAACCAGTTCTTTAACTGGTTGTAGAACCGGTTCTAAAGCAACGTGTTATAGTTTGGAGGTAAAGAACCTATTCCAAGTAGGACAAACTCCATATAAAAGGAATAGGTTGTAGAACAGAAACGTGTTCTGATGATGGGAACCTAGAAAATTCCGGAAACAGATCTATCAACACATTCCTGAAAGTGGTCAAATAATAAATTTGAAAACAAAATCTCTATAGATTATTTGTTTGGACAATATACTAAAAAAAAAAAATATAGACTATGGCCTCGAACTTGAATAATTTTCGTTTTCATTGTATAGGTTTCTTATGTTTTTTTTAGAAGAAAATTTCTTAAGTTTTATACACTTTAAATAATATGCCAGGAGTAACAGTTAACTTAAAAATTTCTTTATTTAACAGAAAATTGTACTACTTTCTGGTTATAAATGCAATGATATAATAGCCCAGTAAAATAGTAAAATCCAAATAACTGGTTGCAGAACAGCTTATACTGTATTATAACAGGTTCTAATTTCGGTTCTGCAACTGGTTCTTTTTATATGGGGTTTGTCCTATTTGCAATAGGTTCTTTACCTCCAAACAAGAACAGGTTGCTTTAGAACCGGTTCTAGAACCAGTTATAGAACTGGTTCTGGGGCAGTACGGAACCTGTTCTAGAACCGGTTCCATGTAACCGGTGGTAAAAAAAGTTGTTCTTGCTGGGAGTGAATGGGTACACTCAGGGAAGAAGCTTCATCATACATATTATGAAAAACTTTATTGATTTTCGTCCAATGTAACACTTCATAAATATGATGAAGCTGTTTTATAAGAGGATCGGTTAATTGGGCGGATAATACACTGAGAGATTTCTCTGCATGATATTAATGAATTTTTGCATAGAATCAGCTGGAACTCGTCCTAATCGAAGTTTCGTAAAATGTTATGCAAAATATATTGTTTTAAATAGTAGTTTCAATCAAGCACATAACAAAAAGTTTCATTATTTTTCGTCCACTAAAATTTTCTTTGTGTAGCAATTATCTTCAGCATCATACTTCTTTGGGTTAATGTGTTATCAGAAACCGCAGATATTATTCTGCAAAACATTTCAATGTAAAAAAAGTTCTAATTTTTATTTTTTTTTGGCAAAAATATAGATTTTTGCACAATTATCCAGGAGTATTGAGGAAGTTTCACTGGGAGGCAATTTTTTGTTGTTTTTTTGGCAAAAACTATAGATTTTTGCACAATAATCCAGGAGTAGGAAGTAAGTTTCACTGGGTGGTAACATACTCAGACGGGTACGCGATGTACGATATCGCATTTGTCGCATAACGGCCGAAGAGGTGACAGTGGATCACCTTCTCTTGGATTGCCCGGCGATGCAGGGCATCCATCACAGAACTTTTAGAGATCATATACCTGGCGGTTATAGTGGGTGTTCTTATATGTTATCTTGTCCTTTCGGGTTTGTATGGTCTTTCACAACGAAGTCGCTTTTGACTATACTTGATGTCTACGAGACCGTGAGCTGCCACTTAAACCAACAAACCATTACTTCCAAGCTCGCTTGGGTTGCCAAATGGGCGGCGCTAGTAAAACCCAGACAAGCCAGACTTTACACATTAATGACATCGGTACATCGCCCTTCATCACACTAGCGACCCAGAAGTCAATTTCGGTGTAATAATCATTGTATGCGCCCAGTGTAGACCGGATATTTCTCTCCTGGATGTGACGACTCTACTTATTTTTGGCCTATACCTCTCGGGAGACTGTGCTAACTTTCTAAACCGGCCGTGCTCAGGGACATTGGGATGGTGTTCTTGTCTCTTTGAAAATATTTTGTGAGTCGAAAACAATAAAATTTTTAGGTAGCTTTTATCTCTGAAACCCGACAAGTTCAATGCCATTACAATTTCAATGCCTTCCTGTCTCTTTTCCTTTTGTTTTTAAACACACACACGCATAAAATATAACTTTTCTGTTAGCCAGCCAATATGCCCAAGCAATATTTGTACATAACGCCACAGACGACTTTAATACAGACTTATACTTATTTAATTTTAAATACATTTTATAGCCAAGAGTTCTTCCTCGTCAACTTGAGTTCTTAATATCGTATTTTTTTTTAAATAAATTGTTCATTAAAGTAAAATAATTATAACTATTTATAGCAAAAGTACTAGTACTTACCGAATCACATGATATATCAATACGTAATACTGGACTATTCATTTGCATACTATTCAATAGTGTATAATCATCTAATGACCATAAACAGATGGTTTTATCATGACTTGACGATATTAAAACGTCACAAGTGGTCACAACTTTAACACTAGTCACGGCAGAACGATGATGGGTAATTTTATGTAACTAGAAATATATAAAAAAAATTAAACGTCAAAAGCCAAAATAACAAAAAAAAAAAATCAATTTCATTTTGCAAAATAAGTTTAATAATAAATAATGCTATAAATTATGCCGGTCAAAAGGACAATTTCGTTGTAATATACCTCAATTATACTTCTACAGACATTTTGTTCGTTGAAATCCAAAAATATCTTACGTGGGGGGACATGCTACAATTTTGTTACTTTTATTACTTTTGCAATTTGTGTCTTTTTTTTCTTTTTTTTGGTTAAACTAGTTTAGCAAGACATATTGTTTGTTAAGAAGGATGTTCAAAAATAAAATATATAATAAAATATTGTTTTACCTAAATTTGTACAGTCCTAAAGTTAATTATATTATAGCATGCATGGTAATTCGTTTCTTTTACCACAAACCTTTTCTTTTTGCTTTATAATTTAGGCTTTAATACAACCAACCAAACTGCCAGTTAACTATTAGCGTAACACCAACAAGGACCTCTTACTGTGCATAATAATAATATTTCATTTAATATGTAGGTATATATGTGTGTGTGCGTGTGTGGTACAATAACATAACATTCATAATATGTAGTGTATATTGTAACACGCACTTTGATACGAGTACTAATATTTTGAACTTACACACACATATATATGAGGATTTCCAAGGCAACTGTTCAGCTAAAAAAAGTATATCACAGAAATGTCCAACAGTGGTATTTGTTCTCGTAAAAGCCGAACAACTCGAACAACTTTTAAATTTTTCGAAAAAGTGGGCTATGTTATTTAAATTTATTTAACTGAATATTTCTAATGCTAGAAATATATTTTTTTTGCGAAATTTGAAAAAAAAACATTTCTAATATAATAGTCAGAACTCCTATTTTTTAGTGTAATACAAGACCCAATTTATGTCAAAATAGGCCAAATTGTTGTTTTTTTTTTAGTTTTAACATAGAAATTAAAGTTTTCAAATATTAGAACTGTTTGAAAATCCATTTTTCGAATACTTAAAAACCGCTTTATTTAAGGTTTTTAAATTAAAAACCGGTCCAAATAACTGGTTTTCGGGTTTTTGGAAATCACTTTATTTAGCTGATTTCTGAATTTTTTTGTACAAAAAATTACAAAAACTTTAAATGTTGACTTATAAAACTAAACAGATATCCTTTGCAGTTTCATTAGTTTTTTGTTTCTATATACATCGAGATTATCCGTAAAGATCTTATCAGAACCCGAAGTTTTAGAAAATCTAGAGCCTCCAGGCAGAGCTTTAACAAAAAACTTATTAAACATAAATGTTGCTCCATTTTCGTATTCTTAGTAATCAAACACGTGGCTATGGTCTTTTCCTAACAAGCATAAAACAAAATTGTTTTTACTCTGGCTCAAGTTATATTTTTTACAGTTTTATTAGTTTTTTGTTTTTATATACATCGAGATTATTTTTATATATTTTTAGTTTACAAAAATACAGCAAATCAAACATATTAGCTAGGTTGATATTACTATGTATTGCGATCTGGCTAAAGATCTCCTCAGAACCCGAAGTTCAAGAAAAGCTAGACCTTCCAGAATAGGCAGAACTTTAACAAAAAACCTATTAAACATTAATTTTGTTCCATTTTGTCATCTTAGTAATAAAAAACGTGGCGAGGGTCTTTTCCCAACAAGCATTATGCCGTTACTAAACTGTGAAGACCAAAAATGTTTTATTTATATAAAAAAAATTGTTTTTACTCTGGCTTAAGTAATATTTTTTACAGTTTTATTAGTTTTTTGTTTATTGTTTTTTTGTTTTTTGTTTTTTGTTTTTTGTTTTTTGTTTTTTGTTTTTTGTTTTTTGTTTTTTGTTTTTGTTTTTGTTTTTTGTTTTTGTTTTTTGTTTTTTGTTTTTTGTTTTTTGTTTGTTTTTGTTTTTGTTTTTGTTTTTTGTTTTTTGTTTTTTTTTTGTTTTTTGTTTTGTTTTTGTTTTTTGTTTTTTGTTTTTTGTTTTTTGTTTTTGTTTTTTGTTTTTTTTTTTTTGTTTTTGTTTTTTGTTTTTGTTTGTTTTTTTGTTTTTTGTTTTTTGTTTTACATCGGAATTATTTTTATGGTATTTTTAATTTATAACGAGCTTTCAACCTCCGTATATTTACAAAAATAAAGCAAATTAAACATATTAGCTAGGTTGATACTAGTATTTCGATCTGCTATAAATCTCATTAGATATTTTCTAAATAAGGAGTAAATTCATCTTGAGAAAAATAATACAACGTCTGACGAATCATTGAGGTCTATTAATCGAACCTATTTTAAGTATGAGTTAGCGATAGTTTTTTGTCCATTTCGACTAAAGTAATTTTGAACAAATTTAAAGTAGTTGAAAGTATATTTATCTAACATGGAGGGTCTTCTACCGGGACACTCACCGATGTGGATTATTTGTGGAAGTGTTAAATAAAAAAATAAATTGTGAATTAAAAAGAATTTAACTATTTATCCCTCTCACCGTAGTGGGTGGGTGCTCTGGATAAAACCCTTCTTTGTATGCAAAATCTTTTATAGCCTTCAAAGTTGTTATCATATAATAGAAAAAGGCAAAATTTAATGCACATTAGGGTTTTAATTTTCGATTTTTTTGCAAATATCAAATTATACATATCAAAAAAAAAAAATAATACTAAGAAACACTATATTATTTTTTCGCTATATTCAAAAAATTTCCCGCATAAACTTTTTTAAAGTTGAAGAATTTTATTTTTAACTGAACTAAAAATCAATATTTAGCCCAATTTGTAAAGCAATTAGGCTCTAACGATCTCTGCGATCTTAAGGGACACAAAAGCTTTTAGATTTGTCTGTTTCCGCGTATTTTGAGACAAATAGATTACAGCGGTATTTCGCGAATGTGCATCAAAATTCGCATAACAACGAGCATTATATTAAAACATAAGTTGATTTAACTTTAATAGTGTTAATGCAACTTTAATAGTAAAAACTTAAAAAAATGCATTTGTGGAAATTGCACTTTATGCGGGATGTTTTTTTTTACAAAATTACCCGAAAAGAGATTTTTGTTATTAAAATAGTATTGACTATCATGTGATGCGTCGAAATGAAAAATACGTGCAGAATAGAGTTTTGATAAAACGTATATACATACGTCTTACGCAGCAGAGAGGTTAAAGAAAAAAAAATTCGGAAAATCCCAAGAAGCGTAATAAACATAAAAGGATCAAAGCTAATTTGTTTTCTCAAGATTTTTTTTTTGTATTCCAAAAATATTTATTTCTTAACATTTTCAGATTGGAAAATATTCGAAAAATAATATTCGTTTCCTCGAATAACTCGAAAACCGCCGTTTTTAAAAACCGGAAAAAGAAAAAAAAGTTTGTCGAATTATTCGGAAACCTTGTTTGACAACTCTAATAGAAATATTTAAAAAACATATGAAGGACAATATTCAACGAATATATTTTCTCAAAAACTAATTTGAGTGAAACTTTCTGGATCAATAGAAAACCGTCTGACCTTTTCTTATAAATAACAAAAAAATTAAACAAAATGTTGGACGATTAAAAAATTGAGTTTTCTATTACACTAAAATTCAGAATACTGTAAATTTAGACTTTTGCCTGTAGCAGGGGCAGTTGGCGTGGAAAGTGCCATATGTATTTGTACTTGTTTATGTAATTTTTTTTTGTCATGATGTTTATTATTAGTATTATTCGTTCAGGTTCGTAGTTTTACGTTTATTGTTACTTTTGTTGATGGTGCCACATGTTGTCAGATTTTAAAAATAATAAAATGTTAAATTATAGTTTTAAACTTTATAATGTCTGAACTGCATGTATTTAAACTTATTCGTAATCCTCCAAATTAAATCCCAATAACTATATTAAAAAATGATCCTTTTCAGATTTTTAAACCCTATTTTTAATGACGCAGATTTACTCGTCATATCATTTTTCATATTGTGTAAAAATTTCGTTTTCATATCATGTGTACTCTTCGAGTGAGAAGAGTATATCATTTATGTCGAATCTATGCTACTCACGGTATCTCTATAATTAGTGAACTTGCATCTAACTCATAACAAGCAAAGAATCCTTAGGAAACCTTTTTATAGATACATGACTATTTAAGAGATGGGGTTGGGTGAGTCAAACATGGATTGAAAACTTTAAACGCGTCTTCTGCAAAATCGCGTTTTTCCGTTATGACAGTCTTCCAGTAAAAGAGAGAAAAATGCAGTTCCAACTTTTACGAAACAAATTTTCAAAAATGTTCTGTGAAAATTTAAAATTAATTTAATCAATTTTCTCGGGGTTTCATGTACTTTTTTAGGGGAGTAAAGGTTAGTATGGTAATAGGGGTAAAATAGTAAATCTAGTTTTTTCTAATATTAATGCATTTTTAGACATTCTTGTCTGGTTTGAAAATATATTACTACTTTTAACTATTTATGCATTAGAAGGTCAATGTTTTTATTGTATTTTGAATGCAGTTAAAAAAACTCACTAAAAATTGCTTTTAATGTTCGTGTTTTGTTTTACAAAAATATTTTTGTTAAATTTTTTTTTGGTAAATATACTCTGAAATGTAGACAGAGGTCCGCGGTGCAGTTTTAATAGCATTTTTGGGGGGAAGTATTAATAGCAATTTAGCAAAGTTAGAGTGTATTTATGTTTTGTTAGTAGAATAATTTTTAAATTTGTATTTTTTATTTAATTCAAGGAAAATACATAAAACTAGGACAGATCAGTGACTTTCACACAAATCGAAATTATGTGTTTAAAATAAGCCGAAAAAAATTCAAAATATGCACTAAAAATATAAAAATATGCTTCGAAAACGTATTTGGTCAAAATCGATTTTCGGCCATTGACTACAAACATGAAACATGAAAGTCGCTGCCCTGGTGATTTGGTACAAGCAATAAGCTTGTCTCTTTAATAACTTATATGTCATTTATCATCACTTACAAGAAAACTACACAGTTGTGAATCCTCAGATTTGAATCTAACTATGATATGTTGTAAAGGACAAACAAATATTAGATACGTATTTTTTTTAGGTGCACAATCTCAAGTTTGGGGGATAAAAAGTACGGTCAAAAAATACCCAATTTGACGTTTTGTAAATATTTTTGTTATATAAGTTATTAAACTATAGTCAAATTGGGTAGCAAATGAAAGTTATTTTGAAGACGCATCCATATATAAAAATGTCCGTGCATGTCCGGACATTTTTGTTATTTAAAAAGCAATTTATATGGGAGTTTGTTGATGGTTTGAGTTCAAATTAACATATAATAATGCTCATTTAATTTAATCGAGGGGGTATATGGGCTTTTTTCAATTTTCGTAACAACAACTTTTTCCGAAGAGCTTTTATAACCAATATTTTAAATATTTCAAATAAGTAGCAACCTTGGGCTCACGGCATAGTCAATATGGGTATCAAAATTAGTTTTTTCTCAAGTCCTTTAATACTGCGTACAAAATCTGAATTTCTTAAATTTTAAAGACGTTTTCCTATTAAAATGTACAATTTTTATTGAAAAAAATACGTGTCTAATATTTTTGTGTCCTATGTTAATTTCATTAAAATTTGAGGATTCACCACTGTGTAGTTTCCTTGCAGTGTTGCCAAGTTAGGTGGTTCCCCCTAGATTTAGTGGGGTTTTTAGTCATTTAGGGGGTTACAATTTGTTAGGGGGCATTTTGGGGGATAAAAATCTGATTAAAAGTGATACTTTGTCCTTAAAAATAAGATAAGATTTTGTGTTCGATTATTATTATTGTCAAATTTTTGGCATAATTTTTTTTTATTTTTTTATTGAAGGTAAAATTTAAGTCATTTAACTGCACAGTTAAAATAAAATTTCAGATTTTAACAATGAAAATAGTACAACTCTAACGAAATTAGTGTATCGTCACCTGAAATTCAAAAGGCCGTATCTAACAAAAAATTCAAAATTGACTTTTTAATAGATTACGACGTAGTTAACCAAAATACACCTTCCCACAAAATTGTACACGCTTGCGTCCATAAACACCAATTCTATTAACGAAAATCAAAATTCCGTAACTACAATTTTAATATATCCATTAACGAAAAAGTTGCATAGTGCAGTTTTTTTGCATTTTATGCAACGATTTACACTGTTTTCTGTTTAACCAATTTAATTTTATTTTATTTCCTCGGAATAAACAAATTATTTTTTTAAATTTTAAAACGCGTTTATTTTAAAAATACTCACAAGAAATAGATAACAAAAGTACAGAATTTGACTAAAAACTTTTTAATTATTGTCGAAAAGCAGTATTTTTTATCTTAAGCGTTTGTTTTATTTTTTGCATAAATTTTTGTATTAAAGTTACAGCTTTATGGTATCAGAAACATCGATTACAAAAGGCCGTAACTATAGTACTCAAAAACTAATATTTTTGCATGAATTTTTTTCTCAGAAACAAATTTGTCTTTGTTTCTCAAAATTTGGATACTAAACTTCAAGTAGTTTTTTATTTACAATGTTTTTGGCTCTACTACAAAAAACTAGAAAGTGCAGTTACGGCCATTTGGATTATAGGCGACGATATGTATGTATTTTAACAATTTTATTCAAAGAATTTGAAACAAACACTAAAAAATTTAGCAGATTTTAGGAAAAAAAATATTTTAGGGTAATTTTTTGGTAGTAGAGTAAATGCAGGGGTGGATTCGGTGGATTTGTAAAAAAATACTTGGCAACACTGTTTCCTTGTTAGTCATTGAACCAAATAGTGCAGTTTAGCAATTTCAACAAAAGTGCAGCTGAAGCACATCGATTGCTCACCGAAGCTTATCTTGAATATGTTCCATCGATTTAAATGTGCATGAGGTGGTTTGTGCGGTTCAGAATGATTTTTACATGGGAGATAACGGCTGACCTTGACAGCCAGAAAGGGTTACATCTATTATGAGCTGCTGAAATTGGGCCACACGATCACAGGGGACCTGCACCGAACACAATTGATTTGAAAAACTACCGGAATATGCGACAAATTCAAAAATCCTTCATTTATAAATGATATGCCTAATAAAATAAGAAAAATTACAGTACATTTCATGGCACATAATCATAATATCCTACTTCATAATTTATACCTAAAATTTTAAAATCAAAAAAGGAGATGCTTTTATCATACTCCTTAATTTCACTGGATAGAGATTTGTTCATAATTTTTTTAAAATAAATTCTAAGAATAAAATTAAATGTTGAGAATTACGTAAACTGCAACACATGTAAGAGGGTTGTTACTGCAATTGTGCAAACATATCAGCCAGATTTTTCAGCTGTGTCCATTGTGACTCAGAACATTTCTTAGCTTTATATATTTTCTGATCACTTTATTACTTCTTTATTACTTCTTTATGACTTTTTTTATTTTGATACTTTTTGTATTACACTACAAACCAAAATATTGTTCAGCTGCCCCCCGTTGACCTGTCATGGGGTAGGTGGTTAGAGGTTAATTAACTCATTCGTTTGCCCTTTTGTAATTTTTACTTTATAGGAAAAATTTAACAAAAATTAAAACTTATATGGCTTTCAGAAGAAAAGTACACCCAGAAAAAAAAATTGTGTTAATTCGGTCAAAACCATTAAAATTTATGTCATTAGGAAATACCTATAATCGATTATTAAAGCAAAAATACTGAACTGGCAATTCAAAAGAGGGAAAAAGTACTAAAAAAATAATTCTATTACACAATTATACAATGCATCGCTCGAATAAGGGTATAAAATCCAAAGTGTTCTGGAGAGGTAAAAAATGTGGGAAACGGTAAAAATTGAGTTTGGATAATTTTTTTTGCTATTTTGCACATGTAAGTCTCATATACTTGTGTACAAAATTTAATTTAAAACTATGGAGCAGAAGTAGGAAAAAATTTAAATTGAAAATTTTCTTTATTGGAATAAGGGTGGAATAAGGTATGGTGTATTTTCATAGATTTTCTAAGTAGTTTTTTTAAATATCTTCGTTCTTCTTTTGGGGTTTCGAACCTCTATATGAAAATTCCTAACCGTTAGATTGCGTACTAAAAATTAAATATGCAGCCTTTAGTTTTTTTGCAATTTAACTCACTAACGAATTTCATTACAATCTGAGAAACTATGGGGCACTTATATTTCCCGCCTTAAAAATTCGCGGGTTTTCAGTCTACGGCAACCTAATTACAGAGTACAACACATGATTTTGGGACTCAATTCTGAGAATTGCACGTGAAAGTAGAATCAAGAACTTCTGCATCATTCGTTTTGTGAAGTTGGCTACAGTAATAATTTAATGGCCATACGAACTTTTTGGCTCAAGGCGGATTTTTAGCACTTTTTCTATATTTTAACACGGTTATATCTCGGTATACCGTACGGAATATCTCTTTTGTGTCTGAAGCAAAGTTGTAGATATTGAATAGGAAAAAAAAAATGCGAAACAACCCTACCCGAAAAAAGTGCATTCGGCGCCTTAAAAATCGCGAAAATACCCATTTTTCAGGAAATGGGCATATTTGCTTGGCGAAGACAGTTTGGAAACAGCTCCACGTCTCTTTGGCAGTTTCTTTATCCCTTATAAAACTCAAGTAATCCCAATGTACAAATCTCACGATTCTGCCTTTAGCTTCTTGTCCTTCCGTAAAAATTCTGTTAAGGCAGCTGCTTCATTTGGAGGACTGCCAGTTAGAACATCCAATACGTTTAGCGAATCCAGATGCGTTTTGGCCCGGAACTGCAAGTCCTAGAATCCTTCACATTTAAATTGAGAAGCTATTAAGCTATTTCTTTTTAAGCGCATATTTTCGATTTTTTAGTGCATGAAAGTCGCAGCCCTGCTTATAAGGGTTTTCTTAAATATGATTAAGCTATTTCTTTGAGTGCAGAATGAAATAGTTTGTATATATTCAATTGCTGTTGCTATTTTTCTTGCTGGTTTTGTTTTTCTTCTTTAACTGAAACTGAGAGTGTATGTGAATGTGTATGCATGCGTATGCGTATGTGTATGTTTTTCTATTTGGTGTCAATGACAAATATTTTCCGACATTTTACCATAACAAAAGTTTTGCGCTGTTTTAATATATTTGTATGTGTTGTGGTAGTTGAAAGTATGCATTAGTATAATAAGTATATGGTATTTCATAAGAGTGTTATTTTAGTCTGATGTTATTTTTAATTAATGTCAAGACTTGTATAGCAAAATACATATGGGGAATTTCCAATAATTATCAAAGGATTTGAAATTGCTTCAAAATAAAAAAATATAAAAAAAATCATCGGTTCGATAGTCTCTAACAGTTGTTGTTATACATAGTTTGAAAATGTTCACGTGCCTCTAAAAAGTTTGCAAATATTCTGGGTAGTCACAAAAGCAACGTTGATAGTTCAGTTCTACCACTTCATATTTGCATGAAACTTGGTATGTGGGCTATATTAGTATCATATGAAATGTTTTTTTTTAGGCTCGATCAACGCTATATATGATGTGTCAAATCTTATCCAGACATATCCTTTTTTCAGGAATATTCTGTAAAAGTTTTTTGTACGGAGATTTTTGTGATATAAATGTCAAATTTTCATATTTTAATCTTTAGTTGATTTAACCCTGCAGTACTATCGTCTATTCAACTTACGCCAGTACTATCGTTGGGTGTAATCCACCCCTACTTATTAGTATCTGTCATTCATATCAGTTAAATTCAATTATGCAAATAATATTTGTTTTTTTTCAATAATGAACACCAAAATACAAAAAAAAAAATAATTTTATAAGTTTAGCAATTCATTTATTTTAAATATGGGTGGATTCCACCCAGACGATAGTACTGCAGGCTTAAGCAAATACGTGTGTCAGCTTTTTTCGAAATTCGCAATAGTTCGTGTTTTCACAAAAATTCAATATTGTGGGAAAACTAGGTTTTAATGGGTTCAATTTCGTTAATAAAACTTTTCTTTAGTAACACACAAAAATATAAAAACCCATTTCAATTACGAAAACCACCGGTTCAATAACCTTAATTATTGAAATTCCGCCAACAACGAAAATTGCTAATTCAATTAAAAATTGAAAGCTCTTTATTTTCAATTTATAACGAGCTTTCAACCTCCGTATATTTACAAAAATAAAGCAAATCAAACATATTAGCTAGGTTGATACTAGTATTTCGATCTGGCTTAAGATCTCATCAGAACCCGAAGTTTTAGAAAAGCTAGAGCCTATATAATAGGCAGAACTTTAACAAAATTATTTTTAATTGAATTATTTTTCAATTGAATAATAACTCATTTGATTAATAAAAGTGATCAACATCGTATACCTTCCCAAAAACCAAAAAAATATTGTTGTTGCCATACCAAATGTTCTTTTTTATAGAAGTGTTGTTGCCATACCAAATGTTTTTTAACAGCTTGAATTTCATAACATTGAATTTAAACCGGCATGAAATTCTCATTTAGTTAGCAGATTTATTTATACTTATGCGAACAAATTCACACAGAAATTAGTTTTTTTTTTCTCTATTGAAGCGTAGGGGTAATGACAAGTTCTTTTTGTATTTTTTTTTGCATAAATTGGCTCTTATGTTGAAATCAGAGTATTTTTTTTGTGTTTAAAATAGTTTTTAATGTATGTTTTGCATTTTATTTCTGTTAAAAAAAAAATTAAATTTTTTTTAAACGAAGTTGAACTTAAAAAATTACATTATCAATTTTATGATAATGTTTTTGAAGAAATAAATATTCAGACTTAAGCAACTGAAACTAAATTATTCAACTTAATAAACGTAATAAGAATTAATATCTAATCTAATTGAAATTAATTTAAAATATTTATTACTAATACCACTAAACATAAACATTTATAAAAAACAACTACATAAATATTACAAGAACAACAACAATGTTTGTTTTTCAGCAATAATATAAAAAAATGTCAAGCAAGTTCCGAATTTGAGTAAATATTTAATTGATTCAATTAATTTTGAATTGACAGCTTTTATTCAAAACGGTTTAATTGAAAAAAAGTAAGGAAATATATTTTTCTGTGTAAAGTGGATTATCTATGTGTGGAAATAAATTAAAAATTTGCTAAATTGAATGCATTTATCACGGTTGACTAAACCAAATTTTGAAAAAAAAATTGAATTAATGCAGTCTGCAAGCCGACTGAATTTCTAGTTGATGTAAGAATGGAAGTTCTTCTTAAGGAAACAAATTCCCCCACGCTCTTTTTTTGACGGTATAATTTTTTTAGCGAACTCTAATTTTACAAAGTTTTTTGTTTTAAAAATTCAACAATTTAAGCTCGATATATATAAAAATAAAAAACTGCGTAAATTTTTCTAATTCGCGAAAAAAGTTATGCAGCGAAAAAACTCTTATCGGATTTTTTCTTCTAAGCTATTTTATTATATTTACATTAACTAGAAACCGAATTCATTTGCAGATTGGATAAGTTAAAAAAGATGTCTCAAAATTTGGTCCTAAGCACCGAGGAAAATGCAATAAATTTTGCAAAATTCTAAACTATTTTCATACATAGATAATGTACTTGTCTAAAGCTATGTACAGACGGTTGTCAGATCTTACAATATTGACAGAAAAGTTCAGGAAATGTCTAACAACAGTGTGAACTTACAACTTTTGTCTTGCAACATTGTCAGAAAAGGCATTGTCTGTACATTGTAAGACAATAATATTGTCAGACATCTGACATTCGTGTGAACACCCTACGTTGCCATTGTCAGATAATTGCAAGACATTGTAACCAATTTTTTATTGGCAGATGTGTTTAAATGAATGCATCTGACAATGGCAGTATTGTCACAGAAATGTTTCTATTGGCGGCACTGTCCATAAATAATAAAAAAAAAACAAAAGTTCATATTAATAATATTAAAAATCAAAAGTGAAACAAAATAGGAAATCAAATTAAATAAAAAAATGGATGGCGACATTTCCATTAATGAAACCTGCGTCATAGATTGCAGCTATGAGCCAACTGACTTGATGTTTCGTACCCAGTCGCCAAGAGGCTCCCAGTCGCCAACAGGCTCTAAAGCCGGGAAAAAACCATCACCCAAACAAAAATCCTACCGCAAAAAGGTGGAATCCGTGTGGTCACACGAAAGTATTATCAAACTTATCGAAGAAGTTGAGGTACGGCGAAGTTTATGGGATGCTGGTTGCGCTGAGTATAAACTTCCCAAAGATATTTTATGGCAAGAGGTCGCAGATGCCATCCAGATAAGTGTGAACGATTGCAAAGGAAAATGGGCAAATCTCCGCACCTCTTTCAACTGCAATTTGCAAAAATATTTTGTCTTCATCCTCGCTACTTTCTAATACATATGCAGCTAAAATCGTTGCAATTGCTTTTTTTGTTCCATGACAATTAATATTATTACTTTTTCAATTAAATTAAACACACAATTGACAATTAATAATTTCTTTCAAATGCTTTCAC
This sequence comes from Delia radicum, assembly GCA_021234595.1. Lineage (NCBI taxonomy): Eukaryota > Metazoa > Arthropoda > Insecta > Diptera > Anthomyiidae > Delia > Delia radicum. The sequence goes on from CM037855.1 coordinate 148,100,000, forward strand.
AGTTCTGGCAATGTCTAACAACAGATCTGGCAATTTTTTTCATACAAGAATCTGACAACCGTGTGAACTGACAATTTTCGTTGGCAGATAAATTTATTGTTTGGCAATTGTCTGACAATGAAATTGAAAGGTTTTCTTACAATCGTCTGAACTGACAATTTACCTTTTGCTAAACATGTTTCATTGTCAGTACATTGCCAGCACATTGCCAGATCTTACAATATTGTAAGATCTGACAACCGTCTGTACATAGCTTTAGTCATTTTTTTTGTTTTGTTTTGACATGTTTAGCATACCGTTGGACGCTGCTTAAAAAAACCTTTCGTATGATATTAATATTAAATACGCTGCCTTCAAATACACAATTCTTTGAAAATACCTTTTCTGAAAACGGTCCAGCTCACGGGATCTTAAAACAAACCAGAATACAATATAAGCAATATAAGCTATATAATTTAAGATATTTTAATATATACTGTCATATAAATAATATTTTTGTGTGTGATATAAGATATGTTTATATATGATGTCATAAGTATAACTCAACTTAATGTATAATTATGATAATTATGACATTAAATGATGATAAGACTCCATATATTACACAACATTAATAATTTAGTTTGAGATAAGATTATATATGGTCTAACATCATTAATATTTTCAATGCGTATAAGATATAATTATATATTGTTGTAACTTGATCCATATAGGATTAATACTCTCACTTTTGACCAAAAAAATACCCACTATGAAATTGAGAAAACATCAGGTTTTTTAAGGGTTAAACACGTTTGGTCAAAAATAACACTTAAAATAAGATTAAGACTATAAAGAATTGCGCTTTTTCGTTAGTTGTGTATTCTCTATCGACTATTCAAATTTAAAAAAAAATCTGAAAGATGTTATTCTGTAAATTTCCTAGTGGGTATTTTTTATTGAAGAGAGAAAACCTTAACCCTATATGGAACAAGTGAATAAACAAATTTAAAGGCTTTGTAATCTTGAAGTCATAATTTAAATTTAAGTTTCATGGGATCTTTTTTCCCAACGATTGTTTTAAATATAAGTAAATATAATTATAGTCTTATCAAATGTAAGTGATATTTTTCCGCAAATTATTAAATGTGTTATTCTGTAAATTTCCTAGTGGTTTTGTTTTTGGGCAAAAGTATAAAAATTAACCCTATGTGGATAAAGTTACATGCAATAATTCTTTTTATCAAGCTGAGATTTTTTTTTATCAATTTAAAAGCTTTAAAATTTTGTAATCATAATTAAAATTAAGTTCCATGGGTCCGTTTTGTCCCCAGGCCACTAAGGGTTAAACATTTTTTAAATAACAATAATGATAAATAATCTTAATAAACTTTAGCGACTTTGTGCAACCTTTGATGAAAACATTTAAAATTTTGTTCAATTTTTGACAAAATAAACTATTTTCATAAAATGTCCAGGAAAGGAGTCCAAATGCTCCAAATGCAAACTCGAATTATCATTTTTGTTTAATAACAACTATTATATTATAAAAATAGAAATCGGCGTCTGTAAATTAGGCATTTTGAAAAATCTTTTAAATTAATTTAAAAAAAAGACGTCTCTGCATTTTTATCAAATTCGTGGGTCATTTTGGATTTCTGGCGAAAGTGGGTTAATGATATCCGATGAAGTCAGAATTCCAATATCACTTATTTAACTTACCAAATCACAGCAATTGACAGATGTGTAAATCACCAATCAATTTTGCTTAGTTGTTATTGAGTTTAGATGAAATTTCATCTTAACTTAATAAGATGAAAGTTAATCTTAACTCAATAACAACTAAGCAAAATTGTTTGGTGCTTTAAACATCTGTCAATTGCTTTGATTTAGTGAGTTAAATAAAATATATTAACAATTAACACTACATGACACAAATAATGTTGATGAAGGTCGTAGCTGACCAGAAAATGCGTATTCCATTTAGACTGGTGTCTAATACCTTTTTCTATATTTTATCTATTATTATGACAAATATATTATAATTTTCTATTAATTTACAGAGTTTTTGATAATCTTTAGCCGAACGAAAATGACATTGCACATGTAGTTTATACATCAACAATAGAAACCATCACTTTAACCCCCTCACGAGGCACAGTGTTAATTGCGTTACATATGTTAGGCATATTAGAGCAGTTCCCTGAGTGTACTTACAAGGCTATAATAATAAAACAGAATGAAATATACTTGTCATAATAATTTTAACAGACAGTTGAACGGACAAGAATGTGGTGGTAATGGGTGATAGAAGAAAATTAAAATATACAGAAAAAGTTCGAAAAGTAAATTTCATTTTAACTCAATAACAACTAAGTAAAATTTATTGGCGCTTTAAACATCTGTCAATTGCTTTGATTTGGTGTGTTAAATAAGAGATATTCACAATTAACACTACAAAGCACGAAGAATGTTGATGAAGGTCGTAACTGACCAGAAAATGTGCATTCTATTCAGGCTGGTGTCTAATAACTTTTTCTTTATTATTATTACAAATAAATCATAATTTTTCTATCAATTTCGAAAGATTTTCATAGTCTTTAGCAGAACGAAAATAACATCTCATATAAAGGGTCCGCCAAATAACTATTTTTTTGAAAATGCTATAAAAAAACTACTGAATATTTTCTCAAATTTCTTTTTTTATTTGAAAGTACAATCCTTCCGGTTAATAATGGAAAATAATTTCATTCCAATGGCTGCCTCGGCTGGCCATGCAGTAGCCTACACGATAGGTCCAATTTTTAAGCACATTATCGATTGTGTGCAGCTGTATTTCACCAATGGCTTCCTGTTCCGTCCTGTTGAAACCAAATGTTGCCAATATCCTCCTCTTCAATTTTTGTGAACAAAAATTCGTTCAACATGGCCCGATAACGATCGCCATTGACTGTAACGGCCACTCCTTGCTCATTTTCGAAGAAAAATGGCAATTTTCGCACACATTCTGCAACATTACCATGATTTTCAAAGTAATGTCGCAATATTTCCCAGCGTTGTTTAAGCGTATACACAACCATATTCGTTCAGCGGAAGGATAAAACTAATTATCTGTCAAATCAGACATGAGCTAAGTGTTACCATTCACGAAATAAGCACTAGTTGAAAAAAAAAAAACGTTAGATGGCGGACCCTTTACAATTTATAGATTAGATCAACAATACAAAACTTCACTTTAAAAACGTTTTTTTTTTAAATGAAATTCATGCTCATGTTTTTTAACTTTTATGATGTTAAGGACACATTACGAACCATACCTCTAACTGTGTATAATTACAACATATCGCACACCTAGTTCAAAAGTGACTCAACTCAACATTTTAATTTTTCTGGTTTATATGACAATAAAATATTGTTTATCTATAAATAAAAATATCAGTGTATTTTGTTGTTGTTAACTGTTAACTGTTAACTTTATGTTTCAATTAGTATAAAGTTGCAAATATTTTTTTCCGATTTCTGAAAAATTAATAATTTTGAGTTGAGTCACTTTTGAACTAGGTGTGCGATATAAACTATTTATTTTGAAAGTTTTATGAGTCCCTTTGTTTTTAAAATAATATATAGCGAGTTTTTCATTTTAATGTTTTTGAAACTGTAAATGTCAACTTTTGTACAATTTTTTTATAAATATCTTATCAGGACACATTAAATTTATTTATATTTAAAAACAAAATATTCATATTTTTTTGCAAAATTCCAAGTTTTTTCAGTATTGGACGCACTTTCAAAATAAATTTTTTCCCAAAATTGTTGTATATAACTATTATATTTTTGTAAGTTTTATTGTTAATTTTCTAAGAAATTGGAAAATTACACAATGATTATGCATTTTAAAATAATTGCGAATTTCGTAAAAATGGTACGTGCCAGAAAAGTTCGAAGAGCATATTTGGAACCTGGTGATTAGAGTTTTGCACGGGAATTCCTGGGATTTCCCGTGAATTCCCGACATTTGTTAACCCTTTAACTGGCAAACGATGTTTTGCAACGAAATTCATACGATGTGCTCCACTCGAAAAACAAATAATAAGTTCTTCAACAAAATTGTTTATCGTTGCTAATTTAGGCGATATGAGCAAACATATTTCAGGGTGCATTTTGAAAACTAAAGCATATAAAAGAGAAGTTTTGGACAAAAAATATTTCTCTTACCAACATATAACCACGCTCAAAAAAATATTTTTTTTGCTGCTATTTCAGAAGATATCGCGATTTTCGATTTTGGGAAAAAGCGAAATTAGGCGAAAAAGTATCTAAACTTGAATTTATATTGTTCAAATGGTTTGTTATTACTACTTAATGTCTTCTTTCTGAAAAATTTCATAAAAATCCGTCTATTAGTTTATAAGTTAAGACGATATCCTTTAGAGGAATTCTGATAAAATCCTGTGAGTCGTTCGACTAAGGTAGGGACTTATTATTAAAGATAAAGCTTCAATCTTACTTATATTTTATTATAAAGAGTTTTTAGTCAAGATTTTTAGATTTTTGAAAACTATATTTTTTTAAAAATAATTAGTTTTAGAAATTTTACGAAATTTTGATTTTGAAGCTTTCTCGCTTCCAAACCGTGAACGGCACACGAAAAATTTCTTCCCAAACTATTTAGAAAATTTAGTTTGCTATCGGAATATATTAATTTCTAAGAATAAAACGCTCATTTGACGCATTTGTGGTAAATTTTATGAACGCTACCCTGAGGCAGCCTTACCTGTTTGAGGGTTAGTCCTGAAATCCCGGGAAATATTTCGGGAATTCCCGGTAATTTTTTTTCGTAATATTATTAATAAACATACTTTTTTAAAGAGTACAAATTCAAAATTGTAGACAGAGAATTTTCTTGAAGGAGTTTAATTGAAATTTTTCACTTAACTAATGAAGTGTTATACACAAAGTGGATTAAAAACTTATTTAATTTTATGAAAAAGCTTCACAATTTTTATGAAACAAATTCTAATGAAACTTTTAATTAGGCGTATGGAGTTTTTAATAAATAAATGGGCATTTTTCAAAAAAATTGATGAAAAAATTCTCAAAAACTATGATAGCAATGAAAATGTAATCTCAAATTCAAAGTCACTCCATAACGAATGACTTAAATCTGTTCTAAGGATCCTTATTGCTGCCAATCGTACGGATATTATCTGATTTGATAACGTTCTGTAGAAATTGTGCGAATGTATTTTCTGAAATCGCTATAAGTAAGCTGCGACTTTTAGGTATAAAACTATAATCTCAGCCTACTTGTTAATCATCTTTCGGCTTCTATTAGCTATCTAACTTAACAGTTTTCTCAGCTACTGAGAGATTTGCAATTTCTCTTTTTTTACTAATTAATATGGGAATTATCTTTACTTCACTCATGAATTTCTTCATAGCTTTAATGAAGATTGTCACTTTAACTCGTTCATAGGAACTTTTCAAAGAATCTATGACTGTTCATTAAAGTCATGTTTATTAAATGTTTGTAGAATTAAGGAAAATCTTCATAAAACTATTGAAACATTCCGAAAATGAAGCGATTATAGAGTTTAGGAATTTCATATTCAGTTTTAATATTAGGAAGTTCTTTGAATTAATAAAACTCTTCATTAAAGTCTTGGAAAATACATTGGAACTAAGCCAATGAACCGCTTCATTTGATTTTTTAAACAATTTGCTAGAAGTCCAAAATTAATAAAATGTTACATTGAAATAATAAAGCTCTTTAGAAAATATGTTGAAAACTTGAGAATTAAATCTTTAAACTAAAGTTTGAAATGTATGAAAATTAATGAAATTATGAAATTTTATGAAAAAATAAAAAATTAAGTCTTTGAAATAATTTCATAGCTCTAAAGAAAATTTTCGTTAAATTTATGAATAGATAATTTATGAAATCGAATGAATTTTTTTTTTGAAACTATGACAGGTTTGTGAAAAATGTCTTAATATTAATAACATTTGTTGGATATAATTAAATTCTTCATTGAATCTACGAAAACAATTGTATGAAATTGTTTCATTAATGTTATGAATGATAATTCTATCAGTGTATAAATGGGTTTTCAGGAAAAACTCTAATAATAGTATTAACAAAAATAATAAAGGAAACGTGTACTATTGCAATATGTGATTTTTATTTAAAATATTTAAAAAATTAAAGTTTCTGATTAAAAGCGTTGTAACAATTTACCAATAAACCGGAGATAATGCGATTTTCATGTAATTTTACTTGTTCCTAGAAACGAATCTTTTTGAAGGAAACTTTGTCAATTAAAATAAAGCTTTAGTCATTGTCTTGTTGATCGAAAATTCCCGGGAAATTCAAAAACGAATCCCACTTTCCCGGAAATGAGAAATCCCGGGAGAATAAAAACCCTACTGCTGATCAACCTTTATAAGCTCCAGATAATACTTTAATGATATCCGTGTTATTCAATATAAATTAAAATAGAAGAATTACTTTATAACTTCAGCAATTTTTATAATTTTGACAAACAAATTTTTGTGCACTAGGCAAATTCATTGAATACTATTGAACCATATAATTATATAAATTTTGTTCAAAAAGGACTCATACCACTTTCAAAATAAGTGGTTTATACACATATGAAACATTGTTTTAAAATTTTTATTTCATTAAGGTGCGTCAGTGCGCGGTACAAAAAACACCAACAAATTTTAAATTAAAATAAATTTGGATTCAATTTTCGATTATCATGTATTTATTAGGTGATGGCACGCCAATTAAGTACGTGTTGAATTTATTGTGTTTGAATATTGTATAGCCGGGTAAAAATAGTTATATCTAGTCATATATGATATGATTAAGGCATATCTGACTGTGAATGGAGTCACATTACGGCTTATATCATTACATACAAATACATCTACTAATTTTTATTGAGATGATTTTTTATACGGTACGTGATATTATTATATGTCTCCAAATCTTACTCCATACATAATTACATAAGCCATATAATAATACAAATATATGCAGTGATCGATATGATTATATAAGGTGGCGCAAAAGTAATCCTCCTATCAGAAAATGCTATACATAATAAATACATAATAAAAAAAAACATCGGAAGGTTATTTTTGCGCCGCCTTATATATATTCCCATTTTAAGTCTTTTTAAACTATATGTGACGTCATATTGAAAATATTCTCCTTGTAATTGTATATAGGTTTATATATAATCCCATACATATTTTAGTAAAGTTCAATATCAAGTTAAGATATGGCTTCACATAGAATCATAGTAATTTTATAACGAAATTATTTTCAAGTGATTTCTTTTATATAATTTTAAATAAAAAAATGTTTACATTTTATAACACAAAAACACTTAATTACATATTTTTGAAGTACTAAATGTTTTCTTAATAATTTTTAAACATTTCGTTATGTTTATTTAAAAAAATTTGGTTCTTTAAAATTATTGATTTCTAGAAATATTAATTTTCAAATTAAATATTTTTAAGCATAACTTCCAGTCACAAAAAGCATACGTACTATCGTCTAAAATTATATAAAATCAGATATCTTTATATCAATTTATATATAATTTAATGTCCCGGATATTAACAAATCTCGGATAAAATTGTATCAAATTATATCTAATTTGATATAATTAGATACATGTACATGACCCATTTTACGGATCAATTTGTATGTGTTTATATATAGTTACTTAGCAAATTAGATACAATTATAGTAGACTCCATAAAAATTAGAATTTAAATTTTTGTCCGGGTGATATCAAATGGAATTCAAAAGTTAAAAGCCGCAAAAAAGTAAGCTTGTCTCAAACGCCTTTTTCAGTTTTTCAATTTTGCTTAACTATAGCAATTAGAAATATAGACCAATGGCCCTTAAATTTCGCACTCCTATGAACTTAAGTTTTTAAAGAAAAAAATGTTCAAGTTATTTTAAAATTATATCAGTTTCAAAGGATTTAACAATTTCTGACTATATCCCATATCGCTCATTTTCTGCAAGAACGTCACAACTCAAAAAACGTAATTTTTGAGTTAATAACGCAGAATTATTCGTTATATCACATAGAATATTGTGTAACAAAGTCGTATTAATTATGCCTTCATTTTTTTCGTCAAGGTGGGAGTAAATTCAAAACTTTAAACTCGTTTTCTACAAAATCAAAATTTTTGAGTTATGCCGTTATTGCAGTAAATGAGCGATATGTATTTTCCTAATTAGTATGATAAAACAGTAATTTTTATTTTTTAAAAATTCGCTGTCATTCGCGTTTAACTGCTGCTTAAAGTTGTTATTCTTTTTTTATTATAAAAATACTTAGGGAATTGTGGGGTAATTTGAGTCATATAATAATTTTTATGGACATGCGTCTTAAGTGATTTTCCATTTTAAATTGTATTATTAAATTGTATTATTATAATTGTCAGATTGTCTCTATATGATACATTTTTCAACAACCTGCGGCTGTAAGAATCAAACCTGCGCTCTTCTTACATTACAAACGTAACAATACCAAGTCATGACCGTTTAGCGATCACACCCAAGTATGGCCTCGAATGTAATGCAGCTAAATTGCAGTTTTCTTTCCCATTAGCTTTTCTGTTATTGTATATTATACTCAGAAGCGACTAACACTAACATACAGAAATATTCTATTTTTAAATTTTTTGTTCTTTATTTTTCTAATCTCCTCCGTCTCTATTTCACAACGTTACCAGATTGACGTATGGTTTCTACGTTCACTGTTGACAACTTTGCGTTTAAGTTGAGACATCGTCACAGGGCAAATTTTGTAACGTATTTTATAATTATTGTTATGTATGTTGTGAATGGCGTATTGCTTTTCGGAAATATTAAATTGCAAAAATGATGGCAGTTTTTGTGACTTTGGTCATAATGAGGTAATTTGGAGTGAGTTGGGTAAATTGGGACGTGTAATTTAAACAATTTTAAAGCTTCTTCGTGTTGTTTGTATGGCATATATTGTAAATTATAACCATATAATACAAAAAAAAACAGCAACGAAGTCCATATGGAGTTTAGTAAAAGCCATACAGGACATCAAACTTAAAGAATGAACGGCACTTTAAAGGTTTCCGCTAAGAAACATCATGCTACTAAACCACCTAAGGAGTGAGATCGAATAAATCCTAACACAGATTATTACTTATAACTTTTTTTATGTTTAAAAGTGAATTTTTTTTTGAATCAAGTTATCTTTTAAAAAGTCGCCATATGATGTGTATAAATTATTTGCGAAATCGGATCATTACTTTGTTTACAAATGGAAGCTGAACAAAATGTGATTCAAAAGTGATTCTTTAGTGATTCAAAAAAAAGTTCACTTTTAAACATAAAAAAAGTTATAAGTGATAATCTGTGTTTGGATTTATTCGATCTCACTCCTTACTTAAAAACCACTGCTCTTTTTGCTTTGTAGGAAAAGGGATCCCATCATTTTTGGCAGCCGAGCGAGTTTAGTAAAACACAATTTAATTATGTGTAACTGAATCAGCATCATGTTAATTGTTAAACATCTGGATTAAGACTAAATACTTATATTATTAGTAACGATGATTAATTATTTTCTTCAAGAAATAATAATGATAATATTTGGTAGAAGGAAATTCAGAAATTAGACAACAAAGTAAGGAGTAGGATAAAATATAAGTTATATCATAAAGATTAATTATAACAATCAAACGATGGTTAAGGGACAAGTGTAGAAGGACTTGGAATTACAAAACAATAATAACGCAATTTTGTTTATTGGCACAAACACATTTTCAAAAGTGATGATGTCCCAAAAACAAAGAAATTTTATACTTTTCTGGCGAAGTCTAATATTTATGTAAATTCGAAATTAAAAACTTCTTTAAAACATGCAAAAATTTAATGCAATTTTGTGAAAAGTCTGGCCCATAAGTGCAAAAACTGAGTACGCCATTAAAATCAGCGTGTACGAATTATTAAGGATCAGTCTTATTTTTCGTGTTGCGCAGTGTTATGTATTTTCTTATGAAATGTCTCATATATACATTTTTCCTCTGTAGATTAATTAGTATATATAATAAATATCATGTGGTTTTCAACTGTGAATTCCTCGTAAGGTATTTATTTAATTAATTCATACATCCATGACAAAACCAAACTTATAATTATGATTATGAAATGTTTTGTTATAATGAAAAAGAAAAAAAAAAAAATCGTTTGTTATAAAACAAAAGGAACTAAGGGTGTCAAATGTCATTTAAAGGAAAACATTTATTAATATTATAGATTATTTTGAAGTAACATAAAAGGGGTAGTGAAGAAATAGTACAACGTTTTATATACCACTTTACAGTTTTTGTACTAATTTTTAGTACAAAATAAATTTTTATTAAAAATACTTTCTACTTTCTTTTTACAAAGTAAAAAAATAATTACCAATTCTGTTTTTTTACTAATTGCAATCAGCATTTTTTCATCCAAGGAAACTACACAGTGATGAATCCGCAGATTTAAATGAAACTTGGTAATTTTTATAAAGGATAAACAAATATTAAACACGTAAATTGTTTTAGGTGTACAATTTCAAGTGTAGCGGTTTAAAAGTGGAGTCACACATTATCCAATTTGACGTTGCTTTACTAAATATATCTTGTATATGTTATTAGACTTTGGGCCAAAAGGGTATGGTGTATGTTATTTTAAACACTTATTCTCTGGTATATAAAACATGTCCGAACGTGTTTGTTAATCAAATAACTAAAGGATCCGCCATCTAACTTTTTTTTTCAACTAGTGCTTATTTCGTGAATGGTAACACTTAGCTCATGTCTGATTTGACAGATAATTAGTTTTATATGGAATATGGTCCGTATGTTCGTTATCTTGTGAAAAAAGTGAAAGAAACTGCCATCCTCATCGATAAACCAAAGCGTGAAAAGCCAAAAACAGTGCGTACACCCGAGAATATTGCTGCTGTGGCAGAAAGTGTGCGTGAAGCGCCATCAACATCAATTCACCGTCGTTATAAACAATTGAACAGGAGTTCAAAAAAAAAAAGTTATTTGGCGGACCCTTTATTTTTTCGAATACCGCATTTGTATGGGAAGTTGTGGTTAGTTTTAGTTGAAATTAACATATAATAATCCTTATTTAATTTTATCGAGGGGATTTCTGCATATTTTTTAATTTTAGTAATCGGTCGGTATTAACACGACTTTCCCCGAAACGCTTTTATAACCCATATTTTAAATATTTCAAATAAATGGCAACCCTGGGCCCACATCATAGGTAATATGAGTATTAAAATTTTCGTTTTCTCGAGTACTTCAATACTGCGTACAGAAAAATCTGAATTTCTTAAATTTTAAAGATGTTGTTTTCTCATAAACGGTTCACTGGTGCTGATTCGCCCCTATCGAACTTTCTCATGTCAATTCCTCGGCCATGCTCAGGCGAAGGAATATCTGTTTATGCGTGGTGAATTTCTTGGAGTATAGACATATTTAAAGGGGAGAAACTTTAAAAGAAACTGTAGAAAAAGTTGCAGCGTTTTGAAATTTTCATGGGTGCGAATTCTCACCTGTGTACCGTTTGAGGGTTAAAGTGGGAAGTTGAAATGACTAATCCAATAACTTAGGTATATGTTGGAGTATCTATAACCACTTCCTCTACACACTAAGGATATTATGTAGGCAAAGACGACAGCATTTGTAGTCAAAAACAAATGAAATTTCACTTGAAGTTAGGACGACTAACATTTCATTAAATTCAACTAACATTTGTCATTTGTTTTTACTGCTCAAAAAATTACTATTAATTGTAATAAAAATGAACCACATATGTTAGTAAAAAATAAACACCCAGCAAAAAACAACCTGGATTTGGAAGCAGTAACTACATTTGTATGCTTCCAAAATAACGCTTCACCGCCTTGCATACTATAAATCAATTAGGGAAGGCATTCTGTCGTGCTTCAAGCAATAGAGTATGCATACCATGAAGCACTAATGTTGTCAACATACAAAAAGCACTTCTTAGTGCCTAAGAAGGCATGCATTTAATGCTGCTAAGAGCACATGAAAGAAGCGCTTTAAAAGAGACATACCAATGGGACATCATGCCTTCTTTATTTGCTTTGGAAGCGCTTCCTTATCAAATAATGCCTTCCGGAAGCGCCTCTGGGTAAGCACCATTTTTTTTGCTAGGAAAACATTTTTTTTTTTATATTTTTTTAAATAACAAAAAAAAAACGACTGTAAAAAATGAATGTAAAATCATAAAACAGGCATTTATTTTTTTTTTAATGTGGTTTGTTTTTTTTTTAATAATCTACAAGGTTAGTTAGAAATTTAATTTGTTCTACAAACGACTGTCATTTACATTAAAAATATGGAATACAACCCAAACAACTACAAATTTTTAAAGCAAAAGTTCCCTGAGTGCATGCATACAAATTTTGGAACCTTGCACAAAGAAAACAGACTCGGTGGTAGCAAACATATTTGTTACCAATCGAATGCTTCGGTTGTTGCGACCGAAGTTTTCGGTTTTTATAACAGTCATTTCATTGAAACAAATTCTGTCACGACAATAGAATTTCATTGCCTCAACAGAAATTCGGTGGTAACTACCAAAAAATTCGATAGCTACAACCGAACCATTCGATTGGCTACAAATACGGTTGCTATTACCGAATTTATTTTCTGGGTGTGTGATTAAGTTGATAAAGCAGAAAAAATTTATGAGGAATTTAAAAATGTTCAACATTTTGAGGAAAAATATCTTAAATTTTGTATGACATGGATAACCTTTAGTCTATCTGTTAGTCAATGTTCAAGCCTAATAAATCATTTATCTTTAACGGCGCAAAAATTATGGCGGTCTTAAGTTTAAAGAAACAAAAAATTATAGGTTTTATTTGGATTTAATTAAAGTTATATCAATTTAAAGACATCTTTGTATTTATAAAATTTCATTGTATTTTATCATTTACACAAAAAACTAAATTTTTTTTTTTTTGTTTATTACAAATTTGCAGTAAATCATATTAAATACTTTTGAATTAAAAAAATTAAAAATTTTATGTGAGGATGCTTTTTGAGTTTTTAAAAATTTAGTTTGCTAAAAGTCCTTAACATTTGTTGATGCCGTTTTAAATTGTGTATTAAGCTCATTAAAATCGTTTACATCAAGCTTTGGCGGAATTTATACAGCGCGTTAGTTGTCACAAAGAGAAAGTTGTTTCGAAAACCCTGCGGCTAGGTATGAAAAAATACTTACAAGCAAACTGCATAGTGGTGGATGTTCAGATTTTAATGAAACTTGGATATGATAGCATATTTCTCAGTTCCCGAAATATGCTATCTTCAAATATAATTGTAAATGTCAGTCACAAAGAACATACATTATCAAACAATTTACGAAAATTACTTATAAGTTTGTGAAGTTCGTACACAGAAAAAACTAAAAACGGGGTTCAATTAAAAAATTTATTGGATCAATTAATATTTTAATGGATTTTGTTACTATTACGGCCATGATAATATCAATTAAAACTTTTATTGAAAATTAAAAAGAAAAAAAAGTTACAAATAACTTCTACAAAAAAAAAATATGATACTCACAAAAAAGTGTGTTTGTATGTGTGTTTTTGTTAATGTTGCGTCTGTTTGTATGGTTGTGTGTATGCTCGTTTCGTTTGCAAACTTCAAACGCATTTGGTATTTTATACTGAAAATTTTCTATTTAAGCATAAAGTATATGAAAAAAAAAAATTTCAGAATTACGTCTAAAAAATATATGTATTTATATATTTAAGAGTCAATTAAAATATTAATTGGTTCTATTAAATATTTGTTTAGAAACAAATTTAATTCAAATCAAATCTTTAATTAGATATTTTAGGTTGATCATTTTTTCTGGGTATCCTGTTATTGGTGCGTTGATATCAACTTGGTTACCTCAAACTGTACAAAAAATTAAACTATTTTTTAAATACTCCACTCAAAACTCAATTCCATTAAAGGGCTCCAAAGCCCTATGGAAAAAACTGCGCAGGTTTCAAAATCGGAAAATTTTGGTTTCATTTGTAACCCATCATGCAACTATTCACCAACCACTGATATGGAAATTAAGTTTTTAGTAAATGTATCTCTCACGTCTTGTGACTTCATTTTATATTGGTTTGGATCTGAAAGTTTATAACTATGAGCAAAACAAAAATGAATAAAAAAGCTCTTATAAGTTTCAAGTTATATTTTAATGGGCATCAATTCTTTGGTTGATCCTGTCCATCGTTTCTACCAATTAAAAAAATATTGAGAAGTAAGTGGAACCTAAAGTCAGTTTCAACAGGTGTCGAACATTTTTCAAATAGCTCATATATATATCAAACATTTTTTTAACACAAATCGCATTTATAAAAAAACCTTTCAGATTAGTATGCAGACTTACATGATTAGAAAAAAAAAATATTTATTTGGAGGTAAAAGACTGTTGGTGATTTTTAAGGAAAAAAAAACACCGTGTATTAAATAAAACTAGTTTTAATCACAAAAAAACTCGACCTGACGATAGATCAGTGCGCTAAAGCGCTCTGTCTAACGTGTAGTGCGAGTGCATGTGGCATTAGAAATCAGTTTATCTCTACCACGGTCAGTGATTGCACAGAAAATTTCATATAGACATTATTCAAAAAAAAAAAAAAAAAAAAAAAAAACAGTGTCACTGACGAAGGTTTAATACCAGAAACTGCGCAGTCTGATTCAGAAAATTGAAAATTTACAATGTAGTTATGATTTTTAGAAAATACACTCATTCTTCTCTACCACGCCTTTCACAATAGCAAAAATTAGATTTTTTAAAAATCTAATTATTAAAACTAATATAGTTTTTGATTTAAAGAGGATACTGCATTCGTTTTTTATTTACTCAAGAATTTATTTGGTTAAATAACCAATATTTAAGGAAAAAATTGGCCTGGAATGGGTATAGCTTTTTGCACTGTACCTAACTAAGTCGGAGCAAATTTTGAATTTTATATTTTAAAACGGAAATATCTTGGGAACTACACACATATAGAAAACTTTTTGTAATTGAAAACTGAAATTTAGTTACTACGACTCAAATTCTGTTAGTTCGAATTTCAGTCGGCTGGTACAACTCAACATTAGTTTCTACACCAAAGTTCGGTTATTTCAACTAAATTTTAGTTGTAACAAAATATTCTGAAATCTAATGTAGATATCGTTATACTAACTGAATTTATAAATTGTTACCATTAAAATAAACTTTTTAATTCGGTTGGCACTTTATTTCTCTATGTGTATAAGAGATAACCCACACATGTAATCATGTTTTTTGTTAACCGAATTTAATAAAATCGGATATAAAACAAATAATTGGAGAACGCTTATTGCTCAAAAATTTTCCTACTTTGCAAGGAAATCTGCCCCTCTGGAATCTGTTAGATTCAACGTCAAAACTTAAGCTCGATATTACATCACTTATATCTGTTCAAAGTTTCCTTGCAGTCGGACCACAAAGCAAAGCCGAATAATATCCAAAAATATAGTCATATATCCCACTGTGATATGCAAGTTCTTAGACGAGTTTTAATGAAATTGTCCACTAAACTAATGAAGATTTTTTCACAAAGTGAAGAACAAATTTCTTAAACTTTATAAAAAAAAAGCTTAATAAATTTTGTGAAATCATTTTTAATGAAACTTTTTCATTAGGCTTATGAAATTTTTAATAAATAAAAATAAATTTTCAATCAAATTTGACGAAAACCTTCAGTTTCAATGTAGGAATTACAGTGACACTTTGCAGATTTAAAGCAAAAATTCATTAATATTATGCAGATAATTCTCTCAGTGTACATTTACCTAAAAATAATTAATATAAAAATAAGTTAAATGGCATAAAGTGCGAAGTCAACATCTCTGTTTTTGACAATATATTTGACAATATTTCCTACTTAAAAAAGAAAAGTTTTACCAATTTACTTTTTTTAAGAAGTGTAAAGAAAAGAAATAAAAACTTTTTCATTAAATGTTTTTATTGTTACTACCGTTAAGGAAACTGGTGACAAAGTTGCTGTTTGTCTTAAGGCAACATTTGATGGTTATTTCTGATGTGAAGATCCTGTTACATACACTGCTACATAATTGATAACAACTATCAAGATTGAGATTACCATATAACTGACTCATACATACGCAAGTTACTTACTTAACAATTTATAACACACACAATCTCACATGTTGTGTTGTGTTAAATTTGTTAGGCGTTAAATTTGAAATTTGAAATAATTCATGCCTAACGCAGCTCCATTTAAAAAATTAGGGTATAACTTATATTTCTTTGAAAAAGAAAAATTTATTAATTTATTTATACTCAAAACAAAATATTGACTAAAGATTATCAATTAAATTTTTGTTTGAAAAGATTTTTTTTTTAAAATTAAGTATTAATCAAATTCAATTAAATATTTATTTGTATCAATTAAAAGTTTAGTTGAAAATGTAAACTAATTTTAAAATATTGAAATATATTTTTTTAAAGCTTATAATTCTCATAAACTTTTTACTTACAAAATGTGGTAAAATACAAAATCATGGACACAGAAAACAAACTGTTTGAAATTCCATTGCAACCAACTAAATTTAATTATTATTCAATAATTTTAATTGTTAGTACTTAAAATTCATCATCGGAGCAATTAAACTTATTTATGAACAGCAAAATAAATAATACTAACCAAAACACTGTCACATCCAAAATATGGGCCTTTCTAATCAATATTGAAAAACTATTAACTTCTACATTAGTTTTAACAACCAACAACTTATCTGAGATTTTATCACTTGAATAAAATATTTGCAGTTAAAATGGAATAATAGTTTCGACTTAATAATTGTTTTATTTATAAAATAATTTTGTGGAACGCATGTGAGTCCATTTATAGAATATACAATATGGTGGGGCGATTAGTATGGAAGGAAAAAAATCTTAATAGGCGCTTCGCGTTTCTGACTCTTGGGATTGTACTGAGCAAAAAAGTCCACTTGACCATACGTCTACGGTGAAAATCGAGCTTCCAGATTTTGACCTTACGGCAAAAAAGTCCTATTGTGAAATTAAAAATTAACCCCTTAAACCCCACCCACAAATATGATTGATGCATTAATCTGCTAGAGAATCTTCCAAAGAAGATATTGATACCAGAATCTTGGATAAGCTCCTCCTACTTCCTGAGATATGTCCATCCCACACATTGTTACTTTCACAAAATACGGCTAAAAAGTCAAAATCTGGAAGCTCGATTTTCACCGTAGACGTATGGTCTAGTGGACTTTTTTGCTCAGTACAATCCCAAGAATCAGAAACGCGAAGCGCCCATTAAGATGATCAAATCGACCCACCCTAATATATAATCCATAAACATAAAATATTGAATTGTTACAATAAAAAACCGAAATTTGTAAAAATTTAATAATATTGATAGTACGTAGAACTACAAAAAAATCGTTTAGCAAAAAATTCCGTTGCAACTCCGAAAGTTTTTTAGCAAAACTGATTTGTGTGTGTGAGTATAAAACTCACTTAATTGTAAATTTGAGAAAGTCGACTTTATTGAGACATCTTATAAGATATTGAAATACCATATCCCTCAATTTCTCTTTTAACCATTTTTGCTTATGTTTTTGTTATGTTACATATAATACAATACATATAATTAAAGTTTTAATTAATATATTTAAAAAATTTTAAAACAACTTTTTAATGACATAACTACAAATTTAATTTGCCTCTCAATAAAATTTTAAATTGAATTTACAAATATCCCTATGGGGAATGAGGAGTCAATTGACCTAAAAGTGACTGGTTAAAGAAGGACTTATCACAGGACTGGTATAATTTAATACTGAAGTGGTTTAAGCAGTGTCAATTGTTCTAAAATTACCAATCCTGTGACTGGTAGAGGGAGGACATACCACTTAACCAGAATGCTTATTAACAAGAAAAAGCCTGTTGGTCAAAATTTTACCCATTGGAAGCTGCAAGTAAAATATTTTACGTGAATATCAAATTTTAGTATTTTCTGTACACACTGGCTTAAACGTGAGTTCCCCAATAGTCGATCCCAAGTTCGATTCCAGGCTTAAGCTACCACACAATAATTTACAAAATGTAGCGAATTGCCGTAAGTCGTGTCTGCTATTAAGTACTTTTTATTTTATTATTCTTGGGACACTATTCCAACAGCTGCCCTTAGTATATTTGAAGTAAAATATAAGTATCCGTCTTATGAATTACATATATAACCATTTATGACGATATAATATTTACATAGTATGTGTGTTTTACATAAATTCGACATCGCAAGTAAAGCATAAAATCTCAGCAATTACTACGGAATGTATAAAATTTAAACATGACGGTTAAAAGTAATACATATATATGGCGCTTTTCAAGCCAACTGACCCGCTAAAGGAAAATGTATTTCGTATGAATGTCAAGCTTATTTGTTGTCCTATATAAAAAATGGAACAACTTGTAAAAATCAGCTCGCTGATTTTCAGCGTAAGATTTTGCTGACATTAGCAATTTTTTGCAAGCACACCCACCCTCCTGACTAAAATTTTGCTGACTCAGAAAAATTTTTTGGTGTTTTTTTTTTTAATTGTGGAGATTTTTCACTTTAATTTAGTTTTTATTTTTTTTTTTTTTTTTTCAAATTTTGTCGACTTTTGCTAATATTACCAATTTTAGCAATTCATTAATTGTTTATAATTTTGGCGATTTTTTTTAAATTCTGGCAATTTTCAATATTTGGGCTTTTTTCTATTTGTTGTCATTATGGATGGGTTAAATAAAAACTGGAAATTTTGTGTACACTAAATGAATTTTCAATTAAAGATTTAATATTAAAGTGAATTTAAAATCAAACAAAAGTTTAATTGGCATTTTATTGAAAACTGTTTTTTCTGTAACAATTCGCAAAAATTATATGTCTTCCAAAAAGTTTAAACTTTTTTTTTCATTTATAAGAAAAAATAAGAAATTTTTCTATCGATATAGAAGGTTTCATCGTGTAAGTCGATTAGTTTTGGAGAAAACATTCTGCGAATATTGTCTTTCATATATGTATATTTCAATATTTCTATGTTAAAACTACATGACATAAAGAATTTTATTATATGAATAATTTAAACAATTTCAATTTTTCAAGGTTTTTTTAATAATGAGAAACAATGCACAGGGTTAGGTAGACTGTACTTAAAAGTTTTCAGTTCAAAAGTCACTCTAGGTTTTAGTTAAAAATTTTCAATATCAAATGTAAATTTTCACCATTTAAAATAGAAAACTTTAATTTATTTAAAGTTTTCTTGATTTCAACTGATGTGGTCAATAAATATAACAGAATCGTTTGTAACAAGAAAACTAAAGTAAATTTTATGTTTATCACAGTTTGCCATATTTACAAGTACACTAAAAAATAAATATAAGTTAGTAGAAAAGTTAGTGAAACGTCTTGTAAATCAAATATACTACAAATTTTTTGCTGAAATTTTGTTTTCAGCTAAAATTTAAGTTATACTTATTCAGCACTTAACTGGTTTCCACTAATGTTTTACTAATATTTTACTAATGTTTTATTTTGATAAAAAAAAATGTGCTCATAAGCACAGATATACGCAGAATGAAGTAGATGTCGCGGTATGTCAAGATGTAATAGAAACGAGGATGATACTAAAAAGTACAATTCATGTAAGACACATAAAAAATTAAAAAAAAATGGAAGATTTCCATACATATGAAAACAAAAGGACGAAAAGGATCGTATACATATAAATTTGAGGGTTAACAAAAATTTAAATTTTGTGTTGTCACCAACTTGTCAAAGTGTCTATTAAGTAAATTAAAGACAAAATAAAATATTTAAGTTTAATAAAGATTAGATGTGTATTTGTAAATTAAATGATTTTGTCGACTATTAATGTAGTGTGGTAAAATTGCAAAAAAAATATACGTTCAGGTAGACAGACTAAAGCGAAAGACAAGGACACACATTTAACTTTATTTTGCATGTTTTCTTTTTCTTATTGCAAAAAAGGGTTGTATATTTCAAATTTAGTTATTTCGTTTTGTTGCGTTTCTAGAAAGATGACATCATTAAGACAACCATTGATGTTGAAGTAGTTGAAAGATAATTTGTTTATATTATATATAATTATTTCTATACACAGAAAAAATTATCAACCTAAAATATCTAATTATAGATTTGATTTGAATTTAAATTGTTTCTAAACAAATATTTAATTGAATCAATTAATATTTTAATTGACTTTTAAATATATAATTACATATTTTATTTTAGACGCAATTATCATATTATTTTTTCATATAATGTATGCATAAATAGAAAATTTTCAGTATAAAATACCAAATACATTTGAAGTTAACAATCAAAACACACACACACAAACAGACTCAACATTGTAAAAAAAAACACATACCAACATATAGATCACACACATTTTTTGTGAGTATCATATTTTTTTTTGTAGAAGTTATTTATAACTTTTTTTCCTTCTTAATTTTAATAAAAGGTTTAATTGATAGTATCATTGCAGTGATAGGTGCAAAATCAATTCAAATATTAATTGATTCAATACATTTTTTAATTGAAACCTGTTTTTAGTTTTTTCTGTGTATATTTCAGATATTAAATTATTTCGTGTCGTAAATTTGGGATTATGAACATTTTTATATTTTAAAACGTATTGTAAGTTATTTTTAAAAATATAACAAAAATCAATTTAAGATTTTCAGAAAATAATTTAACTAAAGTATAATTTTCTACAAATTTTTTGAGTTTTTTTCAGTCTACTAATATTCAGCAATAGTTTTATTAGCTTTTAGCAAGGATTTTTTAGTTTTGAATCAACTAACTTTTGCTGAATCTACTAATTTTTTTGCTTAAAATCAGCTCGCTAATTTTCAGCAAAATATTTTACTGATACTAGCATTTATTTTGCAATCACCCTCCAGACTAAAATTTTGCTGAGTCAACAAAATTTTTTACTTACTTTACTAACTTTGTTTTGGGTGTAATACACGAGTTGTTATGAGAAAACCTAATATTTATGTTTTTAAAGTGAAAAAAAGCCAACCGATTTTTAAAATACTCTATATACTATCCTATTATACAATAATTTAACAGTAACTGATTGTAGTTTATTTAAAAAGTAATCAGTAAACTTTGTTTTTTAAGCAATATACATTTAAACTACAAAGAAATATTTTTTTAAACTTATTTTACCATTTATTTAAAAACAAACTTCACATAAATGCTGGTTTTCTGTACCAGTTATTATTTTCATTAAAAATTTCCTTTTTACAAAAAAATTCATTATTTGAACCAACAAGTTATTGAAAGTAAAAAGAAAAGAAAAACTGTTGTTTTTAATAATTTGGTAGTTAATTTTTGATAGTTAAAATAAAATAGCTTAATTTTACGGATTTGTAAGTTTTTTTTTTAAATTTGTTTATATTATTTTTAATAGTAAAACTTATAGAAAATCTTTTATTTTTACTGATTTGGAGTTCATTTTTAATAGTTAAAGAGAAATGAAAAATACCCTGGTAGAAATTTGGGATGGTACAAAAAACGAAGAGTTTTCAAAACGTTTGTTTTTGATGGTACTAAAATAAAAGCGTTTCCAAAGCGATAATTGCAAATAATACGAAAAAAGCATTTAAAAAACATTATTTTGGATTGCTATTCGAACGTTCGGACAAAGTATTTTAGGAATACTTTTTATACAAAACTTACAAATATTTGTGAAATAAAAACACTGTAAAAACATTGGTTCAAAGCGTTTTTCCAACGTTTGTAAAAAGTACTTAAGAAGTTCTTATCGTACAAAATTTACAACGGTTTATAAAATAAAACCAATGTAAAACCATTGCGTTAAAGCGTTTTTCTAACATTTGCCAATAGTACTTTAGAAATACTTTTTTTTTTGCGATTGCAGCTGTTCTCTCTGTTATAATGTCAAACGAGTTGCAACAACAGTTTAGTGGATGCGGAAAGCCAAATAAGGGTGTAGGCAAAGAAAATTTCAGTTCAACCCAAGTACATATATGAAGAATTAAAGGGTAATAAGTACATAACTTATGAAAAAAGTATTTTTTACAACATTTATTTTCTACAGATTTTTTATTACATCAGTTTGAAACTGAAACACCATCCAAAATTTTGACACAGACAAGCCGCTGGTTGGCGACTGCTAAGTACAGAAACTGCTCAAAACAATCTATTTTCAATCAAATTTTTCTTTCGAGCGTTTTGACAATGTTCAAAATTACAACCCTCAAAGCGGTTATCATTTGGGTCGTTTTCATAACGCTTAATAACTGTAAGCCAAAATGTTCTGCAAATACTTATTTAACGATTGAAAAAGCATTTCAAAAATTTTGTTTTGCAATGTTTTGAGAACGTTATAAAATACCATCCTCAGACCGTAAATTTGGGTTATCATTTTGCACATTCTCAAAACGCTTTAAATTTGTAATTTGGTATGTTCTGAAAACGCTTGTACCATCATGAAAAATGCTTTTAAAACGTTTTAAAGATTGTATTTTTCTACCTGGGTACATTTGATTTAAGAGAAATGATAGTAGACCGGGTTTTAACTATATGTTTAGTAGTTTGAAAGTACATATTCTTTTGAGTTTAACTACAAAATATTGTGAGTGTATTAGATTAGATAAAGCAACGTATAAATTTATAAACTTAGATGAGAACAAACATCGTACAAAACTGTATCAAATCACTTCTAATTGGATAGAATTTCATACAATTTAATCGAGCCATTTTTCGGATGAAATTTTATATAATTAATTATGTAGTCATATTAAATTTTTTTTTTTTTTATATTTAAAACAATTTTTATTATAGCTATTGTTTTGTTACACTGCAACTAGTTACTTAAAACTAACGAGCAATTTAATTCTATTTTATATAAACAGCTAAAGTATTGTGATTAAGATGATTTTTGATTAGTCTCTATAAAGGCCACGAAGATCAGAGGGTTTAGTTCTCCTTAATCGACGAGTAGGGCCATTGTTGGTAGCTAAGGATGATGCTTCTTCGTTGACATGGCATAGTAATCTTTGATTATGGGATTCAGCAATCTTGCTTATTGTGGCACGCACAGAGTCCACATGTAGGTCTCTGTGAATATCTTTGTTTCTTATGTAGTATGGTGCATTAACAGCATTTTTCAAAACTTTATTCTGGAACCGCTGTATAATTTCGATTATAGTTGGTTTCGCACAACCCCAAAGTTGTGCACCGTAGGACCATATTGGTTTGAGTATTTGCTGGTACAGCATAAGTTTATTTTCGATTGATAATATTGAATTACGGCCTAGCAGCCAATGCATCTTTCGGTATTTTATGTCTAGCTCTTCTTTTTTCTTTTTTACGTGATGTTTCCATCGAAGTTTTGTATCAAGTGTCATTCCCAAGTATTTTGCAGTATTGGATTATGGAATTATGTTATTAAATAATCGAACAGGATGGTATGTCATGCGTTGGTTTGTAAAATCAGTGTGAGTTGATTTGGAGTTGTTTAATGAAATTTTCCACTTCTTGGTCCATTCTTCAATTAGTGTTAAGGCAGACTGCAGTTTTTCCACTGATTTTTCTGCTGTTTTGTCGACAGATAACAATGCGGTGTCGTCGGCGAAGGTAGCAATCGTGCAATTGGCTGGTATAGGCATGTCATAGGTGTAAATAAGGTACAAAAGAGGACCTAGCACACTACCTTGGGGTACTCCAGCTGTTATTGGTTTCAGATTAGACCGTTCATTTTCATGCTTCACATAGAAATATCTGTCAGTTAAATATGAGTGCAGAATTTTACATATTTGTGATGGAAATATTGAATTAATTTTTAGCAATAAGCCTTTGTGCCATACCTTATCAAAGGCTTGTGAGACGTCCAGAAATACTGCAGAGCAGACATGCTTTTCTTCTAATGATTTTTCAATTATATCAGTAATTCTATGTACCTGATCTATAGTAGAGTGTTTGCTTCTAAAGCCAAATTGGTGATTGGGTATTATATTTTTGAAAATTCATATAGGGTTAATTCTTTTTAATAGCAATCTTTCAAATAATTTGGATAATTGTGTTAAGAGTGAAATTGGTCTATACGATGTTATTTCATATGGTGATTTACCTGGTTTTGGCACCATTTTGATCTCTGCAACTTTCCAATAAATAGGAACATGTTTGTAATAAAAAACAGCATTAAATATATCACACAACTTTAAGAGAGCTTTGGTGGACAATTGCTTTAAAACTTCCGCAGTTATTAATTCATAGCCAGGGGCTTTTTTCAGTTTAAGTATCTTAATTTCATGTTTAAGTTCTGCAACAGTAATATCTGCAATTAGAGTATCGTCGTATATAAGTTCTCTAGAAACTTGCTCAGAAGAATTTTCACTATCAGAAAATATACTGCCTAAGTGATTTGCAAAAACTTCAGCCTTTTCGGAATCGCTTTTTGCCCACGAGCCATTCGGATTTTTTACTGGCATCTTTTGTAGAACAGGATTTTTAAATTTTTTGGTTACTTTCCACAAGGAATAATCAGTGTTTTTATCATACGTCAGCCCAAGGAGTTGTTGATTTAATGTATCATTTTTCATTTTTATTATTTTACATGTGATTTGATAAGTAATTCGATTTAAATTTGTTTTATCATATTAAATTAGGTAAAATTATATAAAGCTCCATATTAGATTTTTTTATTCGGGTATATTAAAGTATACGAAACTAAATCACATTATATAAGATTTTGTAATATTATTTTTACTCGGGTATACATACATTTATAATATTTTATCACATCCAACATATATGTGTTCCTTTCTATATATTCTTGTAATAGTTTTGGTTTTCCTAAAAGTCTTTTTTTTCCTATAAATTGAACGCATCCTTTATTGTTGTCTTAAAGTGTTAAATTGAGTTTATTGAGTGTTCTTCTATTTCTGATATTTGTTTTCAATATTTTTCATCGTTTTTGCCTCGTTGCTTAGTTAAACTTTTGTTCTTTTCTTAAATTTTTCCATGGCAACCCCCCCTTTTTACAAAGTGGTTTCTGATGGGGAGCAATACATGGTAATACAATTTAAAATTGTTAGTAAAAAAATGGAAAATTGGTTATATTGTCTTTATTAGATGTTTTAGAGTTAAAAAGTATTTTAATGATATTTAAAATAAATTAAAAAAAAAAAAACAATTATTAAACACAAGAGTGTTTAATTGACTGTGTAGATTTATTTTGAACAGTTATACTTTTTATAAGATATAATGAGTTATAAAAAGCTTTTAAATTACCTATATAATTAATATTTTTGTGTAAAGCAAAAACCGACAGATTCTTATTTCTTTTCAAGAAAAATAAATCTAAATATTTTCATATAATTTTAAGAAAATATACTGAATCCCTATAAATAGTTTGCAAATTAAAATAACTGAAAATTCAGCTTAACATAAATTGGAACTTCTCTTGAAACCAGTCTAATAACATTTCATTTACATTAAATGCCTTTTGTTATTTACTTTTAAATGAATTTTAAAGACCTGATAAAAGCAGTAAAAATAAGTGAATATTTAGTTAGAAATAAATGATAGAATTTTGCGTGCACTAAAAAAAAAGTTAGTAAAGTCAGCAAAGTTAGTAAAGTCAGGACTGTGCTTGCAAAAAATTGCTAATGCCAGCAAAATTTTTTTGCTGAAAATTAGTGAGCTGATTTTGAGCATCAAAATTAGTAGACCAAGCTAAAGTTATGCTAACACTTAGTTGATTCAAAATTAAAAAATCTTTGCTATAAAATTGAATTATTGCTGAAGATTAGTAGACTGAAAAAAACTTAAAAAATTTATAGAAAAATTATACTTTAGTTAATTTATTTGCTGGAAATCTTAAATTTTTTTTTGTGATTCTTTTAAAATAATTTACAATACGTTACAAAATATAAAAATGTTCATAATCCCACATTGACTACACGAATTAATTTAATATCTGAAAATATATAGAAATAAATATATATAACATAAACAAATTATCTTTCAACTACTTACATCACTGATTGTCTATGTGTCTATGACTACTGTCAAATTTTGAGCAAGTTCCGTCATTTACTTTGCGTTTAACAACTGTTAAAAACAAACAACCTCGTGGATTTTCGAGTGCTCATTAAACATAATTTTTTGCGAAAAAAACCGTCAATCAAACCAAGAAAAAGCTTGATAAATATTATGGGGACTCTTGATGCCATAGGCATTTCATATGGCAGTGTGGTTTCGATTTTAAATGATCAGTTGGGCTTAAGAAAGCTGTCTGCAGGATGGGTGCCGAGTTTGCTTTCAATTGACCATAAACGTAATCGTGGCCAATAAGGTGAGTGATGGCAACAGTTTTAAAGGGACGTTTAAAAGGGAAAAAACAATAAACGGCGAATATTATGCCAACTTATTGGATCGATTTAACTAGGATTAACAAGAAATGCCTATTTTATGGACCTCGAAAAATCCTATTTGGAAGGAATACAAAAATTGGAGAAACGTTGGCCTAAGTGTATTGGGATAAAGGGAGATTATGTTGAAAACAATTTTTTTTTTTGCAAAAAAAAACTGTGTTTCATTCAAAAAGTCACGGACTTATTGACTTAAAGAAAGGATGGCTTACATTTCAGTAAATTCAACTAACATTGTCATTTGTTTTTTACCGTTCAAAAAATTAACCACAATTCTAGTAAACATAAACCACATATGCAGTAAAAAAAAACAGACATTTGTTCTATTTTATTAAACTACTGTATAAAATTTATGTAAAATCATAATACAGTAATTTGATGTGGTTTGTTTTTATAAATGAACTACCCAGCCATAAATTAACAAACATAGAAATATTCTGAAAGCACTACGTATGGAAGTTGAAACGTTACCAAAGCAACATGTTTTTAATGATTATAGTGTTCTCTGGGCACTCAAATGATAACCCAGATTTACGGTCTCATGTTGGTATTTTAGAGTATTCTTAAAACGTTACAAAAACCAAACATAAAGTAGTTGTAAAGCGCTACGTCTTTTGTTTCTAAAACGCTTCCAAAACATTTGAAAACCCAAAAGTATAATGATTTTAAAGTGCATTTAATGCAAAAATTGACTGCTTTCATAGAATTTTAAATACAAAATGTGGAATAATTTTCCAGTACTCCAAATACCGAAAAGAAAGTAATTCCCAGTGCTAAAAACACATTAATTATTTTTTTATATTTTATAAGTAATTCTCTTAATTTTCTTCATTCAATTACAACAAAATTTAGTATTTCCAGCATCTTACTTAAAGTCTCAAGTCAACATTCCAAACGGTACTCCAGTTATGACGTTTTAATGCATTGGAGATACAATTAAATTATCTAATTATTATTTGTTAACTCTAAACATATTAATATAAACTAAACGAGAATTTTTCAAAACATAGTTTTTCAAAATATATTTTTTTATTTTAAAATAACTAACAAAATTGAACTGTTTACCTCAAAATTACTGTTTGGTAGTTGTTTACAAAAATTTTAAAACAACTGCTTTAAACAACTGTTAAAAATTTTAGTAGTTTTCGTTAGTTGTTTTTGAAAACAACTGTCAAAATAGTTGTTTTGCATTATTTCATACAAAAACAACTGTAATTACAGTTAAAAACAACTACTACTGATTACTACACAAACAACTGTCATGTAGTAACTGTAAAACTTTTTTGAGTGTATCCACATTTAAAAGTTTTGTAGACTACAATATTTTATCAAAATTCCACAGATATCATTTTTATTTCAATAAACATCAGTAAAGTTTGTTTAAAAAGTGCTATTAAAGTAATTTAAATATGTTTTTTTTCAAACGTTCTCAGAACGTTTTGGATTTGGTATATTGTATGCTTTGATAGTACTTAGTTTTTTGAACCATCATTAATTTCTGGCTGGGTACAAATATAGTCAAAAATTAAATTTCTTCTGAAAATTACTGGTTTTTTGCTTAAAAATACAAATCAAACAACTACAAATATTTACATCAGCAATTCCCAGCCCTTTTTTTTGCAATAAGAAAATCCCTTTTTTTGTAATAAGAAAAAGAAAACATATAAAATAACGTGTCTTTCGCTTTAGTCTGCCTACCTGAACGTATATTTGTTTGCAGTTTGATCACACTACATTAATAGGCTCTATAATCATTTAGTTTACAAATACACATTTAATCTTTATTAAATCTAAATATTTTATTTTTATTTTGTCTTTAATTTAATTAATAGACAATTACTTTGACAAGCCGGTGACAACGGATACACATTGTTGCCGTTCTTTTGTTTTATTATGTATAAAAAACAGATGCAAAAATCTTCCATGGTTGATTTCTGTATATGTCTTACAAAAGTTGTACTTTTTAGTATCAAAATAATTTAGTAAAACATTAGTAAAATATTAGTAAAACATTAGTTCAAAACAGTTAAGTGAACTTCTTTAATAAAACATTTTTGACGTAAATTTTTTTTCATATGTCAAAAATCTTTGGTTTTTATTCGGTATTCTGCATAATAAGCATGCTTCTTCTATTTGTCGAGCATATACTATTAAGTTAGCCTAATACCCAATAAATACATTATTTGCCCAAATTTATTGGTTAATGAATATTTGTGCAAAAATCTATATTTTTGGAATAAAAAAAAAAAATCGAGAAAATATATTTTACATTGAAATGATTTGCATAATAATTTTGTTGGTTTCTGATAACACATAAACCAAAAAAAGTATGAAGATGAAGATAATTTCTACACAAAGAAAATTTTAGTGAACCTTAAACTTGTGAACAAATGTAACTTTTCTTCATAATGTGAACTAAAAATTTCCTAAAATTAATGAAACGCTGATTATTTTGACGAAACTAGATTCTAATGAAACTTTCTTTTTTAGTGATTTAAACTATTCTTTAAAAAACTATATTTTTCTTAAAATTTTATGAAACTTCGATTAGGACGAGTTCGAGCTGCTTATATGCAAAAATTCATTAATATTATGCAGTGAATTGTTTCAGTGTATTATCCGACCTAGCAGTTTGGCCGAAAAAATATAATTTATCGTTTATTTTTGCATTTTAATGCGTTATAGACAAGTTTCGATATTGCAACAAGAGAATTATCTGCATGATATTAAAGAATTTTTGCATTAAATTAATGAAATTGCACTGCAATTCGTCTGTTGAGACTTTTTCATAAGTTAAGGCTAGTTTTCAAAAAATTGTGCCAAGAAATATCATTTAATTTATAAAAATTTTGTTTCACTCAATGAAAAGGTTTCATTAAAAAATTGGTCTCATAAAAAATATGGAGCTTTTCATAATTTTTTTTTTTTTGGTTTTGAAGGCAAGTTTAATAGTTTAATAATTTTATTACTTTTCGCCCAACAAAATTTTTACAGTGAGATTTTGAATGTCAAATTTAAAGAAAAGCACAAAAGCTATAAAATGAACTGAATTCCAAACTGTTTTCAATTTTGCCGAAAGTTTGGTTACCAAAAGGTGAATTTATTGTTTAACTTTGGAATTTTACTTTAGTTAAATTTAAATTTTAAAATCCAATCCAATCGGAACGACAAACATTTTTCCTTTAGCAAAATTTATTTTTTAAACATTTTCTTAACGAACTCTTTTGTCCACTAATAACACGGCATGACACAAAAAAAAAAAATTAATAAGGTTATGGCCATGAATTCTATATATTTCGGACATGCTGATTTTAATGGCGTACTTTTTTTTAAGGTACAGGTTTTCCGCAAAATGACTTTAAAGTTTGGCACATATTCTTGCTATTTTTCTATATACAAAAATTTGCAAATTCAATAAATTTGATTTCTTTCTATTGAAATCGAAGGACAAGTTACAGTATTAATATTTATGGTTCATATTTCATTCCCAAAGCTTAAACTCAAATTCTCTGTTGAGCATTTTTTTTCTAATTTTTCGCGAGTTCTATCGCTAAATAATTAATCGAGCTAATCAAATGTTCACACAGTGGAAAGAGTCATTTAAAAGAATTTATATTGTTATGAAAAAAAGTTATTTTATCAAAGCGTTTTTTATGCAAAATTCCCGATTTGTTTAAAATTCTACATGACACCATAGGTCACCAAGGTCCAGCTTTTAGTATGATATGTAAACCGATTTCAAAAGCATGTTTCCAAATTTTCAGCTAATAAAGTTGCAAAAGTTTTCCCAACAAAGACCTTCGTTTTGGTACAGATTTTTTTTTTTGGAAAATGTTTACCTCGCTTATAGCGAAGTTCGCTTATAGCGAAGTTCGCTTATAACGAATTAAATCATCCGGTCCCCAAGAGTTTGTTATAACCGTGCTCCACTGTATTTACAGAGATTTCACTTTTAAGAAGTTTAAAAAAGTTGTTCCATGAAGTTCTTATATTTTATAGGACAACACTTACTGTAAGTTAAAATTAGAAAAAGTTAGATCATGGTTCTGAATATTTCTTCAAGACCTACACAATTATTTTATGTAATTTTTAATATTTACAAAATATGCAAAAAGTTATAGTCCTAATATTCATGTATTCTCGATGGAGCCTATATTCAGTTTTACAAATTTTCAAAAAATAGCGAATTTTTCACGGTTTGAATTTTGAAATTCAATAAATCCAAAAAGTACATTCAGGGAACTTCTACTGTAAACATTTGTAGTTGTTTCAGTAGTAATACAGTATCTTCATTTTTAAGTGAAAATGCAGTCATTTCTAGAAGAAATTTCAGTTTTGACTACATTTGTAATTCATTTAAAAAAAAAAAACCACATCAAATGAAAATTTACATTAATTTAATCAGTTTCTTTGTTTTTATTAAAAAAAAATTTAAAACGAATAAACAACTGGTTTTTTTTTACTACATTTGTGGTTCAGTTTTACAACATTTGCGGTTAGTTTTCTCAACAATAAAAAACAAACGACAATATAAGTTAAATTTAATGAAATGTTAGTCGTAATTTTTTTAAGCAAAATTTCATTTGATTTTAACTTAATTTGCAGTTTTCTTTACCTACATAATATTCTAAGTGTATGTGACTTTGAAGCGCCATATAGATATTCGAAAGTTGTTATCGGTTTTCACTAATTCAAAAAGCATTCGATTCCTACTGTTGTCTGATTTCACAATTAGGCAATACAAAATAAATTCCCGGTTAAAAATCAACATCCATTTATGAACATGTAGGAATCATTCATGCTCATATATGAAGTGATTCGTGGTCATACATGTCCATATACCACCATATAGGATTCATATGTGTTCATAAGAATTCATATGTGATCATATCGCTCATTTACTTCAAAACTGTCATAAGTAAAAAAATTAGAGATTTGAGTTAATAATGTAGATTTATTAGTTATATCATGTTTTACATTGTGTAAAAATTTCATATTAAAATCATGTATACTTTCCAAAGTAGAATATAATATTTTAAAGTGGGTGCAAAGAGTAAATACTTCATAGATAAACTGTGCTACTCACGGTTCTCTCGATAATAAGCGAATTCGCACACAACTCTCACTAAGAGAAAAATACAGTAAAACCGCCCTATTTATAAAAAACGTGACCAAATAAATAGAGAAAGGGTTGAGCGAGGCAGATATGGATTGAAAACTTTAAACTCGTTTTCGGCAAAATCGTGTTTTTTGAGTTATGTCAGTCTTGCAGTAAATGAGTGATATATATATAAATATTATCTCAATTTTCGTTAATGTTCACATACAACATTTATACAAGGTGGCGCAAAAATAACCTTCCGATGTTTTTTGGCTGTAATTTAAAAAAAAAAAATGAAAAACTTTTATTCTTCTTGTGGATTATTTTTATTTGGTATTTTAATTTTTTTTACATCAAGTCGAGAATATGATGTCATGTAAATGGCCGCCGCCACAGTTGATTGTCATTTGAGCCCTTTTTATGGCATTTTCCATCACTTTGGCCAAAACTTCCGGCGATAGGTCCTCACATTCTTGACGGATATTGTCTTTAAGAGCTGCAAGAGTCTGAGGCTTGTTGACATAAACCCGCGACTTCAAAAAGCCCCACAAAAAGAAGTCTGGAGCGGTCAAATCAGGCGATCTTGCTGGCCAGTGCAAATCGCCAAAACGGGAGATTAGGCGCCCGGGAAATGCATCCTTCAGCATATCGGTTGTGGCACGTGCAGTGTGTGCCGTTGCACCGTCCTGTTGGAACCACATGTTTTCCAATCCGAATTCATCAAGTTGCGGCAAAAAGAACTCGTTGATCATTGCTCTGTAGCGCTCACCATTCACAGTAACCGTTTGGCCCGCGACGTCTTCGAAGAAAAAAGGTCCGATGACTCCTCCAGCGAAAACAGCACACCATACAGTGACTTTGAGCGGGTGTAATGGCTCTTCGTGGGTTACACGCGGATTTTAAGTGCCCCAGAAGCGTAAATTTTGCTTATTTACGTACCCGCTAAGATGGAAATGGGCCTCATCACTCATGATTATTTTTGATGAAAAATCATCTTCCTCTTGGTGGTGATTAAGGATGGCTTGAGCGTATGTTACACGCAATTGGCGGTCAGCAGCTAACAGCAGAACGGCTACTCCGGGGTCTGCCACGCCTGGCAGCATCTCGTGTTGTGCCAGTCTCTTCGAGGCGAGCGGCTAAACGTCGCAGTGTTTCACCAGTAGGCGTTAGACGGCCAGGAAATCTGCGACGAAATTCACGTTGTGCCAAAGTCACCGACCGATTATTGGTCAAATAAATAGTCACCAATATTCCGCGTTCTGGAGCAGAGTAGCGTAACATTGTTTATTAACGTGTATTTCGCATGTTTTTACTACACAAATGTCAAAACAGAACTGACATTAGGGGCCAATCGCAAAATTTATAGCATTTTCTGATAGGAGGATTACTTTTGCGCCACCTTGTATATATAAATTTTTATACATGTATGTAAATTTTACCTCAATTTTCGTTAATTGCACACAGATGAACATATATTATTCCTCATATGCACATTAGGGTTGTCTTTCGTTGTATGGCGAAAAATAAAAATGAGATTTTGACTGTACGCCCCCTTCAAAATATTTGTTAGGGAGTCAAAATACGCCACGCAAAAAATTAGAGTTCTAGCATAACGGGAAGATGTCCCGTATCGCCCTTGAAAATCGGGCCCCTTGGAAAAATGGTCATAATTTAAAAAAAAATTCAAATTTTTTTTTTCTTTAAAATTAAAAAAATATAAAATAATTTTTGCGTTGGGTTTAATCATAACTACTTAGATAAAAAATATTACTTTCCCAGAAAATCGCTAACTTACCCTAACTTTGTGTCAAAAAAATTAATAAATATTTTGGGGGTACCTCAAAGTGACTTTTTTGCATTTTTGAAAATTTTATTCAACAAAAATCAAAAACCTAGTGTTTGCTGTCAAGTATTTTATTAAACACATCTCAAGTATTAAATAAGCCAAGTACTGTGGATATCCGTTGGCAAATTATTTTTTTAGAGCATTTTGATTCTCGGGGATTTCAAGGTTTTTTTTTATTTTTATACATTTTTACTTTAAAACAAGGTTTTAATAATATTTCATCAATATTATTGTATATGCTCTTTTATATGATTGTAATAACTTTATTATAAAATACTATTTTTTCTGTTGATAGTTAACCCATGTTAACCTAGAGTCAAATATGACCCACGTAAGAAAAATGCAGCTTTATGGCAAAATTTATAAATAAAATAAAAAAAGGAATAATTCAATTTATAGTTATTCTAAAAAATTTTCGTTAACCGTTTCTAGTCTTCGAGTAGGTCAATTTAGTAAAAATTAGAACTTAAAACTTTTCCATAATAAAAATTTTGAGGGAAAAAAAGTTTACACTATTAAATTAAAAATACGTTTTTCGAAAATACTCCTGAATATGTACAAAAAAATTAATTTTAATATGAATACAAATATCTGAATTTATACTAAATAATTAATTTTAGTTAATTTTAAAATGTAAATAAATTACAATTATAAACATAAACAAAAATTAATTTTATGTCATCTTTGTGGTTTTTGACTCTTTAAAATACGAGGGTCAATTGTGACCCCATGAAAACACAGGTTAACTATGAACACGAAAAATTATACTTTATAATAAAGTTATTACAATTATATAAAAAAGCATACACAATAACATTGATGAAATATTACAAAAACTTTGTTAAAAAAAAAGTCTATACAAATTTAAAAAAACGTTAAAATCCGCTAGAATCAAAATGCTCTAACAAAAATTTTTGCCAACGGATATCCGTAATACTTATGTTGTTTAATATTTGGGATGTGTTTAATAAAACATTTGACAGCAAGAACTAGTTTTTTGGTTTTTGTTGAATAAAATTTTCAAAAATGTAAAAAAGTAACTTTTAGGTACACCCCAAATATATGTGCATTTTTTTGACTGCAAGTTAGAATAAGTTAGCGATTTTCTGGGAAGGTAATATTTTTTATCTGAGTAGTTGTTATTAAACCCAACACAAAAATTATATTACATTTTTAAATTTAGACAAAATTTTTTTTTTTTTTTTTTTATATTTGGTAAATTTTTCCAAGGAGGCCTGATATTCAAGGGCGATGCGGGACACATTCCCGTTATACTAGCACTCTAATTTTTTGCATGCTGAATTTTTGTATCCAAACAAATATTTTAAGAGAGGGGCAGCCCAAAAATCGCATGTTGAAAAATAAGGACGACCCTAATGCACATATAAGAACGGTTTATGAACTCATGTGAATCATGTATTGATGCATGTAGACATGTATGAAGCATGTTTGTTCATGTATGGATTCATATATGTAGATTTTTAACAGGGTATTTAAAAAATACATTTTTGATGCAAATACAATTTTTAGATGCATTTTCTACATTTTTCTTCCACTTAAAATATTTTTAACATGCAACTTTCAAAGTCTTAAAATTTTTAATATAAAAATAAATTTTGCATTTCTACCACGCGAATGCCATACATTTTTCTGGGTTTATTGAAAAAAGACTTTTCTAACAATTTAATTTTGTAATATTTATATTTTCATCATTTTTTAAAACAGTTTTATATTCCGAACATACATTTATTAACAATAGGAAAACGTGATTTATTTAAGTCTGTGAAGTTAAATATGCCACTTAAATATGTAATGACGTAAAAGTTGAGTTCAATATGCTAGTTAATTTTCCGACCTCAAATCTATTTTCCATTACACGCAATGCACACTGTTGGTAGGATATTTTACACCCCATTGTGAGGACGGAAGGTAAAATACGTAATTACGTAAAACTGTGAAGTTAAATGAGTATTAACTTAAATATATTTTGATTTAACCAAAAAAGCTACAAAAACAGCAAAATAACATAAATGCTGACTGTTTTAAACAATTTTAGGCATTTTTAACGTGCTAAATACAAATTCAATATAAAAATGATATTAAAAAAAAAAAAAAAAATATTACACAGAAACCAAATAAAGTAAGTATAAACAAAATGTATATTCCAAATATCTAAGTTTGTTGTTCGAAAAACCTGTTTGATATTAAGAAAAAATTCTTTGAAATCGCATATGGTAGGCTTTTAAGTTTTTATTTCAATGGCTTTGGCCCACTGTGGCCATACAAATAATGCTCGGTTTTAAAGTCTTATGTCATTTGAATCATACTTAAATGTATATTCTAAATATACATGTATGTATATTCTAAATCTTTGCCAACTTTTAGATTAATTTTGTTCCACTAGAGGATTTTTTAATTAAGATCAAGTACAATTTTTTGTACACATTTAAAAATATAAGGTTAGAAATTGTATTTGCTCGAAACTAAACAATTTTGTGGTTGACCTAAATTTAAAATCAGTTTTTCAATAATAAGCCAAAAATAACGAAACTTTTGAAAATTATAAACCTTTTTGGGCAAAATAAACTACAACCCGTAACTTTAATCGCTGGTAGAGAACTGAAGATCAACTTCAAAATTTTGTAACTTATTTTTCCCATATTAAGCTTTTTAATAGGCATCGATTGAGTGATATTCCTAATTTTTATTCTGTACACTTTTTTTAAATCAAAAATTAACCCCTTAAACCCCACCCAAAAATATGAATGATGCATGGATCTGCTAGAGGAGCTTCCAAAGAAGCCATTCTGACCAAAATCTTGGATGAGCTCCTCCTACTTCCTGAGATATCGCCCTCCAAAACTTTGCTTCATATTTTTGGGTGGGGTTTAAGGGGTTAAATTTTGATTTAAAAAAAGTGTACACCCTACTATACAGCCTCTTTAAAAGTCTTTAAAAAATATTTTTTCGTTAAAAACCATCTTATAATTTTAAAACAAAGATAAAAAATTATTATTTTTTAATAATAACCCTGCGGGAAATGGACCAGTCACTGGTATGGTCACGTGACTAGAACTTTGTGTGTATAAACCGGTCCTAGTTTCGGTTCTGTTATATGAAAGTGACCGGTACTTTTAACATGGGCTTGTCATCGGAGGTGACAATTGCTACCTGTTTAGCACTGTGTGACGTGGCGAATAACTTGACCAATGTAACCTGTCACCGTACCGACTGAAATTTAAATGCTACGGGACAAGTTAGAAGTAGGTAGTGTCAAAGTATGACCATTTTAGGATTAATGTGATATGCAACAGAACCATTGAGAACAAATTATCACGTGACTGGTGTAGGTGTACGTATCGCAGACCTGGAGAAAAATTGTTGAAGGAAAACTGGTCACATATTAAGCGCAATGTATTCTGTTATAGGGGTAGTTTGAGTGGAATAGTTTTGTAAGGTACCACTGCACTGGTCTAAGGGGTACATGTCGCCGGGCACGAGAAAAGTGATTAGCAAGTGACCTGTCACTTTTTATTCAGCGTCCGGAACCAGTTACTGCAAAACAGCGTGTCATACCACCTGTTCAGATTACTTTATCTATACCCAACAAAAAACTATAACATTGAATACATTATAACAATTTAAATTTGGAAAAATACGTAAACTATACAAAAAGTCCGGATGTTCAAAATAAAATTTTTTTGCAAGTTTTTTCTTTATTTGCTAACATTGGTATTATTAAACATTATAATTCTAGTTCACAATAATATCTTTATAAAAAGAAGGACCTACAACAATTCAGCACAACTTTAATGTATAACTTATAAAGCAGAGTAACAAACAAAATATATACTCAGTTTCAATTTTGTTCCCAAAGAAATTCTTAAAAATCGCCAATTACTTACACATAAAAATCGTTACCAAAAATCTTGTAAAATATCTAAACAAGATATTTCGACACCAATATGCAGAAACTTTTAAATTTTAATTTATATTCTTGTAAAGTGTTTTAAGTTTTTCAATAAGTTGTGCAAAAAATCGCATTTGCCAAACGAGTTTTATGATCGCGACGTTTGGCGAGAAATTGCCATATCTGACAAACTTAATCACTGCCCAAACAGTTAAGTATTCAGTTATTTTAAACCAGTTAAGTGTTACGTCTTCATTTCTACTGTCACAAAGTAGATACATAAAAATTCCTTCAGTATTGTGACCACTTTGTGGCAGTCCTGGAACTGCATCCTTTGGTACTACTTGAAATGTTTTCATCCACTGCTAAAGGTTTTGAACCAGTTCAATGATCAGAAGCAACTTCAGCTGCAACGACCCTAGTTGCTTCAGTACACTTTGATGTTATGTTACTTTTTCTCCAGTTACGTGGTATATCTGGTACCAACCAGTGAATGTTTTATCACCATAACTATAGTCATGTAATTGGACATTTCAGCCAAATTAACACTTTTTGGTGCAAAACAATTTTGGTTTCACCAGTTACGTGACGTGCTCCCCAATCATATATCAGAGAACTACCACGTTGGATCAATCGAAACTTCATTTCCCGCAGGGAATATACATGTTTGTCTACTTACAAGCTTTACTTCAGCTGGAAAGTAACTACTTTTACTTCAGCTGGAAAAGTCCAATACAAAAACAAACAACAAAACTTTCCAATTGTGGTAAAAGTAGTAAGAATTTCGAGTATATAGTAGTAGTAATTTGAAGATTGAGAACAATTTAAAAAATGCATCTAAATATTGTATTTTCATCAAAAATGTCTTTTTAAATATTTTTTTTTTTTATTGCATAATAATGGAATTATAACTTTAGGAATCTAATGCTTTCTGAATCAAAAAATCCGATAACAACTGTCGTATATGGTGTTCTTCAAAGTTACATACTTATGGGATTGTTAAAATCGATTTGTAAATTAAAACAGTGAACAACTCGCGAGTTTTTGAACCTTTGAAAAACTGAGTGTAGATATATGTACACCACAGAGCATGTGTGCACAAAAAAATTATTAAATTTGAAGGCCTATGTAACGGGATCATTTTGGAATTATAATGTTTTTTGGTTGCCCTACACTCAGGGAACTTCTGCTGTATATATTTGTAGTTGTTTGAGTTGTAATAAATACAGTATATTTTTTTAAGTTAAAAAAAAAAAAACAGTCATCTGTAGTAGAAATTTCAGGTTTTACTACAATTGCAGTTTATTTAAAAAACCAACCACATCAAATTGCTGTATTATGAATTTACATTCATTTTATACAGTAGTTTTTTTAAAATGTTTTACTTTTAAATTTTAAAAAATTAAAACCAAAAGTTTATTTTTCGATCTTTTATCATAAATTATGATGTGAGCAAGATTATTCAAGTTCAAAATCATTTGTTTTTTGTTAAACAAATAAACATTATTTATTAATTAAAAAAAGTTTTCTATCCACTAATTTAAAGCAGACTTTATCTGCTGACAGGTCCTTACATGTTTCATTTCGCGTCACCGCAAATCTTCAGAGAACCAATTTAGAAGGGGTAGAATATTTTTACCCAAATTTTGAAGGAAAAATATCAACGCTTCACCCATATTGTTTTATTTACCCGATGAGAAGTAAAAAAAAAACAAAATTGGAAGAATTGAACTGAATTCAAATCAGAAATAAAACATTTTTTACTAATAAACATTGTGTGACAAAAAACAAATGATCTTGAACTTGAATAATCTTGGTCACATCGTAGTTTTTTTTTATTTAAAAGATAAAAAAACTAAAAGTTTATTTATTTTTTTACTGCATATGTGGTTAGTTTTTACTACAATCGTGGTTCATTTTTTGAACATTGAAAACAAATGAATTGAATTTACTGAAATGTAAGTCGGCCTTTCTTGAAGTGAAATTTCATTTGTTTTTAACTACAGTTGAAGTGGTCTTTACTGTAGGATCATATAATGATTAAAATAAGTTATGAGTTTGGTTGTCAAAACTACTTAAAAATGTGATTGTCGCAATCATATGCACTAGTAAAAAATTAATTTATAATAATACCAAGAAATATCAAATTAGCAATAATTTTTGTAAAATTAACAACATTTTATTTATTCTACAAAGTTTTCGTTCTTGCGACATAAATTTAAAATATTTATTACGAGTTATTGTGAGCGCGGTTATAAGATGAAATTGGCAACTCATTTCCCTCTTAACCCTAATATTACCTAGACAAATCCAAAAAGGCGATTTACAAAAATCTGGAACAAATTTTTAAGATTAAGGCAGAATATTAGAACCCAAATCTCGGCATGACTAAAACCCATTTTAAAATTTTAAAAACGTATTTGTGAGTAATAATTGGCTTTAAAAGCTTAAAGTTTTACAACTTTTAATCTTATTACCCTAAATGTTAGCTTATTACAAACTTTATAGATTTTACAATGGATTTATCCTTTGTGCCATTTACTACATTTATTTCTATTAATTAACTTAATTGAAAAAGTACGTCTTAAAGTATAATATTTACTTACCATTTTACCGCTATTAATATCTGAAATAACAATTGTGGAATCTTCGCTGCCGTTTACAACCAAAGTATTATTAACGCCAGCGGCAACACTTGTCACTATTGAAGTATTTGAACTAAACAGGAAATGTAAAAGAAAAAAAGATAAAAGATAAAGAACATCAACATTATTTAATTTTAAAAATTACAATCTTGTTAAGAAAAATATCATTTAATTAACATAATAATCTTAAAACATGTAAACTGATATAGAAGACTTTTTTATATACATATCGTCACCTAAAATACAACATGCCGTAACTAACAAAAAAGTCAAAATTGACTTTTTGATTGATTACGATGTAGTTAACCAAAATATACACTCCCACATTTAATTAACGAACATTAAAAGGCCGTAACTTCAATTTTAATGTATTTTTTTTTTTTTTTTTTTTTTTATTTTTTTTTTTTTTATTTATTTAATTGTTAATTCATATAAAGGTTTACAAATTATATAATGGTCTCAGCGCCGCTAGGGCATTATAGAGACAACGTTGGCAACTTTACCTAATTAACATTGTTTCATTAATTTCTATTACATTTTTTGTATATAGATTATAAAATAAATTATAAAAATAAAATAGATGGGAGAAGAAAAAAAATTAAAAATTTTACAAATTATAATTTATATTAGAAGCATATCAATATTGTGTAAATAGTAATCTTTAAGTTGATTTTTGAACGAAGAAATTGACGAACAGTCTTTTAAAAATTGAGGCAAATTATTGTATTCAAAACTACCACTATACTCAATTCTTTGCTTGGTGAGTTCAAGACGACATCTAACAAGCCTTAAATTGGAATTATATCTTGTATTATACAAAGTTTGATTTGTAGAAAAACTGATTGTATGATGCCCAATTCCATGTATTACCTTAAAAACATATGTCAATAATTGAAGTTTGTATATACCATAAATTGGTAAAACTTTTTTAGCAACATTTTCATAAAGCGACAAAGTCGGATATAATTGGGGGAGATTAAAAACAGCTTTTAACGATTTGTTTTGAATAATCTGCAAAGATTTCAAATCTACATTTCTTTTAAATCCATATAAGAGTGTAAGATAGTTCAGGTGACTTTGAATGAGAGCTTGAAAAATTATAAATTTTGATTTTTCGTCTAGTTTATACTTAAGTTTAAACAATATACCAAGTGCTGGAGATATTTTTGAACGTACATATTGAATATGATTTTGCCATGATAAATTATTTTGCAGAACAACTCCTAAAT
The DNA here is from genome assembly GCA_021234595.1 of Delia radicum. NCBI lineage: Eukaryota > Metazoa > Arthropoda > Insecta > Diptera > Anthomyiidae > Delia > Delia radicum. Next base: position 148,141,321 of record CM037855.1, read on the forward strand.
ACTTTATTGAATCAACTTCAACGATTTCATTTCCATTTATACATATGGTACTTTCCGAAATATTTCGTCTAAACTGGGGTCTAAAACGCACGAATTTTGTTATTCATTTGGTATTCATTAATCAAAAAATCGTGTACTGCTGTTTTTGCCTTTTATGTAATGATTTATATTGGTTTTTGTGTAAAAAATTTAATTTAATTTTATTTTCTGTAAATTAATAAATTACTTTAATTAATTTTTCTCGAAAGTTTTTAAATAGTTAAAATGCGTTTGGTTTAAAAAATACCTACACTCAAAAAACTAAGTTATTAGTTAAAAGTTAGTAAAACGTCTTGTAAATCAAGTAAACTATTTTTCAGCCAATTTTTTGCTGAAATTATGTTTTCAGCTAAAATTTAATTATACATATTCAGCACTTAACTGTTTTGAACTAATGTTTTACTAATATTTTACTAATGTTTTACTAATTTATTTCGCTAAAAAAAATCTGATGATAAACACATTAAAAGTGTGAATGACAACCAGATTGAAAGATATACCCAGAATAAAGTAGATGTCGCTGCATGTCAAGATGTAGTAGAGACGAGCAAAATGATACTAAAAAGAATAACTCATATAAGACATATAAAAAATCAACCATGGACGATTTTTGTATCTGTTTTTTATACATAATAAAACAAAAAGACGCCAAAAATGTGTATCGTATACATATAAATTGCGGATTGAAAAAAACTTAAACTTAAACAATTACTTTGACAAGCCGTCAAAGTAATTGTCTATTAATGAAATTAAAGACAAAATAAAAATAAAATATTTAAACTTAATGAAAATGAAAATTATTCAAGTTCGAGGCCATACTCTATATTTCTTTATTAGGATATTCTCCTAACAAATAATCTATAGAGTTTTTGTTTTCAAATTTATTAATTGACCAGTTTCAGGAATATGTTGATAGATCTATTTCGGGAATTTTCTAGGTTCCCATCATCTGAACACATTTTAAAGGAGTGACAATCCCGTGCAAACATCAAACATTCATACAACCTAGTTATCCCACTAAATGAGAACTAATATACGAGCTCGAAGTTAAAGATTATCACCATTGATCAATAGTAAATTGAAAACTTGTTCATTATGTGCAAGCTCTACCTTTGGGAGATATACAATACACGCTTTTTATTTTTATTCTCCTTTTTATTTTTAAACTTGTTTTGTTTTATTTAAAAACAAGATGTAAAGGGGAAGTAAACTAAGACCGTACTGTCTTTTTTTTACATGTTTGATATAATTTTTATTAAAAATAAAAATTATGTTTTTTCGACCTTTAATTGTACAATGAAAATGAAAATTATTCAAGTTCGAGGTCATACTCTATATTTCTTTATCATTTCTTTATGGTGTCTTAAACTTTTGCTTTATAGTTTGCATACAATTTTGTATTGGAGTTACGGCCTTTTGGTTTCAGAAAAATTAAGTACAAAAGGCCGTAACTGAATAACTTAAAAACCACTATTTCTCCATGTATTCTTTTCTCAGGATTCGTCTTTGTTTCTAAAGCATAATTCTAAAATTTGGATACTAAGCTTTATATATGTTTTTTTATTTATAATATTTTTTGTCTCTCCGGTAAAAAACTAAAAAATGTAGTTACGGTCTTTTTGGATTTTAGGCGACTATATGTAGCTTTCCAAGCCAATTGTTCCGCTAAAAAAAAGAGTATTAAAGCAATGTATAACTAGCAGTATATGTTCTTCTATAAGAAACAAAGGCAAATTGAATAACTTTTTAAATTTTTCCAAAAAGTGGGCGAAGTAGGCGTAGTTAAATATTGCCGACTTTTGAGCTCATTTAAAACATATTATTGTTACTAACACAGCGCTACAGAATCGCCCCTTGTATCAAAAACAAGAGTACTGAACATTGATCCTAAATGTTTCGGTTACGCTGATTTTAACGGCGTACCAAGCTTTTTTACTTATTGTCCACATTTTTAGCAATTTTGCTTAATTTTCCTCGTTGTTTCTATAACACATGCGCCCACAAAATAATGAAATTGCGATTTTAGCGAAAATGATACGTGCTGAAAAAATGTGATTAACAGATTTGGAACCTGAAGATCAACGTTCATAGGACCCAAACAACACTTTTGTGGGAAGCATTTCCGTGTTATTTAAAATAACTTACAACACAAGAATTCCGTTGAAATTTCAGTATTTTTTAAAATTTTGAAAAATAATTTTAGTGCAGTAAGTTGACTATAAAACCCCATCATTATCTGAATTATTTTTTGAAAATTAAGTCATTTGTAGGTCAACCGATTTTCATTAAATTTGCTCATCCCAAATAATCTATGGTAAGTTTTGTCCGATCCGGATCAAAATTTCGGATATTCAACCAAGAAACTTTTCGCTAAAAATCGTGTGCAAGGATAAAAAATTATCAAACTTATTAATTTATAATAATAATTTTGATATAAAAATAACCACTAAATTTGATTCATTTATACAATCGAACGCCAAAAGTGCTACCAGAAAAAACACTTTAGTAGAATAATTTATAACTTTTTGCTAAATCAGTTCTAAAAAAGTACAAAATAAGAAAAAAGTTTCCATAATTGGCAAGAATGATTAAACCATGATCGGCTTTTTAAATAATTCGAGACATTTTTCGTTTTGAAAGTTGCAATTAAAAATGATGCGTTTATTGTACAAATGGCATTAGTTCAGAGCATTTTTGCCAAATTTAAGACAGATGGGTAAAACGGATCAGCTAGAAAATGTTAATTTCTTATACAGCTAAAAACTGGAATTGGCAATATACTCGTATCTTGCAAAAATTTAAATTTTGCAAAACTGTTTAAATTGATTTATTTTTGTTTTACTTTTCTATACTGAAAAATAAATTTTTTCCAAAAAATCTAGACACTAATAGTAATAGTTTTTGCTAAAACTACTAAAAATATGTTCAAAGTGACGTTAAAGGAAAAAGTTTTTTTTGCTAAAAATTAATAAAAAAAAATACTAACGAAAATAAATCTGTTAAATGTACAAAATTTTAGTTATATTGGAGTTAAATTTAACATAATTGAAATTAACAAATTATTCTGCTAAAATCAGAAAAAAAAAAATTTTAAATATTGGTAGACAAAAAAAAACCACAAAAAATTAAAAAAATTTGAAACGTTTTTTTTTTAATTTTTTTTTTGCAAATGAAAATTTGCCCTTCTAAAATCAGCAGTTTACAATTTTTAGCAAATATTTTTTTTTTTTTGATTTTAGCAAAATATAGTTACTTTTATTCAACAAAATTTATGTTTGCTTCTGCTTGTCTACAAATATTTAGTTTTTGCTAATTTTAGCAGAGTAAATTGCGATTTTTAATTAACTAAATCTTAACTCGAATATAACTAAAATTTTGTTATTTTTCGAGCAGTGTAATTTTATTTAATTTTAAAAAAGTTAAAAATTTGACTCTATCTAGTGAAATACAAAACTAAGTTTATCTTAAAATCGGCCAAATTTTTTTTATAAAAAAAAGTTCAAATGTTTATTTTTATCGATTTGGAGGAAATATTCGTTGACATTGTCCTTTATAAATATTTTTATATTTGTATTTTAAAACTACATCAGTTACACGAAAAAGACTTTCAGGATCGATAGAAAATTATCTAACATGTTTTTATAAAAAAAAATAATGGCCTGTTTCTCGATTTCGAAAGAATGCTTTCTTTCGCTTTCTAAGCGAAAGAAAATTGATTTGGGTTTCTCTAACTAAATTTCTATGCGAACGATGACTTGAAGTACAAGTCGAATGAAAACGTAACAGTTTTCATACAAAATTTGGTTTCTCGATTTCGAACGAGTTGTCAACAGTGCGAACGTAAATGACAAAACCAGTCACTTGCTTTTTTGATTTCGAGTAACAAAATAGTTTCAAAAAGATATATCATTCATTCCATTAGAAAACGCAAAAAATCTGAACACGGGTCCTCTGATTTTTTTTATTTTTTGTACATCAATACTCTATGGTCCCATTTATACATTTCCTTTTTCAGATCTCCGAATTTGTAAAAACTCGTGATTTTATGCACGTTCCCATAAATATCAAAAAATGCTAAAAGCACTTCACTTTGAAGTGCCATAACTTTTTAATTGTATATCGAATGTTATTAATTTAAACGTTATTTAGAAGATGCATTGGATTTTTTAAACAAAATGATTGCTAAAAAAATGCATACTTAATGCAAATGCAGTTTTTAATGCATTTTTCAAAACTTTCCCCCCTACGATTAAAAAAAAAAAAAATACAGTTTACTAAAATATGGACTATTAGCTAATTATAATAACTATTAGCTAATTTTTAATGATTTAAAAAAAAAATATTTTTTTTATTCTATAAAATTGAAATATTTTTATGAAGCACTTTTAGCATTTTTTATCAAATTTATGAAAATTAAAAACGTGCATAAAATCGCGAGTTTTTACAAATTTCGAGATCTGAAAAAGGCTTTGTGCAAGTGGGACTATAGAGTATTCATGTACAAAATATAAAAAAATCGGAGAACCTAAAAAAAAATCCTCATTTTTCAATGTTCTTTGCTGGAATGAATGATATAATAAAAAATTATAAATATTTAAAAAAAAGAATGGATAACAAAAGGTAAGAATAAAATAACACGAATACTTGTAGTTTTTTAAGAACTTTAAATTTCAGATTAATGAAATCCACAATGGAACAGCTGAAATTCTTCTTTTGATTTATTAATTTTTCTTTTGTTTTATTTATTTGTTTTATTTATTTATTTGTCATATACAGCTGATCACTGTTAAGTAATGTTGTATTTATCTTCAAACAATTTAGTAGTATTTTTGGTATTTTTAAAGGAAATTGTAATAGAAGATTAAAATATCCGGTCCGGCACCACTATGATTTGTAAATACGTAAAACACAAAAATTGACATACGTAAGTATAGGCGAACGATAGCTTTCGAAATAGAGAAACCCAAATTGATTCGAATTCGAGTGACTAGCTTGCGTTCGCCTAGGTTTTCGTTCGAGATCGTGGAACAGGTCAAATTTTTGGCCCATTTTTATGTAAATTGAATTTTCTATTACACTAAACATTCAAAACTAGTCCTAGTTTTTAAAAAAAAATTTTATTTTTTTAAACTAGCTCTAAAAAATCTATTGATATAGTCAAAATTAGAAAAAATTATATGAATAATATTAATGAAATAAAATCAATGAAATAGCACTGGAATTCGCCCATTGAAACTTTTCATTAATTTAATGCAAGTTTTCATAAAATTTTATGAAAAATATAATTTTATAGTGAATTTTATCGTTGATCTATAAGTTTATGGGTGAGATTTTATTTGTTCGGTTTGAGATCATGACAACTTTTTCTCTAAATTAACAGAAAAATTATAATTTTTATATGATAATTTACTTGACTATTAGAAAAAAACACAGAAAAAGTTATTAGACACTAGCATGAATGGAATGCATTTTCTGACCCACTACGGTCTTCATCAACATTCTTCGTGCCATTTAGTGTTAATCGTAAATATCTTCTATTTAACTCACACGTTAAAGGAATTGGGTGACTTTAAATCACACATTACTCTGTGTGTTGAGTTAGAATGAAATTTACCACAAACGATTTCTCTTTATAGTGTGTATGTTTTTCTCTAGTCATTATCATAATTACCAGTTTAACTTTTAGTTAAAACTTTTAAATGACAATTCTTTTCTCTAATGTCATCATATACTATCCTTCTACATAAGCAAAGCATATCAACAAACATTAAAGATTTTTTGTTAATACATATGTCGAGCATATACATTAAACGATTTCTACACTGTACCTGGTGAGTGGTTTAATAGTGAATTTTATCGTTGATCTATAAGTTTATGTGTGAGATTTTATTTGTTCGGTTTGAGATCATGACAAATTTTTCTCTAAATTAACAGAAAAATTATAATTTTTATATGATAATTTACTTTGGCTATTAGAAAAAAACACAGAAAAATTATTAAACACTAGCATGAATGGAATGCATTTAATGCATATAATTTTAGTAATAAAAAGTTTCATACACTCATTCAATAAGTTTCATTAAATACTGGTTTTATAATAAGTATTAAAATTGTCTTTAATTTTAGGAATATTTTTGTTTATTTTGTGAAGAAAAGTTTCATTGATTTACTGAAAAGTTTCATTGTCTTTGGACCATAAAAATTCTGTTTGTATTGAATTTTATGAATTCAGTTAAATTATCATTAATAATCTACTAAAAATGAGCGCAACATTTTTTATATTTAACCACGCCTACTTCTCCCTCATTTTGGAAAAACAGTTAAAGTTGTTCCATATTTTTCGTATCATATAGAACATCCAATATATAAGTCAGTATTCGCTAATGTAGCCTGTTCTCTAAAGTGGGGTTTTCGTTTTATACACTCAATAAAGAAGTTTCATTAAAAGACTGCATTCAAAAAAATTATGAATCGTTTTCATTGATTACTAATGAAAATTTAAATTATTTTTCGACCAACTAAATTATCTCCGTATATAAGGAGTGAGCGTTTAGGCTTATAACTTTATATACATGTCATTATTTTTACACCTGATATTTTTATAACGTTTGCCATTTCTGTCAAAAACTATGTGCTTGATTTTATGTCAATTGAACAATTAATTTTTTTTTTCATAACGGACAATCAAGAATATGCGAATGAATTTTTTATTCAAATATTCAACGAATTTCAGTGTCGTCCGTAAAAAACAATAACTAGACAAGCTAGTGTTTCTTGGCAAACAATTTCTTGTATTAAAACAAATATAAGGAAGAACTGACAATCAAAAGGATATCTCAAAATGAAAAAGAGTTTGGAAAAAGGGCAACACCTACAAAAAAGGACACGAAAGATGCAGAAAATGGAAGTAATTCCAGAAAAAGTAAAAAATTTATTCAAAACAACTTAGAAATCTGAAAGCTTCGCAAATTGCAACGTTGTTTTAAATGTTTATTAATAAAAAAATAGAAACTTAAAAATTAAGCTGTTTGTTTTAAAGTTATAAGCTTAAAAGCATGATATATTTATTTCTCGCGCTCTCCTTGTAAAATTTTTTTTTAATTACCCCACAGGGAAAATTCCTTGGACGAGTTATAATGAAATTTGTCCACTAAACTAATGAAGTTTTCTTCACAATATGAATGAAAAATTTCTTAAACTTTATGAAAAAGCTTCATAAATTTAATTAAACTATTTTTAATAAAAGTTTTTCATTAGCATTATGAAATTTTTATTAAACTATGTGAAATGCTTCATTAAATTTTATGAAAAGCTGCATTAAAATGTTGCTATTATATAATAATACTAACATTTTAATTATGATCTCAAACCTGACAATTTAAATGAAATGCAATTTTAAAAGATCAAGAATACATATACAATTCTCAAACTTCATTAATTTAATGAAATCTTTCAATGGACGAATCCCAGCGACAATTCATTGATCTAATGCAAAAATTCATTGATATTGCACAAGAAAATTATATACACTGAAATAATTCACTGCATTTTTATAAAATTCAATGAAAAATTTCATATTAATTATTAAAAATTTCATGCGACTAATGAAAAAGTTTCATTAAAACAATGACGCTTTTTCATAAAGTTTTCGAAATTTTTCATTGACATTGTGAAGAAAACTTCATTAGTTTAGTGAAATTTTTTCACTAAAACTTGTGCAAGGAATTCTTTCTTTGAATATAAAAAAATTATTAAACAGTCGGACGAGTTTAAATGAAATTTTTTCACTAAACTGATGAAGTTTTCTTCATAATGTGATTGAAAAGTTTCTTCAAATTTATGAAAAAAGTTCTTAGTTTTAATGAAACTTTTCGATTAGTCGTATAAAGTTTTTAATAAATTGAATGAAATTATTCATTTTCTTTATGAAACATTTTTCAAAATGCATTATTCCCTCATATTTACGAAACTTTTCATTAAAGCTATTTATTAAGATTACATAAAACGGGTAATGCCATTGCATGTCGTTGAACGAAATTTGATTAAGCTTTGTTTTCGTAGACGTTATTAAACTTACTTTGTACGGGTTTTTAATTCCCTTGTTGTCACGTTCCAAACAATCACAGTACCATCTTCAGAACCGGTCAACAGGATATCAGATTGTGGTGCCACAAATAAGCACGTGACTGCGGCTGTATGACCTACAGAGACACAACACATACAAAAATGAACACATTGTTTTATTAGATGAAACAGGAAGTAAATTTGAGAAACATGTGTAACTCTATAACATTAATGAAGGATTAAAGTTGTTTAGTTGTTGTATTGTTATATCCTTTTGTGTGCTGCTGCTGTAGTGACATTAATGAGCACAAAAATTAACTTCTTTTGGGATTGTCAAGTAGAATGTGTGTAAGGATAATGATGTGAAAGTTGTTGTAAGGCTATAAGTAGTGCGTGACCAAAATATAACCTGTGCCGATTTAGTAAATGGACAATTTTAAAACGCTTGTAATTAAAAAAGTAATTGTTTTTTTTCAGTATATACTATATATCATTAAATCACTTTTTGTAGAGAGCCAACGCATCGCAAGCTTTTATTTGGTATATTTTATGCTTGATACCCCCTTGCTTTAGGCGACATTCATGTCAATTTTTTTTACACTGCTTTTAATATTGTTCTTCAAGTCTTCAATGCTTTTTGGCTTCCCAACCGTTATCATACAGTTTTTTACATAAAAGACCCCAAAAGCCCTTAATTGGACGTGCTTTTTTGGACGTGCTAAAATATCTAATTAAAGATTTTATTTGAATTTAATTTGTTTCTAAACAAATATTTAATTGAATCAATTAATATTTTAATTGACTTTTAAATATATAAATACATATTTTATTTTAGACGCAATTACATTTGAAGTTAACAAACAAAACAAGCACACACACAAACAGACTCAGCATTGCAAAAAACACACATACCAACGCATAGATCACAAACTTTTTTTGTGAGTATCAAATTTTTTTTTTTGTAGAAGTTATTTATAACTTTTTTTCCTTCTTAATTTTAATAAAAGGTTTAATTGATAGTATCATTGCCGTGCAAAACCAATTAAAATATTAATTGATTCAATAAATTTTGTAATTGAAACCCGTTTTTAGTTTTTTCTGTGTACAAAAGGTATGTTTTTTGCATTAAGCTATTCTAACGTGTTTTTGGCATAATCACAGGTTGCCAAAATAATATGTCGCCTTTATGGCCAAAATAATATGTCGCCTTTCGAGTGTCTATCTCTGATACATTTTTCTAGTTCTACTAAACATTGATTAGTGCAAACATCCTCGTAGTGATATAACTTTTGCCGAAATGGCTGCCCACACTAGAACTTTTGATTCAAACTTCGCTTTGGCCGCATACCCCATAGTAATCAGAATAAAATCCGAAATGAATACTTCCGTTGTTGGTATTGCTGCCAATTGTTTTTTACTATACTTGGGTACTGTCTTGCTGTACTAGTGTTTCACGTTTATTTGGAGTAAATTTTTGCGAATTGGTTCCTTGGAAACGCACAATTTTCTGGAAACCGATTTTTTCAATTACAGCTACGGTTATTTTTTTTAACGTCCTTTCTTTTTTATCCCGGTTGATGCCACTCTATTTTCAGACAGTTTGAATATAGAATATATTTTGCTACGTTCCTGAAGGAACTGTTCCTGAAGGAATTGATGTAACACTTCGTTTTAAGGATACCGTCCAAGCATTTTTTTTAAATGGTTTGTTCAACCACTTTCAGTCTGAATTTTTTAATTTTTGAATATTTACAATAATGCTTATAAGATTTTATTGACAAGCATTTTGAAAAAAAAAAACACATGCCTACTTAGCAGTAATTTAAATTTTAATTTTGTCCATTTACTTAGTTGGCACATGTTACTTGCAATAGTAACGTTTTAAAAATAAAATTTTAAGGGTGGCAATTATTTAAAAATTATAAATTTTCTGCTTAAAGAAAATTGATTCGAAAATTTTAAATGTTTTAAACATTATTTAAAATATCAGATTGACGGCATTGATTACAAAATTTGAATTACTTCCAAAATTTGGAATTTACATTGGAAAAAATTGCTAAATTTACTACTAATTTGGTAAACATATCCCATTAATTTTCTGTTAAAAAAAATAATAACCACCCTAATTACAATTCATCATTACACATTCACCGACCTTAACATTATGCCTAAGCTCTTTTCGAGTTCATTAGTAACACTGCGCGACGGCCAAAAGCATCTGGCTTTGGAACAGATCGTTTTAAATAGACCTATATTCGCTGCACTATGGTTTCAAAGAAAACTTTTCTTGGCTAAAATTACCAAAATAAAAAAAAAAAAAAAAAACAAGTACAAGTACAAGCATAAAACTTGATTTTACCAATTTTATTCTTTATACCCTTCACAATAAATATTTTGGGGTAAAAAACTATTTTTGTGGTGAAAAAAAAATTGGGGTAAAAAAAACTTTGAGGTGATTTGGAAACGTATTATCCACCTTTTAGCGTTTGGTGAGACAATATGACCTTATATTTTATAAACCAGATACTACTATCAAATTATACTAATATACACCAATTTGTATGAAAAATTTAGAGGTAACAAAACATTTGAACAGCTTGACCGATTTTGCTCAATTTCAATACCAAACTTTTTGAGAAAATGTTCATCAATCTAGTAAAAAAGCAGTCCGTATTGCGTTTTCGCGCCGTGATCGCCATTTCAGCAGACGTACATCGTTAAATCATCTTAAAATTCAATAAGAATCAGGAATATATAAATTTTATGGGGTCTTAGGGGGTCATATTTCATACAAACTAATACGGTTATAACGGACATCGTTTATGAACTTTTTATATAACGAACTAATTTTTTACGTATGAAAAAATACAAGTTTTTACGCTTACAACGGACACATTTTAAATAGAGATTTTTAAATAAAAAATGCGCTGCAAATTTTAAAAACTTTGGCTTTTTACTTGAAACTTCGCTAAAAGGAATTAAAATTTGTATGAAACGTAAATTACAAAGAAAGATTTAAAAACTATTGGCATGAAAAAAAATCCTTTCATTTTATTAATTTTTGGAAAATAACGAACAAAATTTTTAGGTCCCTGCAAGTTTGTTATAACCGTGCTTCACTGTATTTCTTTTCAATTTCAGTTTTCGTAATATAATCCCTTTTTTGAAAATTATGTGTAATATTTAGAAAAGACCTTCTAATTTTAACTAATTTTCCATATGATTTAAATGCTAAAGTATAAAAAATGTTCTTCATATGAAAATATAATTATATTAGGCACCTTCTGTTGTAACTATTTGTAATACCGTATCTTTATTTTTAAGTGAAAAACAGTCATTTGTAGATGAAATTAAAGTTTGGACTACATTTGTATTTCATTTAAAAACAAACCACATAAAATTACTGTTTTGGTTTTTTTTTTTTTGTTATATTTTCTAATAGATTTAGGAACACTTAGGAGTAAATCTTGCAAACATTTTTATACCCTCCACCATATGTGATGAGGGTATGTATAAGTTGTTCGGTCATTCCGTTTGTAACGCATCAAAATGTAGCTCTAAGACCCCATACAGTATATATATTCTTGATAGTTACTGAAATTTAAGCCGATTTAGCGATGTCGGTCTGTCTGTTGAAATGTAGATCACGGCTTGAAAACGCTATAGATACTGTTAGTTTTCACCTATATTCATGTACATCCTTCCGAAAAGTCTGGTATTGAAAATGAGCACAATCGGTCTAACGGTTCAAAAGTTATGAGTGAAAATGTAAAGGTACCTCTAAATTTTCCATACAAATTGGTGTATTGTGCATACTGTATATTAGTATAATTTGTACAAAATATTTTGTCATATTTTTCCGCCAGACGCTTAGAGGTGAATAATATTTAAAACTCACCTCAAATTTTTATTTCACCTCAAAAGTTTTTTTCACCACAAACATTTTTCTCACCAAAAAAATATTTTTTATTTTAAAAATGTTATTTCATTTAAATATCTTTTTTCATTTGTAGCATATACACGGTGGAGGGTATAAAAAACGTGGTAGAACAATTTTTTATATATACAAAATTTCTTCTTTTCTGAATATTTCAGGATACCTTCAATGGATATGCAATTTTAATACAAAAACAAGTTTATTGGGTAGTTTAGCTTACGCATAGTGATACAATTTTAAACTTTTTTAATGTACATAAAATTTATAAGGAGTTAACTAAACATATAACATTTTCAACTTGCATCCTTGCAATAGAAAATTGTAGCAAAATATACAAAAAAAAAATGGGATGAATGATGTAAATATAAAAACTGCGATATTTCAAAAACTGCAAATGAGAAAAACAATATTTGACAAATTTTTATTCAGCGCACCTAGGTCTATTTAAAAATATGTAATTCAAAAACAGGATCTGGAAAAAATTTAAATTTGTTGAATAGTGTAAGTTACCTTTAAATATATGCTCCAATGAATTACTCATTATATGCCATAATTGTACATCACCAGTTTTTGTTGCCAATATTAAATGCTGTTTACTGGGAGCCACACAAATGTCACGTATTGGCCCAGTACCCGATACTGTCATTGTGCGTATTTGCGATGGTAGCGGTGCTGGTAACCAACCCGTAAGCGGTACTAATAAAGGTACGGTATAACCATCACACCATGCGGTAGCTGAACGTACAGTCATACTTAACAATGAAGTGTCATTTTCATCATGTTCGCTAATGGGTCTTAACCAGGCTATAAGCTAAATATTGTAGATTTAAAAATAAAAGGTAGAACAAGAAAACCACACGCACACGTCAATTACAAATGAAACTTTTTGCTTTTTTTTGTATCTTCATCTCTTACCTGTGCTCCAAGTTGCATGGGGTCACGTGTTAATACATCACTTGATTTTCTTATCGTATAATAAATAAGTTCTATATCACGATCCAACAAATAACAACGTACATGTTCTATTAAACATCGTAAATAGCTAATGGATACAGTTTGTACCTGTCAAAAAAGAAACAAACAAACAAAAGTGGAAATTGTTAAAAAAAATGTATATATAAATATATGTACAAATATTGAAAACGCCTTAGAAATTTGCTTTATATGGATACCGCAAATTCAATACCCTCTATAAACCAATTTTTTTTAAATTCTTTTTGTTTTATGGAAAACTGTTAACTGATGACAGCTACATATTTGACAACAATTTCAGCGAGAAAAACACAATTTTAGTACTTTTTTCAATATTTGTTATTTCTCAATCATCCATAGCATGTATTTTTGAATGCAATACCCTCTATCAACCACATTAAATTTATCGTCTTATAAAAATGTGTTATTATTACATATATTAAACGTAGTTGCTTCATTCATTTGCCAGGGTCATTTGAATGCTTGTTTATTAGATCGTCCCGTAAAATACGTTTTCTGGATTCTTTAAGAAATAGCATTAATGCCCGTAATTTCAATCAATATTTACCTACCGGTGCTTAGATACCTACCCGATTTTGTTCGTGTATACGGGTAGATATCTAAGCACCGGTAGGTATCTATTGCTTGAAATTACGGGCATAAATCAATGGATTTCGACGTGTAAAATAAAAAAAAATAAATAACAAACAATTATTAAAGAGTACTTTAAGAGACTAAACATTTTAAAAAAAACTTTTATTTTTTAACGCAATTTTTGAATCTTGTATTAAAAAAATCTTAATTTTATTTTAATTGGTTACAAATTTCTAATAATTTCACAAAGTAAACAATAGAATTTGATAATCTTAGAAAAAGTTATATCAATACCCTGTTAAAAATAAACATATCTGAACATGTATGCCTCTATTTATGAACATGTATGAACTCATTCATGTTTACATATAAATGTTCATACACCACCATATGTGATTCATATATGCTTACATGCGTTCATACATGTAAATATTACCTCAAATTGCGTTAATGTACACATTTGACCATGTATGGAAATGTATTGACATGTATGATCATACATGTAAATATAACCTCAAATTTCGTTAATGCACATACATGAACTTATATGGTCCAACATATGCACATGTATAAATCATTTATGTACAAATATGAATCATGTGTGAATGCATGTGTACATTAGAGCGACTCAAGTTGTATGGAAGCGAAATTCGTGCAAGGTGTACCCCACTCAAAATGAACATTGGTATTTTATATGATGACATCCAAAATATTTCGGCTCTAGCTTTGACCTCTCGTGAGCTGGACCATTTTGAAAAAGTGTCCATTTTTGCATGTTTTTTTAATTTAAGAATCTGTTTCCTTACCAACATATACAATATGGGTATCATAAGAAAGGTTTTTTTAAGGCGCGTCCAACTGTATATACAATTTGTCCAAGGACAAATTAAAAAAAGTTATTAAATTTTATATGCCGCCAAAAAGTCGTGGATAGTTTTTTTCCTTCTTTCTTTAGTCCTATTTTCATCCATACATGATCTAGAAACTAAATCGGCTATCATATTAGAGTTACCACAAAATTACATTTATATATACTCTAGAGCACCGTGTAAAATGCATCTAAATTATTTGCATACAAAGATGATGTACTTGGCAAAAGAAAAAATTTGATACCCATATTGCCCTATTTAAAACGAAGAGTTACCACCCCATTGCATTTTTGTCAAAACGCTAACCAGCACGAATTTCAAAAAAAGCTGAGACCCGTATTTAATTAAATCGACTAAAGATTAAAATATGTTAATTTGGCATTTTTATTACAAACAACCCCGAACAAAAAATTCAAAAACCATTTTTTTTTACAGAATATCCTTAAAAAAAAGGACATGGATGATCGTCCTTGGACAAATTGTATAAACAATTGAACGCGCCTTAAAAAAACCTTTCTTATGATACCAATATTGTATATGTTGGTAAGGAAACAGATTCTTAAATTAACAAAACATGCAAAAATAGACCCATTTTCAAGCTCACGACAGGTCAAATATTTTAAATGTCATCTTAAAAAAGTCCAATGTTCATTTTTAGGAGGGTACATCGAGCACTTTTTTTGGTGAGTCGCTCTAGTGTACATGTATGAAGCTTTTG
Organism: Delia radicum; assembly: GCA_021234595.1. Classification (NCBI taxonomy): domain Eukaryota; kingdom Metazoa; phylum Arthropoda; class Insecta; order Diptera; family Anthomyiidae; genus Delia; species Delia radicum. Next base: position 148,156,514 of record CM037855.1, read on the forward strand.
TGCTCATTTGTGGATCCCATATATGTCGATTTTTTAAAGGGTATCGCTCTGTGATGAAAATAAAATAATAAATAAAGTCCACATCATTAACCTGTTAACTTTTTGAGGATCAAAATGCCGCTGAAGTTATGGACATAAACGGTATAAAGTAGATTGCTTTTAGTTTCCCACAAATATTTTCTCATTGCGCAATAAATATTTATTATAAAAATCGCGGGATTTTCGCTTGCGATGCACCAAATATTTAACAAAACATACATTTTTAACATATAAAGGGTGTCTTTTTTATAGAGGTATAGAACTTTGAAATGGAATAAAACAAAGATGCATGTTTTAAATTGACATGAAATTTACTTTATTCTAAAGATAATCTTCTGGCATTATAATTTAAATATGACTTCTGGCATATGACCGCCACGGCTGGCTCGGACCTAGTCTAATCTGGATGTCAAATTTTCGATGACTTTTTCCAACATTTGTTGCCGTATATTGACAATAACGCAGCGAATGTTGTCCTCCAAGTGGTCAATCGCTTCGGGCTTATCGGCGTAGACTAGCGACTTCACATATCCCCACAGAAAATAGTCCAGTGGCGTTAAAATCGCACGATCTTGGAGGCTAATTCACGGGTCCGAAAAGTGAAACTATGCGGTTACCAAACGTTTCCTTCAATAAATCAATTGTGGCACGAGCTGTGTGACATGTTGCGCCTTCTTGTTGAAACCACAGCACCTGCACATCATGGTTGTTCTATTGATGAACGAAAAAGTCAGTAATCATGGCTCTTTAGCGGTCACCATTGACTGTAACGTTCTGACCAGCAATGTTTTTAAAGAAGTACGGACCAATGATTCCACCAGCCACCATTCAGTTTTTCTGGATGTAACTGTGTCTCAACATACACTTGAGGATTATCATCACTCCAAATACTGCAGTTTTGTTTATTGACGTGTCCATTTAACCAAAAGTGAGCTTCATCGCTAAATAAAATTCGCTCGTAGTTCGCGATACGTATTTCGAACAGAACCATGATTTTCATAATAAATTTGCACAATTTGGAAGCGTTGTTCAGGCGTCAATCTATTCATGTTGAAATGCCAAACCAAACTAAAAATATCACTCGACAGCTGACAAAATGGCCCAGTTAAAAAGTGTTGCCAACTTAAAGTTCTATACCTGTATAAAAAACACCCTTTACATTTATATCACAAAAGTTAACGTACACAAACAAAACCTATTTTTGAGCAAATAGGTCGGATATCAATTAAAACTGGATTAATTTTGTATCTTTTACATTATATTGTTAAATAATTCCATTCCAATTCCGTTTTTTAATTTCCATATAAATACATATAAAAAAACTCCATTTTTGCCCGTACTGGCATCTAACTATGTATTCCCGCTTTTGGGATGTTGAGGGTCTAACTAATTATCTAATAAACTAATAAAATGAATTTAAAATATGAAAATATTGTAAATATTTTTAATGATTACAGAAGTACCTGTTAAACTAGTTTTAAAATGACTCAACGCATTAGTTATTGAACGCATGCTAGAACTGATGTAAGCATTGCTTGTAGAACCGTTCCACAGAACCAGTGCCCAGTTTGAAACATTTTATTTATAAGCGCTTCGAAGTTGCTGTCTAAAAAACACCTTTTGAATGTTTTATTCAAGCAATTTATTAAAAATATTTATTGTTGAAAACTACGCAAATAAATCTTATTTTTGAGGAAAGCAATCAAAAATAGTTTAAAAATGCCAACAAAAAGATGATGTGCGATTTATGTTCAAAAATGAATATCTTATTTTTATATTTGTTAAAATAGTCAAATAAAAAAAAAATCCAGAATTATAACACTGTAACAATTAAAAAATGCCAATTAAAAAATGGCATATAACAAATATAAAAGTCTTTAATATGAGTAATTTTTCAGTCAAAACGAACTCTCTTGCATGAACAACTTTAATAAAATGGTTTTTTAAGAAAAATTTTCAGAACATTCCGTTTTTAACAAGAATTTTTTGAAACTTAACAGTTTCTGATATGTTGAAGCTAAAGAAGAATAGTTATGAAAACAACAAAAACCCGGGTTATTCCATATTCCAAAATTCCACTTTTTGTAAAAACGGAAACCGACAACGCACTTAAAACCGGTTTTTAAAAACCGAATCGATCACCCTAATGGTAAACGGTTCGATGCGTTTATCGGTAAGGTTAACGCTATATTCTTTTATTTTGGTATCTGTATTTTGGCGGTAACGATATTTTAGTTATTTTGAAACTATTTCATAAATTCTATAATCGCTTCATTTTCAGAATGATTCAATAGTTTTATGAAGATTCTCATTAAGTTTGATATAGCTTTTATTAAAAATAAAAACTATGCTTTTCGACCTTTAATTGTGCAATGAAAATGAAAATTATTCAAGTTCGAGGCCATACTCTATATTTCTTTATTAGGATATTGTCCTAACAATATTGCCCTATAGAGTTTTTGTTTTCAAATTTATTAATTGACCACTTTCAGGAATGTGTTGATAGATCTATTTCGGGAATTTTCTAGGTTCCCATCATCAAAACACGTTTTGAAAGAAGTGACAATCACATGCAAACATCAAACATTCATATATCCTAGTTATCCCACTAAATGAGAACTAATATATGAGCTCGAAGTTAAAAATTATCACCATTGATCAAAAATAAATTGAAAACTTGTTCGTTAAGGTCTATCGTTGGTAGATATACAATACACGCTTTTTGGGTTTTTCTTCTTTTTATTTTTACACTTGTTTTGTTTTATTTGAAAACTAGTAGTAAAGGGGAAGTAATATAAGACCGTACTTTGTCTTTTTACAAAAAATATATCTATCAACACATTCCTGAAAGTGGTCAATTAATAACAATTAAAGGTCGAAAAAACATAATTTTTATTTTTAATGAAAATTATATCCAACTTGTAAATAAATTTTTAATTCACTTTGTGAAGAGCACTTCATTAGTTTAGCGAAAAATTTCATTAAAACTCGTCCAAGAAAATTCTCGGTGTACAATTTTAAATTTATACTCTTTAAAAAGTATGTTTAATAATAACATTATGAAAAACATCGTGAAAAACTCAACTTAAGAACTTTTGTAAACCCAAATTTAATTTAAAAAAAATTAAATAATGAAATTCTGACTCAAGTTTTTTCACTCATTTCTAATTTATTTACAAATTTTCAAAACTATCAAAAACTTATATCGAAATATTTAAAGTTTAGTCCTTAACCATATTTATATATGTCAAGCTTATAATGAAATAGCTGTGGTTAATTAATCTGTGGTTACTTTTAGAAAAGTTACTCGTCTTAAATAAAATTTTAGACAGGATAACGTCTGCCGGGTCTGCTTATATAATATCATACGCCACTGAGCATTATTGTCATTCAATTTATACCACGTGGGCTTTAAAGTAATACTAATTTTCAAAAGTCGATAACTTTTGATTGGTACGCTATAAGACTTCGAAATAAAAAGTGATAAATAACAGGGTTTAAAATTTACTCAATAATTTATTTTTGTCGAATACTGACTATGCTCAAAATATGAAACGTTTGCATATTTCAATAGTATCAAAACTTAAAATTGCCTTATTTAAACACACACTGCAAACAGCATGCCTATTTGTAGTAAATATTTTAAGTTCTATCGTTAGTTCGCGTTAAAAAAATATTATATGTACACGATCTTGCTGCTAGTTGTCGTCGTGAATAGTAAAGCTATATAAATATTAACTAAAAAAAAATATTATATGTAAAAATATTCGACTAGAAATATGCGACTATTAGTAAAGCCTGTTTGAGGCATCATTGAGACAACACATAATTTGTGTGAAACAATAAAGATATACAGCTTCTTTTTGTAGATACACATACAAATAGCGGCGCTGTTAGCAGTTACTAGTAGTCGCATATTTCTAGTCGCATATTTTTATATATAATATTTGTTTTTAGTTAATATTTCTATAGCTTTACTATTCACGACGACAACTAGCAGCAAGATCGTGTGCACGAACTAACGATAGAACTTAAAATATTTACTACACATAGGCATGCTATTTGTAGTGTGTGTTAAGCTAAGGCAATTTTAAGTTTTGATGTTTTTATAAATGCGGCAAATGAAATATATTTAGAATTAATACAAACGTCACTACATTGCTAGGTCTGTCAAAAAAACAGAGTATTATTTGGAAGATGACAAAGCCAATTGTGACAATATTTTGTTGTTGTTTTTGTTTTTTCTTTGATATTTTAAAGTTTGAATCTCGCTCCTAGACGAGGACAAGAAATTCTCATTGAGTTTGTGATTTAACATAACAAATATCTCTAGAAATTATAATAACAAAGTCCCCTGAAGATTTCCTTGGGCAGGAATGAAATCCGGATAGGGACACGCCTACATCAGATTGTTTTTTACAATTTGTTAAATAAGTTTTGGGACTTTAGCACATTTAATTACTATAAATGCAATTAATGTTTATCCCGATGAAAATAAATTTAAATAACATAGTAAATAGTTTAATATTCGGCAATTTGAAACTACTAATAGTAGTTTTTTTAATGCCTGATAAATAATCTAAAATCTGGGCCATGCATTCATGAACAAACCACCATTTTTTAAAACCGTGTTTCTAAGGTTTGTTCATGAATGCATGGCCCAGAGTGAGAAGTGATAAATAATCTAAAATCTGGGCCATGCTTTCATGAACCAACCGTGGAAACACCATTTTTAAAAAAGGTGTTTCTAAGGTTGTCGTATCATGGTTTTAAAAAATCAAGTTAATATGGTTTTCAAAGCAATGAAAACAAAATATAATAATTTAAATAACATTTAGACATTTTTATGGCTTAAAATTGCATATAATTCCTATTTATATTTCGATTTAAAATTTGTATCGTTTTTAACAAGTTTTATCCCCAGTAAAAAATAACCTCTATTTGGTAAGCAGTGACTACATTTGTAAGCTTCCAAGAAAGCGCTTGACCGTCTTGCATACAATAAAGCAATTGGGAACGCATTTTGCTGTGCTTCCCTGAATGCATTCTTTTGAAGCCGTAAATAATGCATTCAATGAAGCAGTAAAGAGTGCATACAATGAAGCATTGATGTTGTCAATACGGAAAAAAAACGCTTCTCATTTCCTACGAAAGCATGAATTTATTGCTTCTTAGAGCACATGAATGAAGAAATTTTCACCTGCTAAAAAGAGACATACCAAGTGTGACATTGCGAACAAAAATCATGCCTTCGGGAATTGTTTCGGAAGTAATTTAATAATGCCTCTCAGAATTGCTTCTGGGTAAGCACTATTTTTTGCTGGGACATAAAACAACTATCAAAGTCTTATTATAATTTTTATTAAAAAAATATTCAATATTTCGCAACTTTCTTTGTTTCCTGCTGCTTTTACATTTCATACAGCTGTATATAAATAAGTACATATTTCTTAAAGTTTGCTTGCATTATATAAAAATTTAACATTTTTGTTTTTATTTTATTTTATATATAAAATAGAAAGTGATAATAAAATCATATTTTTTTTTATTTTTAGGTTGCGTCCTTGCCAACAACTTTTTAATACTAACCAACTATATAATGGAAGGTAAGTAGGGGAGAAAGAACGGCAAAAATTGTAGCACTTCACACTCAGGAAAAGCGTTTCATCAAATTTATGAAACAGTTTCGTTGGACAAAAATCTATGGAACATAGTCAAATATACAAAGTTTTCGTAAATATGATAAATTTCTCAATAAATCTAATGACACTCTTCATAAATATTTATGAAACATTCTTCGTTACTTCTTCATCATAGAAAAATTACATCATTATTTTTTTATGTAACCACCCATATCTCGAAAACCGACAGAGGTAGAGCAAAACAGGGACAGTATTTTATTTTAGCTAAATACTTGAACATTTGCGCCAAATCCGGTTAGAATTTCCGAAACACATCACCTTAACAATATTATTATGAAACAATTTCATATATATTTATGCCACAGTTTCATTGAACGAAAAACAATGAAGCTTTCATCATATTTATGAAGCTTTTTCTTTAAGTGTAGATGAAAATTACATAGTTTTTAGTCCAACGAAAAGTTTAATAAATATCTAAGAAACTGTTTGATAAAAATATTGCTGAGAAAATTCCTTTCAAAATGTTTACCGAACCTGATCCAATTTTATTATCGAAGCTTGACTATAAAATTGGTCTGTATAATAATGAAATGATGAAGCAATTATGAAAGAAGTTTCATAAAAATTAACCATATTTATGAAAACTTTATTAATAGTGAATTTTTATTGTTGATCTATATAAATTGTATGTGAGTTGTTGGTTAGTTCGGTTCAAGATCATGAAAAATTTTTCATATTAACAGAAAAATTATAATTTTATTTGTGATAATTTACTTTAATTAACAGAAAAAACAATTAGAAAAAAGTTATTTGACACCTGCATGAATGGAGTTAACTTTCTAGCCCGCAACGGCCTTCATCAACATTCTTCGTGCCTTAAAGTGTTAAATTGTAAACATCATCTATTTAACTCAACTAGTTAGGTTAAAAATGTGCCGTAACTTAGTTTTTGAGTATGACGAAATTTACTGCGAACTTATTTTCTATAAAGCTATGTTTAGTTGTTAATTATTACCACAGTTGCCAGTTCAACTAATTAAGTTGAAATTTGACTGGCAGTTATTTTCAAATGTCATCATATTCTATCCTTTACATTGTAAGTGAAGGAATATCAAACATTGAAGATTTTATTCGTTTTTCAACATATGTCTAGCATATATATTAAGCGAATTTTTGCACTGTACCTTGTGAGTGGTTAATAGTGAATTTTTATTGTTGATCTATATAAATTGTATGTGAGTTGTTGGTTAGTTCGGTTCAAGATCATGAAAAATTTTTCATATTAACAGAAAAATTATAATTTTATTTGTGATAATTTACTTTAATTAACAGAAAAAACAATTAGAAAAAAGTTATTTGACACCTGCATGAATGGAGTTAACTTTCTAACTAAGTTACGGCACATTTTTAACCTAACTAGTTGAGTTAAATAGATGATGTTTACAATTTAACACTTTAAGGCACGAAGAATGTTGATGAAGGCCGTTGCGGGCTAGAAAGTTAACTCCATTCATGCAGGTGTCAAATAACTTTTTTCTAATTGTTTTTTCTGTTAATTAAAGTAAATTATCACAAATAAAATTATAATTTTTCTGTTAATATGAAAAATTTTTCATGATCTTGAAAACTTTATTAGCTTGAAAATTCGTCATTGATTTTAGTCCTATCCAAGTACTTAATAAAAAATTGACGAGACAGTTTTTCCTGAGTGTATACATTGTACACAATGTGTACTATTTGTATCACACAACACATGAATGCCATCAACACACATGTAATATGCATGTGTGTAGATGTAGATGTGGCAAATGCAATAATGTACAAATATGTAAAGGGTGGTTAAATTTCAAGGGCCGATGTTGATTTTGAATAAAACACAAACTATTTAGGAAATTATTGTAATTTTATTTTATTATGATATATTGGTATTACTCAATTATGTATGGAACAAATTATCGGCCAAATGGGCGCCGCGACCACGGCGGCACACCTCCATCCGATGGTCCAAATTTTCGATGACGCTGAGGCATAATGGAGGTTTTATGCCGTTAATGTGCCGAATTATCTCATCCTTTAGCTCTTGAATTGTTGCTGGCTTATCGACGTACACCTTTTCTTTCAAATAACCCCAAAGAAAAAAGTCCAACGGTGTCAAATCACATGATCTTGGCGGCCAATTGACATCGCCATTACGTGAGATAACACGGCCATTGAATTTGTTGCGCAAAAGAGCCATTGTTTCGTTAGCTGTGTGGCACCGTCCTGCTGAAACCACATATCGTCCACATCCATATCTTCCAATTCGGGCCATAAAAAGTTCGTTATCATCTCGCGTAGCGAACACCATTCACAGTAACTGCCTGACCGGCCTCATTTTGGAAAAAATACGGCCCGATGATGCCGCCAGCCCATAAACCGCACCAAACAGTCACTCTTTGTGGGTGCATTGGTTTTTCGACAATCACTTTTGGATTCTCATTCGCCCAAATGCCCAAATCATCACTGAAGATGATTTTCTTCGAAAATTGATCATCCACTGTTGCCATTTCTTGCCACCATTCTGCCCATTCACGACGTTTGGAATGGTCAAGAGGCTTTAGTTCTTGAGCCAATTGCACCTTGTAAGCGTGTAAATGCAAGTCTATGCATAATGTTCATCAACGACGAGCGTGAGAGGTGCAATTGTTGGGCACGACGACGAGTTGAGGTGGACGGCTCTTCAGCCACACTATCGCGAACAGCAGCAATATTTTCTGCAGTACGAGCTGTACGAGCATGCACTGGTGTTCTCACATCTTCTACAGACCCGGTTTGCTCGAATTTTTCCACGATTTTTGCGATTGTACGCACATTTGGACGATCAAATTGACCAAAAAAATCATGAAGTGCACGATATGCATTTTGATTTGAACGCCCATTTTCATAATAAGTCTGGATAACTTTAACACGTTGTTGGATTGTGTATCTCTCCATGGTTCAAATTGAGTGAGTCTGAAGTAGAGAAATGTCAAATAAAATTCGGAAAAAAACTTGGCGTTTAGGTGTGGTTCACATTCAACATCGGCCCTTACAATTTAACCACCCTTTATATATGTATAAGTACATGATGAACTTATATCATGATGATGGCTGATTCTTATTCTGTGGGTTTCAGTGGTATGAGTCTAAGAAAATTTTATAACTGCTGTTGCTTATGTTCTTGTTGAGTTATTTAGTAGAAATATAAAGAAAAGTTTTATTTTATTTTTGTATAGCTTTTATAATTAAAAATGTCCTTAATAAATGTACCGACTTCACAGAAATTTCCAAGAAATACGAACTCCAAGGGGCCGGTCAAATTAGTTCACTTTAAGCGAAATTTGATTATCCTTTCTGACTCGTTTAAAACTATACCTAAGTCAAACGATCAAACCAGGGTAGATCGAGCTACTCGAGTAGGTCTCATGCATGAGACTAATTAATTGAATTTACTAATTGATGATTTCATTACAATTTCATTGATATCAATTGTAATGAAATTATTTTCAATAGCATTTTTTTAATTAAAGGTAATGCATTTCATTAATTTGATTTCATTGATTGAAGGTAATGATTTTAAATTTCATTACCATTAGTAATGAATTAATTAAAGGAAGCAAATTACAATTGGCAGAATACAAATTTGCTATGTCTGGGAAAGATTCCGATAGATTATTTTTGTTATGAAAAAACCACAGGATGTCTCAATAATTTGTTTACCCAAATACTTTCTGGAAAATACCAATTTAATCACTCCGATAATAGTATGGAACATTGGAAAAGTTGAATGAGTGGAATCGCAACACTTAACACATTTGTGTTGTCGGAACTTGCCAGTTTTGTTAAGGTTTGCAAAATTTGTATTCCTTTTTGCGATATCTTGCTTAGTTTTCGAGATACAAGCCATTTTACAAAATGGCGATATTTTAAAATGTCCAGTATCTCCAAAACTAAGCGAGATAGAGCAAAACGGACAATATTTTTGCTCCGTTGGAGTATTAATATACTCTTATAATATAAATAGGCTATGTCCGAGAGAGATCCCGAGTGATCAATTTTTTAGAAAACAGTCACAGGGTGATTTCATTATTTTACTTATTAACGTGATAATACAAACATAAACATATGTTATTGGATAGTAGAAAGTTAGTTCCTCGTTCCATTTCGTTTCCAGTATTCAGACCAAATGCTTTTTTGGTTAATTGTAATTAGTTTTTTAGGCATTAGTGTGATTTCATTAGCATTAGTAGGACAAATGCTAATGCCAAAAAAAATTCATTACAATTAAATGGTAATGAAATTTTTTTGGCATTAGCATTAGTTAACTAATTTTTATGAAATTCCAATGCTAATGAAAAAATCCCAAGTATTGTAGGTCTCGAACTAATTGTCGTACCTCGTATTTTTGTATTAATGTATAATTACATAAAATTTCTAAAATCTGCATATTTTCACACATTTGTGTGAAAATTGTCCAGATTTCTCGATTTTATTAATCTGCTAATGCACAATGGGGTGTATCACAAATATTTTATAAATAATTCAGCCATTTCGTACACTGATAATAATCCATGCGTAAAAATAAAAAAAAAAAATGTCAAAATAACCAAAAATTTTGTAAAATTAACGAAATTTTGTTCATTTTACAATAGATTTAGTTGTTTTGACATTTTTATTTTTGTATTTTTAGCATGGATTATTATGAGTGTACTAGCAATAATCAATGTAATTTTAAGCTTAAGTTTCAAAGAAGGACCCACTACATCCATCAGGAGTTGATCAAGTATTCTCCAAAGTATGACACCTCGGGTATTAAACAAATTTAAGAGCTTGTCAAATTTATATTTATCAATACAATTTTTAAAACTGAAATATTTTTGTGATCATAAATATGCTTACTCATGTGGGTTAGCTCTTAAAGTGCAAAAGTTATCCGCATTTGAAAATCAATATTTTGCGGTTTTACAATTACTTGCCGCGGTTTTTTGGCAATGGAAAATGCAATTGAAATCCGATTGCTTTGAAACGTATTTTTAATATTAGAAAGAACTTATTTAATTAAATAAAAAAGTTTCAATGCAATAACTTGTTCACGCTTAAAATAAAATGCCTCTAAATTCCAAAAAGAGTGATTTTATTAATTTTTCGGTCAAAAAGGTAGCAATACTCTTTTGCCTCCAGATTAAAAGTTTCTTCAGGAGCACATGTGATATTTATATTTCTCTGAAAGTCTACTAAATATAGTTGCGTTTTATGGAAATTATATTCCCCAGTTGGTTATTGTTCTCCCCCCAAAACCCTCCGAATTCAACCATATTTCTACTTAAATTTAAAATTTTACCAACTTTTTCTCTGAGTGCACCACCGAAATTTGAAAATGAAAAACGGGATAAGGTCGCCCAACTTAGTCCAAATACGATAGCATTATAACATCGCTTCAAATATTGACAATACAGCAATAAATTTAAAAAATCCTATTTTACGAAATTTTTGTAAGCTTTTTGCGAACTGTGGGATTTTCTTTAGTCTTATATTAATTCTTCTTCTGCTTTAATAATAATAAAATAAAAAAAATTGCAAGGTTCAGCTTAGTATTAAATTTCACTACAAAACGTTTATTAACATTTTCACAAAAATATAAATAAATTATATTTGACGGATATCCGAAAATTATTTCCGATTCGGTTGAAACTTAACATTATTTCCGTTTGAAATTCGGAAAATATCAATTGAAATTTATAATTTCCATTTGACAGTCCGAAAATAACAATTGAAAATCAGACTTTCCATTTGAAATTCAGAAAATATCCATTAAAATTTAGAATATCCATCTGAAATTTAGAAAACCTCAAATGATATTCAGAAAACATCATTTAAAATTTAGAAAATATCAGTTGAAATTAAGAAACTCCTCAATTGTAGTTCCGAAAATAGGAATTGAAATTTAGAAAATATGAACTGAAATTCAAAAAATATTACTTGAAATTCAGAATACATCAGTTGTAATTCAGAAAACATTTCATATCAACTTTCTTTAATATTTTCAGAATTCAAAATGATATTTTCTGAATTTCAATTGATATTTTCTGAATTTCAAATGATGTTTTCTGAATTTCAATTTATATTTTCTAAATATCAAATGGAAAATCTGAATTTTAATTGATGGTTTATAAATTTCAAATGGAAATTTTGAAATTCAATTGATGTTTTTTTAATTTCAAATGGAATTTCAGTTAATATATTTTAAATTCCAATTAATATCCTCTCAATTACAGTTTCAAAAGGTGAAGACATGTGTGGTTCGTGAACGAACTAGTTTCATCCAATTGAACGATATGACCTCTTAGTTCAATCGTTCGGTTCCTTTTTTGTTATTCATGGAACAATTTTATCTCTTTTTAACAGCTTTTCAACAGGTAGATAATTTTTTAAAGTAATATTTGAGATCCAAATTAAACGATGTACAAAAAAATATTTTTTTCCAAACACATTTTTCTTTATATTGTTTTTTTTTTTTCTTCTTATTTTTATGTTATTTATTTATTAATATTATATATTTTTTTTTATATTTTTGTCAATATTACACCAAAAAAATTTCTCAGTTACTGGTCTAAACTGAGTCTCAGGTAAAATACCCATTACACGGAGCCCACATTAGATATTAAGTTGGATATAATATGTGCGAGAATGCCAATAGAAAAACGGCATTAAATTATCTTTGTTCATATTAATGTTTAGGGTGGAGAACACGTATTCCTAATGATATCATGTCTTCTCATAATTTTCTGTCTTCCGTTGAGTAAAGACGTCCGTTTATACATTTAATTTTCAACTATGCGATTAAATATAACTTTAAATTGATTTATAACAGTTAAACAATTTTTAATACTCTTTTTCTTCATGTATTTTTTTTTTTAATTTTAGGCGTTTAACTTTTATTTATTTTTTTGTTTACAATTTTTTATGTATGTGTGTGTGTATTTTGACAGCTCATATGATATTGTTGTGCAGAGATTTATCATGACACCACTATTTGGATGCCAGATATATCACTAACAGCAACAGTAACGTGTGGTCCACACGTAATACAATTCTCTCTGCGATTGAATTTGAAGTTTGCTAACAGAAAAATATTAAAGTTAATATTTAGTGTGGACACTATGTTACTGAGGCTCAGCTAAGTCAGTAGTCAAAAATAGTGTCAAGAAATGTAAATAAACGAGAACGATTTTTTTTAAGGTAAATTTTAGGTTTTTGAAAATAGTAACTATTAACTGAGTAATTTATTGATTATTTTATGTTCTTTTTGCTTTTATTATGCCAATTGGGAAAACAGTGCTTTATTTATTTATTTTTTTTTTTATTTAAGCTGGATTTCAAATGAAATGGCATTGATTTGTTTGATTCGATTTATCTTGATTCCACACCATTCTTACTTCTTTCAGCCTTCACTACTTAACCAGGATGTTACTGCTTTCTTTATGATTTCATGGATATCCTTTCTTTCGATAAAAACAAAAGTTAAACAAATTTTCTTTTACGAATTAAATTTATACTTATCTTTAAATATTTTTTTTTTTTGCATTTAAACAAATTGTATACCATCATTTCGTCGACCGTTTCACTGATTGCCTAAAATGTGTGTTTTTACGCACGAAACTCACAAAAACGGAAATTATATTCAACAGTTTTTTTTTTTTGCTTTATCTTAATCATACTTGGAACTAGTTAATTGAATGGATCAATTAATTGACGATTTAATTCGCATTGCTTGTTGTCAATGGTAATTAAATTTTTTGGCATAACTATTGCTGAAAGCAATGAAAATTAAATTTTATTTTAACTGGCATTGATCAATGCCTATGCGTTTAATAGACAATTATAATTGGTTATAATAACTGTTTGATATAATTGTCTACAAAAAAATTTATTTCAAATAAATATAAAGGGTCCGCCATCTAACGTTTTTTTTTCAACTAGTGCTTATTTCGTGAATGGTAACACTTAGCTCATGTCTGATTTGACAGATAATTAGTTTTATCCTTCCGCTGAACGAATATGGTTGTGTATACGCTTGAACAACGCTGGGAAATATTGCGCCATTACTTTGAAAATCATGGTAATGTTGCAGAATGTGTGCCGATACACCCAAAACGAGTCACTGTTTGGTGCGGATTTTGGCCCAGAGGCATAATTGGGCCATTTTTCTTCGAAAATGAGCAACGAGTGGCCGTTACAGTCAATGGCGATCGTTATCGGTCCATGTTGAACGAATTTTTGTTCACAAAATTTGAAGAGGAGGAAATACAGCTGCACACAATCGATAATGTGCTTAAAAATTGGACCGATCGTGTAGGCTACTGCATGGCCAGCCGAGGCAGCCATTTGAATGAAATTATTTTCCATTATTAACCGGAAGGATTGTACTTTCAAATAAAAAAAGAAATTTGAGAAAATATTCAGGAGTTTTTTTTTATAGCATTTTCAAAAAAAATTATTTGGCGGACCCTTTATATAATTTTGTAAATATTCAGTATTTTATTAAGTATATATTATTAAAAGCTTATCCCATCATGACTAATCCATTGCCAAACAATAATAAATAGTGTATATTGTATAAACTAGCGAATACCTTTAAAGACTTAATAATGAAAATGAAAATTATTCAAGTTCGAGGCCATACTCTATATTTCTTTATTAGGATATTGTCCTAACAAATAATCTATAGAGATTTTTTGTTTTTAAATTTATTATTTGACCCTTTCAGGAATGTGTTGATAGATCTATTTCGGGAATTTTCTAGGTTCCCGTCATCAGAACACGTTTTGAAAGCGGTAACAATCCCATGCCAAACATAAAACATTCATATAAAGTAGTTTACTCTCTACATGAGAACTAATATATATTATATGAGTGTAAAGTAAAAGATTACACAAGGGAACAATGGTTCTGTTGATTAAGAACTGAATATTGTTTTTAAGGTTATTTGGGACGCTGAATCCAAATCTGCACTTGGTTTTTTTCTATCAGCTCGACTTTTCGAGATATACCGTTATGTTCAAAATTAAGGCACTTCCGCTACATATATTGGAATAACTTGAAAACGGTTCACCATATTAAATTAAAAAAAAAACCGAAACTCGCAAACAATATTCTCTTTAAGCCGTGCTTACATTGTTTTTAAATTTTCCAAGTAGTTTTAGAGATATCGTTCAAGTTTTGAAAAAAAAATTAAAATTTTTTTAAAAAAAAAAAATTTTTTGTTCTTTAAAAATTCCTAAAAAATAAAAATGGGACAAAAATCACAGTTTTGGTCTAGAAGCAGTTAGTTAAATATATTTCGAATGAAATGAGCTTTATTTCATTGCAATCGGTGCACAACTTTTGATTTTGTTCACGATTTACTGAATTGATATAAATCGCGATTTCCATACAAAAATAACAACTTTTGATTTTGTTTATTTCTATCAGCTATACTTTTTAATTTAACACAAAAAAAGAGAATTTTAAAGAAAAATAAAAATTTTAATACACAAATATTACAATGTAATTACAACTCATCGAAAAATTTTCATTTATAAGATTTTCTTAAATAATCTTGTTTAGAGTGATTATTTTTAATGCTCCAGCAATAGTCCGCCATCATATGCTCTGTTACGGTAGTATGAAACTGTTGTTCCTTGGGTTAACAGATTTTTTTGCTTTACGAGAAGCAAGAATTTCAAATGCTTTTTTAGAGAGTTCAAGGTCTCTCACTAAATCACTAAGCTCCTCCTGATTAAATTGCTCGCGTTCAGAAGAAATATCTAAATGGAAGTCATCTGATCCACATTCAGAAATTGGTGAAGGAACATTTTGTCGTAAGTCGTGAAAATTTTGTGTAGATGTAGATGGTTGTGGTTCTGAATCCTCACTAGAGTACAGGACTGGTTGGGTAATAGACAACATGTTAGGATAAATCCATTTAGACCGGTTTGTTTTATTAATGCCTGTTATGTTGACAGCGCAAAAATAACAATCATCATAATGATTCGAAAGTTCCCGCCAGATCATTGGTGTTTTATACTTGAACTGGGTCCGTTGCTTGTTTGCCCATAACCTTAAATACTCTACACAGTTTTTACATACAGTATTAGGAATCCAGTACTTGTCACGGGTTTCCATGGTAAATCCGAAGTAGTCGAAATAAATTTTTTTAATAAAATCTGAACCACTTTTTCTATTTTTTATAAACGTGTATTCGCCACATATGTTACAAAAATAGTTGGGATTGATTTTACAGGTGTTTCTTGACGTAGTCATAGCCCAATTTTGACACATATTTCAAAGTAACACAGTTTTCAATAAATAAAACAAGGGATAAAAAAGTTTTTTGTGTTCACTGATGAAATGTTCTAGGTTAAAATTTTTTAATATTTTTTGTCGTTATACTTTTCGCTTTCGCAAACACTTGTTGAATGAGAAAAATTGGTTGAATGAACCCATATAAATACTTCGTAGTTTTTTACTGAAATACCTAGAAAAAATTATATCCACAATTTTATTGACAGTCACTTATGAATGAACACATGGTTTAAGGGGAATTTCTTTAAAAAATCATCCGTTACCAACGGTAAACCACACATCAATAAAAACAAGTGCACTTTCCTTTTTTCTCTTTAATTGACTGTGAACTGACTAGGTGTCATAAAGGAACAATACAATTTATAGGCGTTATGAGTTTGCTACCGCAACCATAAAAATGAAATAATCTTTTTTTATTACTTAATTTTTTTAATTCTTAGAATCATAAAAAACTAACTTATTACATACAAACACTTACACATTAGAAAATGTTATTTTTGTATGGAAATCGCGATTTATATCAATTCAGCAAATCGTGAACAAAATCAAAAGTTGTGCACCGATTGCAATGAAATAAAGCTCATTTCATTCGAAATATATTTAACTAACTGTTTCTAGACCAAAACTGTGATTTTTGTTCCATTTTTATTTTTTAGGAATTTTTAAAGAACAAAAATTTTGTTTTTTTTTAAAAAATTTTAATTTTTTTTTCAAAACTTGAACGATATCTCTAAAACTACTTGGAAAATTTAAAAACAATGTAAGCACGGCTTAAAGAGAATATTGTTTGCGAGTTTCGGTTTTTTTTTAATATAATATGGTGAACCGTTTTCAAGTTATTCCAATATATGTAGCGGAAGTGCCTTAATTTTGAACATAACGGTATATCTCGAAAAGTCGAGCTGATAGAGAAAAACCAAGTGCATATTTGAAATCAGCGACCTCAAATTAGTAAAAATTTGCTACAAATTTCAAATCAACACAAAAAAAGTTCAATTTTGTTCCCTTGTGTTATCACCATTGATCAAAAAAATAAATTGAAAACTTGTTTGTTATGTGCAAGGTCCACCTCTGGTGGATATTCAATACGCTTTTTTTGTTTTTGTCCTCCTTTTTATTTTTTTGTTTCGTTTATAGACAAAAACAGGGGGAGTAAACTAAACTGTACTTTGTCTTTTATACAAGTTTGATATAATTTTTATTAAAAATAAAAATTAAATGTCGAAAAAACATAATTTTTTATTTTTAATAAAAATTATATCAAACTTGTTATGACTTAATTTTTTAATTTTTATCGTTTTTCCAAATCAAAACACATATCTATGAAAAATTATTTTTTCGTCAATTACAATTGGTTGTTTTAGACATTGGAGCCGTTTTATTACCATTGGTCTAATGTCTAAATGTCAATTAAAAAATTTCATTGGCATTGGAATGGTAATGAAAATGTTTAAGATTGGTATTGACCACAAGTAATGCCAAGTAAAATTTCATTGCCAATGAAAAATTCCCAAGTATGATCCAAAAATATTTAAAAAATTGTTTGACAATTTTAATATACAGGGTAAACAGAAAAATCTAAAAACTGGTTTTAATTAAAAAATTTATTGAATTAATTAATATTTTAATTGATTTTGCAATTATCACGGCAATGATCGTATCAATTAAAACTTTTATTGAAAATTTAAAAAGGAAAAAAGTTTTAAATAACTTCTACAAAAAAAAAAAAAAAATATGATACTCAAAAAAAAAAGTCTGTGAGAGATACGTTGGTATGTTTTTTTTTTTTTGTTAATGCTGCGTCTGTTTGTGTGCTCTTGTTTTGTTTGTAAACTTCAAATGTATTTGGTACTTTATACTGAAAATTTTCTATTCAAGCATAGAGTGTATGAAAAAATAATTTAAGAATTACATCTAAAAGAAAATATGTATTTATATATTTAAAAGGTCAATTAAAATCTTAATTGATTCAATTAAATATTTGTTTAAAAACAGATTTAATTCAAATTAAATCATTAATTAGATATTTTAGGTTGATAATTTTTTCTGTGTAAAAAAATATTTTTTAACCGAAACATTAGTTGAAACGATTATCTCAGTTAACTTAAAAATTGTCGGTATTAACCGAGACTCGTTATAAATAGGAAAATAATTTTTTTTTAATTATCATAAATTTTAGTTATTGACATTTGAAATGTTTCTTGTATTATAAATCTTCTTCTTCTTCTTCATTTGCGCTTAACTCCCTGTGGAGCATAGGGCCTCTACAAAATTTCTCCAAGATATTCTGTCATTCGCTAGTAGTTTTAACTCGTTCCAGCTTCTTCCGCTGTGTTCAATATCTTTGAGCAAGCTTCTTTTCCAGGTGGTGTTTGGCCGATCTCTTCTTCTGTTGGCTTGTGGGTTCCAATCTAGTGCTTGACGGCTTATTTCATCAGGGTTCTTCCTAAGCGTGGACCGATCCATTTTCATTTTCTTCTCTTTATAATAATGGGAATGGGATCAATTTTTCATTTTCTATACAATTCTTCATTGCTTATGACGTTTGGCCACCAAATTTTCAGTATATAACGCAAGCAACGGTTTGTAAAGGCCTGCAGTTTGCAGTTCAGTGCTACTGTTGTCAGCCAGGTTTCGCAGCTGTAAAGCAATACTGATTGATAACTTGACTTGCAAATATTTATCTTAGTTTTGACCGATATAATATTGGATTAATATTATAAATAAATTTCCAAAAAGGTATATATCCTGCAATTATCCGGCATTTACACAGTAAATGCGGAAACACCGGTTAGAATCCCGTCTCTAAGCATTTAATGAAATTGCAGAAAGAGCGATTGAACTAGAAGAGCGAACTAGTGCAATCAAATAAATTGTACTAGACAGAGCGCTCACTCAGACCAATGGCTATGCAATGCTCTTACTCTCTGTTAACACCTTGTGTCGGCAAACAGGAAACATGCCACTAAAGCAAAATTGTAAAAAACTTTACTCAAATCATAACAAATATGTTAAAGTCTATCAGCAGCAACATTTAAAATGTGAATTTATCAATTTAAAGTCGCGAAAAAATATTTAAATTTCTATTTGCAGCCATATGTTATACATTTTTTTCTCTGTAACTGACATATTGCAATTTCTTTATTTTCTAAACTCTTTGCTCAAACGAACTTAGAATACCTAAGTTTACAAATGACATAAAAATTCCAAACATATTAGACAAATTACAGTTTTGCTAATAAAAAAGAATGTATATTATTTTATTAGTTTTTTTGTGACAATTAATGAAAAAGTCAGTTCAGTTCAGTGTATCGCAGGGACGGGTCATTCCACTAAAACATGTCTGTACCGACTAAAACTGGGCGGTTGGCTTGTCTAGATTAGAGCCTAATCGAATGCTTAAATGTGTCATTAGGGCAGTCGTTGTGCCACACCAGTTTTAAATATCAATTTTATTCTTGATTTTTTAAAGAGAAGTGATCACTACACTGAGAGAATTATCTACATGATATCAATAAATTTTTGCTTTATATATATGAAGTGTCATTGGAATTCGTCCATTTAAACGTTTCATTACAAAAATGCATTTTTTTTTATTTTATGAAAAAATTCGTTTTATTTATTTTAAATTGCATACGCCTAATGCATAAGTTTTATTAAAAATAGTAATAGACGAAATTATGTGGGCGTTGTGGTGTAATGGTTAGCGCGTTGGACTTTTACACAGAAGGTCCCGGGTTCGATCCCCGGTGCCGGCAACATCAAATTAATATGTATGAGTTTTTTCTATCCCTCATACGTATCGCAATGTCCACCTTAGGTGTTCCCATAGCAATTAACCCCACCGAAGTAAAATAATGAATCAGGGCTATGAACCAAAAAGCTTCAATAAGCTCTCCATCAGGTGGCGAGCAACAACTGTTCTAAGACTTATCATCTCGCGCAAATACAGTGTTGCCATGTCTGAAGCCCTTCATCTTTCCCCACCTTTCATCTCTATACTATCACTTTCCAAAGAAAGCAACACACTAAATATAGGAAGTATTTCCTGAGTGTTGCCTCTCTTTTTAAAACAAAAAACACAGTAAAAATATAAGTATTTTCCAGAATTTGACACGCAATTACTTTATGTCTTTTTCCAATTTTTTTTTTTTTAAAGTTCTGTATCACGGCGATTTCACTTTTTTTAATTTTTTTATTGATTCTAAAAGGTCTCCCAAACCCCTTTCCAACTAGCCCAAAATATCCGACCACTGGTTCAAAAGTTATCAATTTTACCGTACTATCCTCCGAGCAACAATCCGAAAATTTTCAAACCGCTGCCACTTCGCACACTTGCATTTTCGGGAATGGTCTTAGTGAACATATTTTCATGAAATGAGCCAAGAAATACTCTGGTGAAATTCGGCGGGTCATGTCTTAATCACCCTGTATATAACTTTTATAAAAATCTGAACGATCATTAAGAATATTAAAAATTAAAACTTTGCTTAAAATAATGTGTTTTTCTAAATGGAATATCATATTTTGTGTGTTCATATCCAGTAAACAGACTCGGTGGTGTCTACCACATTTGTTTCCCGTCGAATGTTTCGATTGCTGAAACCAAAATTTTTTGCTTGCGACACCAAAATCCCTCTTTTTCGTCTTCCAAGTCCCGCTGTGGGATCAAAAACAGATGGCCACGTTATAACACTATTAAACAGCTTAAAAACTTGAAATGGAATTATCCGAGCATCACTTTTTTAAACCAAAAAATAATTTTCTCGGAAATATTAATATAAATCAATGCGTTAAAAAATATCAAACCCTTTTCAATGTTATACATTCTTAAACGAACATACTACAGAATTATCAGAATCACTGATGAAGATTAATTACCAGAAACTGCAGTCGGAATCAATTGAAAATTTCCAACGTACCTATGATTTTTAGAAATATGCTTCTTCTTCTCAACCACGCCTCTCACAAAAAACAATAAAATCAGTTGAATATTAATTATATATTATATTATTAAAAAAAATTATAGTATACAAATTTATCTACTATACACGAACAATGCTTATTAGTTAAAAATGTTTTGTTTTTGATTTGATTAAGTTCAATTCTTCCAATTTAGTTTTTTTTTTACTTCTCGTCGGGTAAATAAAACAATACGGGTAAAGCGTTGATCTTTTTCCTTCAAAAGTTATGTTTGGTAAATATTCTACCCCTTCTACATTGGTCCTCTTAAGATTTTCGGTGACGCGAAATGAAACATGTAAGGACCTGTCAGTAGATAAAGTCTGCTTTAAATTAGCGAATGATGAAATTTTTTAATTAATAAATAAACATTGCATGGTTTTTTTTTAAAACAAAAAACAAATGATCTTGAACTTGAATACTTTTGCGCACATCATAATTTATGGTAAAAGATCGAAAAAGAAACTTCTGGTTTTAATTGTTTAAAATTTAAAAGTAAAACATTTAATTGTACTTGTCTAAAAACAACTTTAAATTCAAAAACTCAAACAAAATCAAAATTTGCTCTTTGGAAACGCTTCTCTGACTATGTAAGATGTCACCTTATCGAATGTACAAATAATACATTATAGATTTGGCAATGCTCACAATATATGGGAACATAGAGGAAATTGGAATAATACATGATTTCTAAAAATAGAACTATTATGTTGTTTGTATTGTACTTCTGCACCTATGTATGCAAAAACAAAAACACCGTGTATTAAAAACTAGTTTCAAATCACAGATAAAATCTACCTGACTTTAGGTCAGAGCATTAAACGCTCTGTCTAAAGCGTAGTGCATGTGGTACTAGAAAGTAGTTTATCTATAATTTCATTTATACGCAATCAAACAATAAGAAACATAACAAATATTACTTAATTATCAGAATCACTGATGCAGGTTAATTACCAGAAACTGCAGTCTAATTCAATGGAAAATTTACAATGTAGTTATGAGTTTTAGAAACATGCTTATTCTTCTCTACCAAGCCTCTCACAACAAACAATGACATCAGTTACATATTAACTATGGTATTAATTGCACTTGATTAAAAAAGACGTTAAATTCAAAAACACAAACGAAACATCAATTACCTTGGATTATAAACGTAATAAAGTAATTGGCTATAAATGGTCAAAACTTCGGAATGTATCCAAGGATTTTCCTAAAATATGTCGCGATTTACTTGTAAAATTGTACAATATTTTCTGAAATATTTTTTTCAATAGTAAGATCTTACTAAAATTTTAATTTATTTAAACGAAAACTATTTCCTCTACACTTTAATGAATGTGTTTCTTAGCCCAACAAACAAATTTATTAATTTTTATAAAATGTATTCCCGTGTTTTTTTTTTGTCTTTTTATAGTAAAAATTTCCAGCTGTAGTAAAATTAGTAAATTAATTCAGACCCCTAAATTAGTGTTGCCAAGCTAATTTTAGCTTTTATCCTTTTTCTCTGTTATCTGTTTAACAATGAACTATAATTTTTATTTAATTAGTTATAATTTCTTTTAAAAACAATTTCAATTGTAATTGAAACTTTAATCTTTAAATGAAATATCTTAACTTGTCATTTCTATCTTATATAATAAGAAATAACTACACAACGATTTTCTTATGCGTACATCTCTACATTCTGAAGTAAATATTTCAATGTCTATCCCATCGTCTTACTTATTTTCTAATTATTTTTATACTCTCAACTCTGAAAGCCCAAACAGTTGAAGATGTAAAAGATGAACGACGACAACAATTGCAATAGCAATAACTATAAAACAAAAAGTTTCTTTTAAACACCATTAGGACGTCAGCTGTTGTAACTACAGAAAAATTAAATCAGGCAAATTGCTTGCAATTATTTGAGTAAACGAAAATAATTTTCGTTTTTAAAAGGACCCTATATTATCTAAAAATAAATCATTCACAATTTAACTATTCAGATGGCTTTCTGATCTGTTTCTGTTCTGATCTGCAGCTTTTTACTCTTCCGTTTAAGTGTGCTTTTAGGTCGTTACTGTAGAGGTCTAATCAAATAATTGTTTAAATCCAATAACTTTTTAAATATTATCAATTTCATAGATCATGAGTTCTTTTCTATATCTTATTGAAATTGACCGACGGTTTTCAAATTTGATTAATTACATATTACATATCTGTATATTTAGTTTTAAAATTTTTCAAAAACTATAGATTTTTTTGAGCTAATAAGACTTAAAATATTCATGTAAATAAAAACTAAATTTTTGTGTACAGTTTTGTCCCAACGTTTCGTCGGTTATTTGTCGACTTCTTCTGGGGATTCGTAAATTTTGATATTATTACATTAACAAATTTTTTATAAATAATTTTACATTTAACATGTAACATACAACAAAAAACACGAATTTAACAATAAAAACACATCCTAACTTAATATCACAGATTATTTAATTTTTTCACATTTCTAATTTTCAAAAAAAAAAATAAAAAAAATTTTAAAATTCCATAAAAGTTCAAGAGATATTTAAAAAGTTAATCGGTAAAGTTGTTTTAATGTAATATACAGTTAAATTGCCAAAGAATTGATTTTTTTAACTTGTCTGTCTGTTATTCAATAAACAAAATAAACAACAAAACGGTCTTAAAACATTCAGTTCATATTTTCTTTTTAAAACAAAAAATTGTTATATTATATTCAGTATTGAAATAAACTAAAACAATTTATTGTTTATACCGATTTTGTCAATTAATTTTAGAAAAGTTGAAAATAAACTAAAAAATACAATTGCTTTAAACAAAACGTCCTTTTTTAACTGATTTTCAATTAATTTAATTCAGTAGTCTTTACGGAAAAAATATTGTGAGTGTATGTAATTTTGTATAGCTCTATTTTGTAAAATTTTTAGCGGATTATCCTGATTCAAGCAAATTCAAGATGTATTTTTGTAATTGTTCTTCCCCGTAAACATTTCTAAAACGTGCATCATCAATCAAATCTCAGTATCGAACATTTTTGAATTTCGTCATATAAACTTTATTTCAGCTGCCATAACTCATATCTTGTTGGTGTAATAGGGTGTATGAAAACTTTCTAAAGTTCTTTATTTTTGAGTTTTAGTTTTTGTACAGAATTAGGTCGGTCGTATGAATTAAAAGACTAAAAAATTTGGCTTTTCTACGACCTTTTTTAATATTTAGATATTTGATATGAATAAAGTAATGGCAACTTAATAAAAAATATGCCATTTTCGGATCGACCACCTCCGATTTCAATAAAATTCTCCATTATTGTAATACTCGACAAGAAATCGACGAAACATAAATTTCAAGTTCGGACCGTTACGGTTGACGTCATAAAAATGAAAAAAAAACTTTAAAAATTGCCTAAAGTATCGTTATAAAATTTACTAGAACATTTAAGAACTTTAAAGGATACAAAATTCATGTTGGCCTTATTTGTGAAGTTTAAATTTGCTCTTTAAAATGATATGCATATCGGGTTTTTTCAAGTGTCAAATGTCATATTTACGTTCTTGACTTCAAATGCCTATATCTCAATATTTTTAAACATTTGTGTGAAAAATTGAGGGTGGTATCTCGATTAGTCTCTGAGTTATAGCCAAAACAGTGATACAATTATGAAAATCGCCCAAGTCTATACGAGTTGAATTGACGACATGGTATGCATACGGTACAACGGTACAAATGTACACATGCCACTTTTATTCTTTCAATTCTTAATGTGAAGTCTTTTTAGCGTGAACTTTGTTGCATGTCATAGAGTTTAAGTACAGTCAGCCTAACCCTGGCCATCGTTTTTCTCATTTTCAAAAGAAGATTCATCTAAAGTCTGTTTCAAGAAGAGTTGAACATTTTTGAAATTACCGACTTTTCAATATTTGACTTAGAATTATTTTAAATGGTTTTGGTCCAAATTGGTCTTTATTTATATTTGGCTATATGTAATAATATGAAACTCTTAGTGCGTCATTAATGCTCTTTGGAGTTATTATATGCACGCAGTGAAAAAATATAGATTAAGGGCAGCATGTAATTATTGCAAATTCAATTTTATCATAATATGATCCTTATAATAACAAATATGATCCTATCTGATCATATTATGATTACTGCGGCTGATACTTTGGTAACAAAGTAGCATATAATTATCATTGGGACCATACTAATTTCATTATGCATTCCCAAATATAATATGATGCTCTTAAACCATATTTTTTCTCTGTGTGTGGTTAAAAAAAAAAAAAAATAATACTTGTGGTGTTCTTGACTATTGACTATCAGAGAAAAAATCATCATGTTATGTTTGAAGCACGGAACAATTATAATATGATTATAATGAATATATTATTTTAGATGATCCCTAGTAAAAAGGTTTAGATATGACCAGATATGATCATATATAATTATATCCAACATTTGAGTCTATCCTATTATATTAGAGTTCAGATATATTTATAAATACCTTCAAATATAATTATATAGCATTTCAGATATGTATATATATAAATATGGACTCAGATATAATCGAATAGACTCAAATTTCAGATATAATTATATATGGTTATATAAGATCAAATATAACCTTTTTTAAATGGGATGAATTATGTTTATGATTCTTAGGATAATAATATGATCAATCATGTTCAATCATACTTTTTCTCTGCATGTAGTCCCCACATAAACTTTATAAGCCAACATTTTTGATAAATGCATCTAGAATCGTTCAGAAACTAAAATCATCTAAATTGTGTGTGAAGTTTTTATCCTAATCCAAGTAGGTATAATTGGACCCATTAGAACTTTTAACTTCAAATTTCTAACTCAACTCAAAACTCACAGTCGTTCTTAACCCACTACAATTTTCTTTAGTATTTTCCTATCATGTTGTTGTTGTTGCATTTATTATACAAGTTAAAAGCAACAAAAGTCATGCAGTCAGAAAGTCGTCACATTGTTATGTTATTTCTCATCTGTTCCTTTTTTTTTTTGTTTTTGTTTTGCAATTTTGTTCTACTTTGTACTTTTGTAATTTTCTCATTATAAAAGTTTTTATGTTTTCTTTTTTGAATTATACTGTGTCATTTTCTTTGCTTTAGTTGTTGTTTGTATTTTTATAGACACATTTGCAGCTGTCGTTGTTGAATGATTGTTATAAGAATGTTGCATGCAACAATAGCTAAGAGAATAATAAAGGAATTTTAATTAAGTGTTTAAAATACGTATTTTTTTTAATGTGATTTTAATCAGAATACATAAAGATTTTTTTTTAAAAATAGAAGCTATGGCGACTATAAATATACAACTATTACAAAAAATTTTATTTGGAACCCATGCAAGGACCATAACACTTTTTTAAGGAACATATTTGACATATTATTAAATTTGTAACACTTTGATATTCCATATATACTCACAATCAGAGGCAGATTTAACTCACAGAACTGGGATGTTGAAAACAATTAATGGCGCCCAATGTAGAGCAGCTTAACTACACAAAAAACGATTTAAAATGTGAAAAATCATTTGCCTAACAATAAATTTCGTACCAATTACATTCTTTCTTTAACTAAAGCAGTTAAATTTTTCTTATAACCAATCAATAATTAGTAAAACCAACCGATACTGATTTAAAACAATATTTGTGACAATGTTCGGTAGACCCAACCGTAATAAAAAACTAAAATTAGTACTTGGAACTATCAGTTTGTAGTAACAAAATATTTTCAAATCAACAAGGAAAAAGTTGAACAAAATTAAGAGCGAGGAAAGAAAGTAATGGTTCAGGTAAGTACAATTATAAAGTTAAATAAAATTCCAATTTCCTAACAAAAAATATTTGTTGTCTTTCATCATATTCGAGGAAACCATTAAATTTTCAAAATATGCTCATAGATGAACTCCTCTGGGTCTCAATAGGAAGACTATCTATGAGAAGATAGGATTTGTTGCATCAACATATAGCTCATTTACTGCAAGAACGTCACAACTCAAAAAATATGATTTTTGAGTTAATGACGCAGAATTATTTGTTATACTCACCTTTGTATACTCACCTCTTGAGAGAAATTATGTCGTTATTTTTTTTCTTCAAGGTGGGAGTAAATGGAAAACTTTGAACACGTTTTCTACAAAATCAAAATTTTTGAGTTATGACGTCATTGCTGTAAATAAGCGATATGTCCTTAGAGCTTGCAGTGTTCTAAATTTTTAATGTCTTATTTGGTATTTTTTACATTTTTTATTTGTTTCTTGTATACATTTTTATTTTTATATATAAAAATTAAATAAAAAAACACAATAAAATGGGAAACAGTGTTTTATTTAATACGAAAGTAATTCTACACAAAATTCGGTTGAATGTACTGAATATGCTGTTGTAATATGGTAGACATAACTAATTTCGACAGCCGTAACCGAATAATGTGATAGTACATGTAACTATACAAATTCAATTGGCGACAAATTCGGTTGTCACAACGAATCTGTTCTCTGTGTGTAAGGTTTCTTTTAAATTACGAATTGTCTATTTTAATTGCTTTCGTTAATCCACAGAAAATCGGGTATGATTTTTATACAAGGAGTGTGCAAAATGGTAAATACCAATTTGTCATTCAATAAAATGTATATATGAGGTATTTTAAAAATTTTCGACACTTTGAGGTAAAGTATATTAAAATAACTGTTTTTACTTATATCTAATTAAAGTTACATCCCGTTATAAATCACATTTTATTTATATTACCATCAAAAAATATAAAAATACACTAAAAAAAAATATGTTTGGTCATACACACAGAGAACAGATTCGTTGTAAAAACCGAAAATGTCGCCAACCGAATTTAGGTAGTTACACAGTATTCGGTTACAGCTTTCGACATTTGCATTTATCTCTATCATATTAGAAAAGTGTATTCAGTAAATTCGACCGAATTTTTATATAATTACTATGGAATTAAATTAAACACTGTTTCCAGTATTGTTCAGGTTTATTATTTTTTTTATATATTGCACAAATAAGCAATTAGTACATGATATGAGAATTTTTAAGGTTAAAAAAACTACAAAAAACATTTCCAAAACATAATTGCAATGACTAGTATTTAGCCTTTCAGTTTTAAATCTTGGAGTTTTGAAAAACTGGAAGGTCTTATGACATATTTTGTCAGAAAAAATTATAGATTCTTATACATTCCTATGAAAGGAGACTTCCTACTGAAATGTTGAGTAAATTTATTAAGTCTTTACGGATTCCTTCAAATAAGATTGAGCTCTGAATTTAACTTCCACTTGCAGACGGGTTTCACACACTAAATAAAGAAGACCAAAATTTTTGTTAGAAAACTAAAGTTATATTTATTTTTATAATTGTACTAAACTGAATAATAATTATCTTACAAGTTCTTCAATTTTTCAGTTTTTTTTCTTTGTTGAATAACACGTTTGAATTTTTTTTGTTGTTTTTTTATATAAAAAAAATAATATTTTTATTGACATTTTATTATAAAGTGAACATTGAAAAGTTGTTGAAACCACATTTTATTAGTTCCAAGTGCTAATTTGTATATTTTTTTTACGGTTGGGTTTACCGATCATTGCCACACTACCACCGATCATTACTAAAATTCAGTATTGGTACTTTCTTTCTACCAATTACACTAGTTTACACCGAAAATGTGCATTTGATGAGAGGTGATTTTCCTTATGTATTTTCTCCCGCTGAATTCAAAAATCAAGGTAAAATTTTTTTTTATCTAACAGTTTTTGAGATATCGTAATTTTTTCGACCTTTTTTCACTTGACAAATCATATCTCGAGCTAGAACT
Source organism: Delia radicum (assembly GCA_021234595.1). Lineage (NCBI taxonomy): Eukaryota > Metazoa > Arthropoda > Insecta > Diptera > Anthomyiidae > Delia > Delia radicum. Next base: position 148,185,390 of record CM037855.1, read on the forward strand.
GTCCGATTGGGTAGTTCTTGGTAGCCAAATGCAAGGTATTGAGATGACGAACAAATATGATTGGAAAAGCGGTTCAAAATATATCGATGAAAAAGGACACATTTTCAAAAAAATCATATTTTACAGTGATTCTGTGCCGACGGAAAAGTAAAATTCTTTAAAAAACGTCTGGTTTCTCTTCATGTACGTAAAGATGATACTTTTACATAATAACTAAGACCAACCAGAAGAAAATAGACCGAAAAAGTACAAAGTTATAAGCAATTGAGTGAATAAATTGTCGAACAAAATAAAATATTCGGAAAACATGAGATTTGGATTTATTCTCTCAATTGCTTCTAACTTTGTAATTTTTCGGTCGATTTTCTTCTGGTTGGTCTTAGTTCTTACGTAAAAGTATCATCTTTACGTACATGAAGAGAAACCAGACTTTTTTTTTTTTTTTAACGATTTGTACTTTTCCGTCGGCACAGAATCACTTTAAAATATGATTTTTTCAAAATGTGCCCCATTTTCATCGATATATTTTGAACCGCTTTACCAATCAAAGATCCGATTATACATATTTGTTCATCATCTCAATACCTTGCATTTGGAACATTTCTAGCTCAAGATATGGTTTGTCAAGTGAAAAAATGAAAAAATTACAATATCTCCAAAACTGTTCCATAAAAAAAATTTTGAATTCAGCGGGAGAAAATACATAATTAAATCTATCTCTCATCAAATGTACATGAAAAAAATTTCATTTTGCAAACTAGTGTTATTGAAGTATTACAGCATACATTTTGTTGTATTTCAAAATCATTGATTGTAAGAAAATTTTAACTATTTAACTATTTTTAACTAAATATTTAAGAAAATTGTGTAATCCGTATAAAATTTCGTCTTACTAATTTATTTTATTTTCAACTAATTTATTTTAAAGACGACAACAATTGTAAAGACGACAGCAATTGTAGTCAAAAACTAATGAAATTTCACTTGAAGAAATTACGACTAACATTTCATTAAATTCAACTTATATTTGTCATTTGGTTTTACTGTTCAAAAAATTACTAACAATTGTAGTAAAAATGAAAAATGAATGTTAGTAAAAAACAAACAAACTTTTATTTTTTTAAATAACAAAGAACGACTTAAAAAAATGTATGTAAAATCATAAAACAGGCCTTTGGTGTGGTTTGTTTTTTTAAATGAACTACAAGGTTAGTTAAAAATTAAATTTGTTCTACAAACGCCTGACATTTACATTAAAAATAAAGAAACTGTATTACAACACAAACAACTATAAATTTTTAAAGAAGTTCCTTGAGTGTAGAACTTAAAAAAAAACCGCTATTATTTTGGAAAACTCGAATCTCTTGCAGGTTTTATGATTTCAAATAGGATTTAGGGTTACTCATTTGCAGTAAATCAAATTAAATATTTTCAAATTAGGAAAAATAAAAAAAATTTAATATAAGGATGATTTTTGAGTATCAAGTTAAAAAAAATATATTTGCAAAAAATTTACTCCAATTTGTGATGATCGTATCCCGTTATTGCTGCGCTGACCTCAGCCTGGCGTACATAAAACTGTATAAAACTTCACCGTTTTTTGAAATACTGTTCTTAAAACTCAATGCTACTAAAATGCGCAAAAGCCGAATCGAATAATTTTTATTCGAGTGACAATGCTAGTTTTTTTAAATGATCAAACTTTCTTCAAAAAAGGCATTTTAAAAAAAGTATCAAATTCTTCAAATATGTTACTGGTGCTGGAAAAATTTGGTTAGCAGATTGGGAATTTTGACCAAGCTTTTATTGCCGGGAAATTCGTGTTGCTCAAAATAACTTACAATACAAGAATTCCATTAACATTTTATCGATATTTGAAATTTTGACAACCTCATCATTATCTAAATTACCAATTATCTCAATTGGGTCGAATTTCGTTGGGAGCGAAAAAATTCAATGGCCACAATTATTGATTTCACACCACTTTAAAAAAAAATTATTTTAATACTCACCGCTGCTAATAGAAAATCAAAATTACAAACAGCAATCTGTTTAAATTTATCCATATCATCGGAACGCATTAAATGATGCCAACTCTCCTCAACATGACGCATACTGTAGGAGACATCGGCGGCCATGGGATTATAAAATGTTGATGTATCATCATTATGAAGAGCTGATGACTTACGACCAGTCGAGAAAGTATCCTTATCCTTCATTGTTGTTTGACTGGCCAAAGATTGTTTATCATCACTTATTTCTTTCTCAGTACTCTCATCTTCATCCTCCTCATCTTGCTCATCAGTTTCAGCGGGGAAGAATATATTGGCTATAGCAATGTGCATGGAACGTATACTATTCGTATCCATATAACGTATACGAGACAATTGTTTGCAATAGGGATAACGCCATTGAATCAATACCTTGCCAGACATGATTTTATCGCGTAGTAAAAAATCTAATGAAAGGGTGAGGAAGAGATGAGAAAGTTGGTGGTAAATATTATGTATAAGCCTACACCGAGAGAACTATCTGCATGATATCAATGAATTTTTGCATTAGATTAATAATGTGTCACTGGAATACGTGCATGGAAACTTTTCATTAATTAAATGCAGCTTTTCATAAAATTTTATGAAATATTTCTTCATAAATATTGCTTCATAAAAATTATGAAGCTTTTTCATAAAGTTAAAGAAATTTTTCATTCATTTTGTGAAGAAAACTTCATTGTTTAGGTGAAAAATTTCATTAACACTCTACCCAGAAAATTCTCTCTGTGTATTAATTAATACCTACTCATTTCTTTGTGTATTTTTTTAAATGATGAAAAACAAAAATTTCCCTTTTCCGTCTCTATACAATCCTCAGGATCATCTATGGGCATTAATAATTCCAATAGTTCCGTTTCCGATAAACCAAATTCGGATAACGTTATATAGGATGCTAATTTACCAAATCCTTTTTTGCCATATTTTAATTCTAAGTTATCAAATTGCTTTTCTAAAAATTCTATAAAAGTTAAATTATTATCCGGGGACAGTTGCTTTTTCAAAACGGTCTTATTTTCTGCCGTTGCCAAATCAAATAAATATTCAGCCGATTTAAAACGATCCTTTTGCATTTGTGTAAATTTAAGTTGTTCTACCGGTGTTGTAGTGGAACATATCAGCTGTACATTCCAGGGCAATGAAGTGGGTAACCACGATAGGGCTGCTACTATATCACAATCCAAAGGATTCAATAAATGCAAATCATCGATAAACAAGAATAAAACATCAAAATTCATATCCTCGATACGTCTAAGCAAATTCTGGAACCAATTATTTATGTACAAAGGATCAAAAGAGGCATCTTTAGGTAGATATCCCTCAGGTATATTAAATATAATCGATAATTGTTGACACAATACCCGTAACATTTCTAAATTATACGCTGATCGTGGAGTAGCTGCTGCGAAACGTATAACACGATGTATGCGTGATTGGGGCTGAAACCAATTCTTTACATCATGATATAGTTCAGTCATTAAGGTACTTTTGCCACTACCATGAGTGCCACATATAAAATAGGGGGCATGTCGACTACCATTACGAAAATTTGCCATTAAATTATTTTTTAAACGTTCTAATACGGGCGTTTTAATTAAGGCATTTGCATCTTGATGTTCTTTTAAAATGCGTAAATGTGTTGAATGTTCAAGAAATATTTCCTGTAAAGAAAACACAAAAATTAAATAATTTATTAAGTAAATATCATTTATAGAGCACATATCGCTCATATACTGCAAGACTGACATAACTCAAAAAACACGATGTTGCAGAAAACGAGTTTAAAGTTTTCTCTATTTATTTGGTTACGTTTTTTATAAATTTTGGGTTTTGATGTATTTTTCTTTTAGTGAGAGTTGTGTGCGAATTCGCTAATTATCGAGAGACCCGTGAGTTGTACCCACTTTAAAGAAAAAATAAAATATATTATCCTCGATCTCGAAAAGTATACATGATATTAATATGAAATTTTTACACAATATAAAGCATGATATAACTGCATCATTAAGTCAAAAATCGCATTTTTTTACTTATGACAGTCTTGAAGTAAATGAGCGATATGTTTAAGATAAATCACGGTGCGCCTGAGTCGATTTAAATAAAATTTGCGTGTTACTCCAATCTGAATACAGATTCTGTTTTTAGATGGTTGGTCTGAAGCCGTTTTTCCAATGTAAAAAAGAAAAAAATCTAGGTGGCAATTTTTTTTCGCGACCAATCAAAATTTGGCCTGTCTTTAGTTTAGGGGCACCTCACCGATTTTGATACAATATTTAGGAAGGAATAGAGATGGGTATTTTTTTTTTTTGTTAGACACGCCCCCTTATGAGGCGGCAAGGCTTAAAAAAATAATTTTTTTAGTTCCAATTTTCTCAAAAATTACTTATCTGTGCGGGACAAATTACGTGTCATTGGAAAGCTTATAAAATCTACATTTTTATGTTATATATACATTTATATTGTCCAGGGATGGGAGCGTGTTATTTAACTTTAAAGTTAAAAATTAACAAAAAACAAAAAAAAAAAACATCTGTATTTTATCAATAATATGGTATAATAGACAAGACATGAGGCCAACAATAAAAATACTACCTTTTTGGAGACAAAAATTAAATTTGAAAATTTATTATGATTTAAATAACGATTTTATGATGTATATTTTATAAAGATTTCATTTAATTAAAATGCAAAAATAATATTATAGAAGAGAGAATAACATAAAATTACTTTTTTATATTGGTCGTTTGGTTTGACCTTCGGTCTTCCGATTTCAATTAAATTTTTCATTTAGAACTTCATTGAGCCACTTAAAGATTAGTATTTTTAGTTTTTCAAATTTCGAACAATCCACGATTTTCTGCACGATTTCGTTTTTTCGAAAAGTTAGAAAAATGCAAGAAGTGTATAAATTTAAATATTCGTATTTTATTTATTATTCTTCGGATTTTTTTTTTAATTGCACTGGAATAGTATACTCCCCTACTTTTTCTTACTGCGGAATGAAGAATTTTTCAGCGTTAGAAATAAATGCAGTTTTATGCAATTTGTTTTTTAAATGTAGTTTTTTTTAAATTTGGCCAATTATTTGTAAAATATGGAATTTTTACCAAAAAAAAAAAAAATACTTTCGTTGTGTTTTTCATTTTTCCAAAGTAAAAAAATTTAATTTAAAAATGTTGAGCTAAGGCGCCGTTTAAATGTGTCTCTTTTAAAATGTATCCATTTTCTTTTTAAGATTTCTTCTCCACATGAAAGATAAACGAATCTACTTAAAGACTAACCCCCGTATTCATAAAAATATTAAACAGCATTTCAAATACATTTTAATCAGAACAAACATTTTAGCCTTAAAACTATATTCATAAATGAATATTAACTTTTGCACAAGCTTTGAAATAGGTATTTTTAGCTAATATTCGTTTATTGTTCATAACACTTTAACACTTAAAATGTGTTTTAACTAAAATGTAATGGAAATCTGAATTAAGATTTTTTATGAATACGGTCGCAAGTTTTTGCAAATTAATTTTTAACCCCTTCAAGATAATGTTTTATTCTATAAAAACCTGATACTCGATGGCAAACGTGGAAGGGCTTAAAAATTTTTGAAACAGAATATTTCAGTAGATTCTTTTCTTTATTTCACCTACAGAAACATCCACAAAATTAAATGTACAGTTTTTTAAACAGAGACGTTTATAGGGCTCCTTAACATTGCATTTTTAAATTAAATTTAATAAATCTGAACAAAAAAACAAATTGTTGTTTTTTTATGTAAAAGTGCTATAAGCTTTTTTTTCAAAAAATCGTTAAAAATAGTTAAAGGAAAGTTAGCTTTATAAAATACTTTTATAAAATATTTTTGATAAACAAAAACAACTTACTAAAAATTTACAATAATATGTAAATTTGGATTAAAAAAAAGGTTTCTTCGTTAAAACGTAGTTCGAGGTATATTTAGCAAAATATTATATCATATATTATAAAGATACATATTTTTTATATAAAAACACTTCCTTTTTTTCCAAACAAGGAACAACTTGACTTTATCTGTATTCATTTTTTTTACAAAATGTATCTCTAACAAAAAGGTAAATCTTATAAATTAAAATGACTTGTAAAACCAAGAGGGTCTTTTATAAAAAAGTTTCTTTAATAAAAGTATTTTATAACAAAAATTTATATTTATTTATAATTTGAGTTACAATTCCTCTTTTATTTGTATATTAGTCCTAAATCTTAGGGTGAATATTTTCTGCTCAAAGTAATTTTAATAGCTTTCACAAAATAAATTTAAAAATTAAATATTTGAAAGCTCTGCCAAAAATTAACTTCAAATATTTTTTTTTAACTTTGTAAACAGATAACTTATAACCCTACAAGAAATGGATGACCGAAACTAACACATGCAAATCTTGCATCTTCCTCTAACTTATGAATTTATAAATTAGAGGGAGATGCAAAATCACACGTACACAAAGTTTCCATCACTTTTTTCATATTGCCCTTAAGAAAATGATAGAAACTTTGTTCTACGCGCTGATGGATATTTCCATCAGCAGTTCCGGTCATTTGACCGGTCATATGACCGCCACTGTTCTTGCTGGGTACTTTGAATATAGTATTTTACTTAAATATTACGAGGGCGGATCAATAAGTCCGTGACTTTTTGAACTTCCCTCGTAGTTATACGAAATGCAACACTGCTCTCAAGTACCACCTGTTAATAGACTACTGTCAAATTTTGAGCAACTTCTGTCATTTACTTTGCGTTCAACAGCTGTTTAAAACATACAACCTCATGGATTTTTTTAAAAATGGAAAAAAGTTAATTTCGAGGGCTCGTTAAACATTATTTTTAGCGAAAAAAAAACCGTCAATCAAACCAAGGAAAAGCTTGATAAATAATATGGGGACTCTGCAAAATCGATTTCAATGGTAAAAAAGTTGTTTACTGACTTTCATTGTGGTCGCACAAGTACAAATGACGCTGAACGTTCTGGACAGCCAGTTGAGGGCAATACACCCGAAAATGTCGAAAATCCACGATATGGTCTTTGTCGATCGAAGAGTAAGAGTGCGTGAGATTGTTGATGTCATAGGCATTTCATATGGTTTCGATTTTAAATGATCAGTTGGGTTTAAGAAAGCTGTCTGCAAGATGGGTGCCGCGTTTGCTCTCAATTGAACATAATCGTAATCGTGTGACAACTTCAAAGGATTGTTTGGAGTTGTTTAACCACAATTCGAATGAGTTTTTGCGGCGGTTTGTAACTGTGGATGAAACATGGATCCATTACAAAACTCCGGAGATCGCGCAGCAGTCTAAACAATGGGTTTATCCGGGTGAACCGGCTCCGAAGAAGGCCAAGGTAAGTTTGTCGGCCAATAAGGTGATGGCAACAGTTTTTTTGGATGCACGCGGGATAATAAACATCGGTTACCTTCAAAAGGGAAAAACAATAAACGGCGAATATTATGCCAACTTTTTGGACCGATTTAACGAGGATTTAACAAAAAAAAGACCCTATATGGACAAGTTCGTTGTCATCAAGATAATACACGGCTTCAAACGTGTGCAGTCTCAAAGGCAAAATTCCATGAATTGGGCTACGAATTGGTACCTTATCCGCCATATTCTCCGGGTTTAGCCCCCAGTGTCTAAAGAAATGGCTCGGTGGAAAGAGATTTAGCTCCAACGATGAAATTATTGATCAACCAAATGCCTATTTTATGGACCTGGAAGGGATACCAAAATTTTAGAAATTGGGCTAAGTGTATTGAGCTAAAAGGAGATTATGTTGAAAAATTATTTTTTTTTTTGCAAAAAAAACTGTGTTTCATTCAAAAAGTCACGGACTTGTTGATCCACCCTCGTATGTATAAATTTTGTTTTTTTTTTTTTTTATTAATTAATAATCATATAATTACAAATTATATCCTATTACCCTAACCGAGCACTAGCGACTATGTCTTTCGGTGCATTGTAGCGAAAACAGTGCTTCTGGTGGAAATCGAACCCACCACCCCCGCACTGATAACCCAGCACGGTACCAACTAGCCTACCGAGGTGCACTATTATTTACATTTAAATTAAATTTACATTTAAAACAAAAATAGATAAAAGGTTCGTTTACACTATGCTGTAGATTGGTTTCAAGAAAAAAGTAGTAGAATTATAAAAAAAATATTTAAGTGCAAAAGAGAAAGGAACAAAAGACAATCTGTTGCGTATAGTAATCCAGTATTGTGAGTTTACCTTTATTTTTAAAACTGATTTCTTTTAATTTTTTTAGTGTTAAGGTCTTTTCCACACTTAACAATAAATGAATTGATAAAATTAAGTATTAACCTACCTTGGTTTTAAATAAATTACATTATTGATTTAAATTTACCAAAAAACCTAATAATAATATAACAATAATGGTATTAAAGGAAACGTTTACGGTATACCAGTATTTATGAAATCAAGGGATTCGGCATTGGTATCGGTTATTAATTTGAAAGGGTTTTGAAACGGATGACAGTATTAAAAAGATAGCGGTGGCCAACCTTGGTTTATTTTATTAAAAATATATACAAGCAAAAAAATAAAAAAAGCAATGGCATGCTTATGGTATTCAAATTAAATATTAAGGTAATACAAATTAAATAAGGACAGTCTTTTAATAGTTAATCGGAAGATAGCATTGGCTCAACGATTTTCATAGTGTCAGAAGTAAAATTCTCGAAAAAAAATAACGGGAATATTTGCAGCTCCACAGTTGCATATTTTTACTTGTGCCCTCGATGCAACAGTGTTTGCCAAAATTTAAATGATTTTTTTTTTTTTTTAGTTTTACTAATAATTCTGTGCCTAAAGGCAAATTCAACGTTATTAAATTGCAATTTGGTTTTCAAATGGGTTGAATTGAAAAAAAAAAAACTAATAAAAATATCGGCTAAGCTGGTTTGTTTAGGTAACAAATAAAAGCCGCAACTAGCCCTTGCTTCGGCGGCGGCTCGACTCCCAAAAAAGCCGGCGGCGGTGGCACGTAGAATTGGCGCTACTTGACTTGTATCTCTGAATAGAAGTTTTAACAAAAAAAAAATTTACTACACTTTTCTTTAGAAGTGTTGAGTCGATAAACTAAAAACCGCAAAAAATTTCAGTTTAAGTTCGATCGTCAATGGGTTAAATAAGCATTATTTTTAGGTAGGTTTTAAAAACTTTCGACACACCTTTCAGAAATTTCGCTGAACTTGATATTTATGTTGTCCTAGTTAATATGGAGTTTGAAAATTCGTTATAAATTCGCATTTAATCGCTGCTCAAAGTTGGTGGTTTTTAACAAATGTGTAAGAAATATATAATGTTTGAGTTACTGGAATATTTGCAACGCCACAGTTGCATATTCTCACTTTTGCCCTCGATGTTGCCAAAATTAATTTTTTTTTTTTAAGTTTGCCTGAAGTCAAATTCAATATAATTAAATTGCAGTTTGTTTGTCAGATTGGTTGAATTGAAAAAAAAAAATTAATAAAAATATTGACAACTAGCTTATGTTCAGCTAGCCAATATAAGCCGTAGCTAGCCGCTTGCTACGGCGGCGGCTCGACTCCCCCAAAAAAAATGAATACTTTAACAGAAAATTTAAAATTTGGCGTCATTTTAAAGATTAACTCATTTTCTTTAAACAGTGTTGCTCAAAAATTAAGTTTTTTTTCTCGAAAAGGATAACGAAAAAATATCCTGAATTTGCGAATATTTCAAAAAACCGGCAATTAGTTTTTATGAAATTTATTTTGCAATTAACTCAAAGTATCACTTATAATATATTAAAATTTCAAGTTGGGAATCAGGGGCGTTCAAAAATAAACGCAGTTTTTCTGAAAGCATCTTTGATATTTAATATAAAATTTTGTTTATTCACATTGTACAAATTTCAATATTTTTGCCAAGCATGGAAAAATTAATATGCATGTTAAAAAAGCATAAAGGAAACAAAAATTTTAAAATTTTAATTTATGTTGACCTTATAAGGCTCTGCGACTATCAGACCACAATTAATAGGACTCCCTAAAAGCCAAATCTCTCTTCTGTCGATCACAACAAGTTTTGTTTAAATCGTCCTGCATGATTTCCTAAAATAGCTAAAAGTAAAAAGGTTGAATAGATATTGAAAGGCCTTCATACGAAATAGTCATTATTGTATAGAAAAATGTAAATGAGGTTAAAAAAGGTGCATACTTATTTCTGCTGAAAAATAATTTGAAATTTTTAATCATTTAACACAATGCTCTAGAAAAATTCTATATAAATTTTATAACTACACTGAGAGAATTATCGTCACTTCAGTAATGAATTTCTTCATAGCTTTAATGAAAATTATCACTAGAACTCATCAAACTTTTCATTCAATCTATGAAACAGGTTTCATTAAAATCAATTATTATGAATTGTTTGTAGAATTAATGAAAATCTTCATAAAACTAATGAATCATTCCGACAATGAAGTGTTTATAGAATTTATCAACAATGTCCTAAAAAAGAAATATAGAGTATGTCCTCGAACTTGAATAATTTTCATTTTCATTGCAGGTCAAAAAAAAGATAATTTTTATTTTTAATATTAATTATATCAAACTTGTACAAAAGACAAAGTATGGTCTTGTTTACTACTTCCCCTGTACATTTTGTTTTTAAAAACAAATGTACAAATCAAAAGGAAAAGAAACAAAAACGTGTATTGAATATTTACCAAAGGTAGACATACACAAAAAACAAGTTTTCAATTTATTTTTTGATCAATGGTGATAATCTTTAACTTCGAGCTCATATATATTAGTTCTCATGTAGTGAGTAAACTAGTTTATATGAATGTTTGATGTTTGGCATGGGATTGTTACCTCTTTCAAAACGTGTTCTGATGATGGAAACCTAAAAAATTCCCGAAATAGATCTATCAACACATTCCTGAAAGGGTCAAAGAATAAATTTGAAAACCAAAACTCTAAAAACACGAACTTGAATAATTTTCATTTCAAATTCATAAACTTTTTTAATATTAAGAAGTTTCCTTGAATTAATAAAACTTTTTATGAATGTGTTGAAAAAATGCATGCCAATGAACCGCTTCATATGTTTTTTTCTAACAATTTCATTAAAGTCCAAAATTAACCCTACACTGATAGAAAAACCGTCATAACCCCAATGTATTTTGACATCAGTTCTATGACAAGTGTCTTCGTTTTTGACCCCATGACACTTGTCATCACGGTGATGTCAGCCTTAACATCACTTAACCAAATTGTCATCAGGGTCGAAAACTTAAATTGTGTCATCAATGGGATGACACATCGGCATAAAAAAATGTCATCATTGCGATGAAAAAATGTCATCATTGCGATAAAAAAATGTCATCATTCGATTAAAACATTACCATTATCAAGATCGTCTACATCGATCGGTGCTTAAAAATGCTAATAAAGTTTTCTTTCTGTCTCAAACATTTTGTTGAAATCGATATCAATCTGAGAAAAAAGAAAAACAATAGGTACGTTAAGGGTAAATAACTTAAAATTTTATTGTTTCATATTTTTCCTTGATGAAGTCACTTACCGGGTGCTTATTACGCACGTGTGCCTTAAATTTCGATGAGTTTTTATAGACTGTATTACAACATTTATAGTAGTCCATAGTCTTAAGAAAATGATGGGACTTTAAATGTTCAAAATAAAGCTCATTGGTTATAAAAAACTTTTCACAAATAAAACACTTTATTATTTTCTTACAAATTTCACACGACCGCAAAAAATACAACTGACTACTCAATGACTGACCTAGAACAAACAACACATTTATTTTTCATATGTACATATGTTAGACAATTTTTTTTTATTTCTTTGTTGTCAGGAGTACTTTACTTTGTTTGTTGTTGTTTATTTGACTCTTAACTCTCTTCGCTCTCATTTATTTTGATGCTAATGCAGTATATGATGTCAAAGTGTCATCAATTAGCAGACGTTTACAAGTGTTTATGATTAAATGTCATCATATTGACGACAATTAATCATCACTTTTTTGTAACTGTAATGATGACATATGAATGTTATATATTGTATAAAGTGCTTCTTGCTTTGACAACGAATGTACATCAATGTGATGTATCTTATGCAAGTTTTAGAAATGCGTCTAAAAACAAAAAATAAGGAATAAAACATTAATATTTTTACTAAAACACACTTTACAAACATTTTAACGTTATTTAGTTTTGTTCTTTATTCATACTTTTCCTGTTATTAATGCACAAAATGTGGCATCGAATTGATGTCACTGTAGTCATAGCACGGATGACGCGTAAAATATGACAAAATTATATGATAACGTTCGTCATTAAATTGATGTCACTTATTGCATCATTGATGTCATTTGTAATAACATTGATGTCACAATTCTGATGTTAGGGCATCATCAATATGAAGATGCATTTTTCTATCAGTGTAGCAAATTAATCCAGGCCTTTTAGACCTACATATATAAATTTTTTTAAATTTTGTTTCTCTCTTATCTCTTAATATCAACTTTAAGTTGTTTTACCATTTTTAAAAGACAATTATGCGCTCTAAAAAAATGGCGTTAGTATTTTTTGGTGTATAAAGAGATGTTTTGTAATTTTTAAAGTAAAACAATGTACCAAAAATAAGATTCTTTAAAGGGTTAATAAAAGGATACTCTTTATATAATATGTTGAACACTTGAGAATTAAATTTTAAAACTACATAGAAATAAATTACAAAATTCTGTTTGTAATATTTAACATGCCTCATAGATTTTTGTAAATACGAAAAAAAGTTTTTTTTTTAAATTGTTACCAACAATGAAGATTTTTAAATACAAACACCATTTTGTTGATTTTTTGTAATTTTGAATTTTTGTTTTTAAAGAATTTTTCCATGAAAAACTATAATTTAAATTTGAATTTAAATATGAGGGTGTTTGATTTTACAAACGCCATTGTTGGTGCCTTCTGTTTTTTTCTGTGTATAAAAATTAATGAAATTTTGTGAAAAACTATAAAAATTAAGTCTTTGAAATAATTTCATAGCTCTAAGGAAAATTTTCGTTAAATTTATGAAGAAATAATTTATGAAATCAAATGATTTTCTTTTTTTTTTTGGGAAACTATGAAAATTTATTTAAAAAAGTTATGAAAAACTTTTTAATATTAATAAAATTTCTTAGATATAATGAAATTCTTCATTGAATCATACTATCATGAACTATAATTCTGTCAGTATAGTCAAGTATATTTTGATGATTTATATTTTATTTTCAATTTTAAATCATTAAAAATTCAAGTGTCATTTCCTATAACATTATGGAACATAATGTAATAATATCATCAACATCATTGCCGTGAGAATGTAATATTATTTAATATTTGATTTAATTTTCAGTACATTTTTTTTGTATTCTCCACATATAGTGAAATACCTCAATAACGGATAGTAAAAATAGCAAAAATATTATACTTATACAATGCACAATATTTTTTGGCCTTTCCGAACAGATTGTCTCTATAACTCACAGAAAAATAAAGTATCAACCGAATTGAAAAGTGTATTTTGGTAGGTACAACCAATTATTTCGGTTGGTAAAACCATATTCAAATGTGATTTCCGAAAATTTAGTTTGGAGCAACTAAAATTCTGTTGTATTAACCGAAATTTTGTGTGATAACGAATATTTAGTTGTACCCACCAATTTCAGTAGTAGCAACCGAATTTCAGTTGGCAAATGATGACATTTTTCTCTGTGTGCTAATTGTTTCTGTGAATCTCTGTCCGCTACTATGAGACGTTACTGTATATCCTTTCCCGTTACAAAATTTTGTCTTCTTATACATTTTAAATGACACAATTTACGTTATAGTTATGTCTAATGTATGTTAAAATGATTGTAAGTTACCAAGTAACAAAATTTCATAACTTATATTGTAGACTTCGCTCCGCACATTTACATTTTGCCTTAATGGCTGGTTTCGTTGGTTCGTTGTAGTAATTTTTATGTTTGGCCCAAACAACCAAACATCATACATTTATACAAATACAAAAGAACACTCAACAAATTGGATTTTCTTTCATTGCAAAACTTGGTACTACTACTACTTGTTGGTTGTACAGGGATTTGGTTGTTACTGGGAATGTACCCTTAATGGAAATTTCCAAGGATCTAAAATAATTATTATTAAAATTTTTGAGAACCGAAAAAATTGCGAAATTTAAAGGAATATGGAAAATGGTTGATTCATAATTTTAAGAGCTACATATAAGAAATTTGGTGCCCAGTAATTATGTACATCCAATTTTTTATTTTTTTCATTGGTTTGTAATAATTATGCATAAGAAATGTTTTTTTTTTCTTATTTATAATTATTATGATGCAAGTCATATAATTGCATGCTAAAGATAATATCCAGCAAAATAAGAGCTGAGGAAGAAGTATTGGAAACACCACATCTACTGATCCGGATGTGGTACAAGCTTAGGTGAATCATTAATGATTTTAACATTGTCGTATCATTGGGTGGATGGAGTGAATATATGACTTCTTTAAAAGCATTTTAAACAGTGAATGAATGCTATTTTTCAATAGTTCATGGAAGGTCTTTTTCAAATATATATTGACATTTTTATTTAATAAATATATGCAGCATACTTTAGGGGATGTTTTTTAAATATTAAAAAAAAATCTTTTTGTGCCAGCGAGTATTGAACACACGGATCTGAGTGACGATCTGCTGTATTGCAGTAGACCGATCTACCATTTGCAAAGTTTAGAACAAACTTAAATCGAACTTAAGTTGAAAAAGAAAAATATGAAAACAAGAAAAATATGCTACACAAATATATAATATAAAAAAGATAAAATAATGATTTTTAAAACATTTTTATTATGTGATTTCACTGAAATATATGTGATTTCACTGAAATATAAATTAGTTTTATGTTTTGATTAGGTTAAAAAAAAATATTAAGAAATAATAAAAAAGCTCATTAAACAATTTGAATTTATTGCATATTTTGAAGCCAAAATCAAATCTTTTAATCAAATTTTTCTGAATATTGAACACGTTTCAAGGCACACCTAAAAAGTATATCTCAGGAATCGATCTCACAACCTTCTGATTGCAAATCATAAGAATATATGTACTTATGAAAAAGCACTTCTTAGGATGATATTAATTTAGATACAAATTAATTTATATGGTGATGCAAATGCTGTTTAAAATAACTTTAATTTAACATTTTTGGCAGTTGTTAACAATAACTTCTATGAAAGCGAAAAATGTGCGTATACTAATGCTTTGGAAGTCAAGTTAAAGAAGTTATTAAAGCACTACTTCCACTTTATTTTGCTGGGTAATGATAGGACGAAAAATACACTTTTGACGATTTTTTAAAAACCGCCAGTCATTTTGACTGGTTTTGGACAGAGTGGATTTAAAAGCATTGCGGTCATTATTGTAGTATTAATATTTACTTTTGGTTAATGTGGCGTATGAGTGTTACGGAATGATGGAATTAATATCACTCATACGTGTTAATATAAGAGTTATCAAATCAATATGCCAATTAAAAGGCCGTGTAAATTAATATACGCATAACATAAAAACCGTGTCCTGTTTACGGTAAATGAAAATTAAATTTACAAAAGAAACGAACGAATTTCGAAAACTATAGTTTTGATCAATTTTTGAATATAATAATTAAAATGTTTAAGTTCCTTGGAAATTTTTAAAAATGTTGGTATTGTTATTTTTTTTGAAAATGTTTAACTACACTTTGCAGGTACATAGATCAATGCTTTGTTACGAAATTTGTGTAATGTTTTGTGTAATTAGGCACCTTCTGCTGAAAATATTAGCACCTAAAGTATAAAATTTTACAGAATAGAAATCTTAGACGATTGAAGATTTTTAAAAAATTTTGAATTTTTTATAATTTTGTGGACAAACCTTGTTTCAAAAATAAGTAAAATTTTATTTTTATAAGTTAATCATTTGTTTAAGTTTTTTTTAAAAATGTCGTGATTTCTAACCCTTTTGAAAAAAATTCATATGGCAACCCTAACTTTACATATTTTTATAAGTGTAATAGAATTTAAATTATTTATGTTTTTGGTGAACACGGCATAAATTTTGGAATATTTTTGTGTATTTGAAGAATTTATGCTTCGATTGGTCAGATTTCCAAAAATTTAATCGATGCACTAATTTTTAGGAAAGAAATAAATCTTCTTTTGCAATAATTTTAAAAACGGTCCAATCGACCTGTACGGAATCCGCTGCGTGTAAAAACTTGATCTTTGGTTTCAAATATCTCCGCAAGGGGCGCGCCTCAAGGCCATAAAAATAATTTATTTATTAATTTTGCAATATTTTTGATCTTGTGTATTTGATAAATGTATGTACCAATCGGGCAGATTTTCAAAAATTTAATATATGCATTAATTTTTAGCAAAGAAATATATCATTTGTAAAAGTTTGATATCTCCGCTAGGGGGCGCTTTAAGATCATAAATTCATAAAAATAATTTATTTACCATAGATTTGTTTCCACAAAAATTGGTCAGAAAATTCCCAGTAAATAAATTTCGGGCGTCGAAAGTTAAATCTCAAATTAAATATATGGGAAATATTCTATTGGAAATGCTAAAATGGAATTGTTTCATATCGACGATCCTACAAAATAACACGTTCATTTTTGTTTGTTACTAAAAAACAGGACAATTTTTATAAAATTTAAAAAAAAATATATATTTTAAGCTGTAATAATTACAACTAACTTTTATTTTTTCACTTATATGTAACTATTACACACATAGCAATCAAATATTTATTGAAGTTTAATAATTATGAATAAGAAAAACTTTTTTCGTTGACCATAACTATTACCAGTCGAAAGGAAATAGAAATAGGTAACAAATAATAATGGCTAGAGAAAAAAAAATAAAAGTTCAACTGTAATTATTATTTTTAAGAAATATCACATAAATCTTATAACTGTGATGTCCTTGGAAATTTCTGATTTTTATAAAATTGATAAAAAAGTTTAAGGTATTGCAAATTTACAAGATTTCAAAAAAGATTTCCATGACATTGATGTATTCGCTATATGAAATACTCAGCTCCGGATAAAATGTAAAATACATAGATATTTATTTACACTTCATTTACACTTTAAATTTCATAGTTTCATACAAAAGTTTCATATATTTAATGAAACTTTTCTTTAGAACTATTAAATTCTTTCAAAGACTAAATTAGCTTTTATAAAACTTCGGGTTCTTATGAGATCTTTAGCCAGATCGAATTACTAGTATCAACCTAGCTACTATATTTGATTTGCTCTATTTTTGTAAATATATGGAGATTGAAAGCTCGTCATAAATTGAAAATAACATTAATATATAATCTCGATGTAATGGGTGTTTTTTATAAAGGTATAGAACTTTAAATTGGCAACACTTTTTTAACTGGTGGCCATTTTGTCAGCTGTCAAGTGATTTATGTTTAGTTTGGTTTGCCATTTCAACATGAATAGACGACGTCTGAACAACGCTTCCAAATTGTGCAAATTTATTTTGAAAATCATGGTTCTGTTCGAAATACGTATCGCGCACTACGTCCAGTTTACGGTCAACATAATCGTTCATCAGAGCAATTAATTCGATTAAATTTGGAACGTTTTCGCACCACGTTTACTCTAATTGATAATATGCATCCACAGAGACGTCGTACGTGTCATCGTGGACTGCGTGAAATCATTGGTCCGCACTTTTTTAAAAACGATGCTGGTCAGAAGGGTACAGTCAATGGTGACCGCTATAGAGCCATGCTTACTCACTTTTTCGTTCATCAATTGAACAACCATGATGTGCAGGAGATGTGGTTTCAACAAGACGGCTCGTGTCACAACTGATTAATTGAAGGAAGCGTTTGGTAACCGCATAGTTTCACGTTTAGGACCCGTGAATTGGCCTCCAAGGTCGTGCGACTTAACTTCGCTGGACCATTTTCTTTGCGGATATGTGAATTCGCTAGTCTACTCCGATAAGCAATAAACGATTGACCACTTGGAGGACAACATTCGCCGCATTATTGCCAATATACGGAGACAAATGTTGGAAAAAGTCGTCGAAAATTGGACCTCCAGATTAGACTACGTCTGAGCCAGCCGTGGCGGTCATAAGCCAGAAGTCATATTTAAATTATACTGCCAGAAGATTATCTTTCGAATAAAGTTAATTTCATGGCAATTTATCATCTTTGTTTTATTATATTTCAAAGTTCTGTACCTCTATAAAAAACACCGTTTATAAAAAAACAAAAACTAATAAAACTGTAATTTTTTTGTTTTTTTCAAAAAATTTCATATTTTAAGTAATTTTCATACATTTCAAACTGTAGCTTTAAGATTTATTTCTCAAGTGTTCAACATATTTTATAAAGTGCTTTATTATTATTTTAATGTGGCCTTTTATTAGTTGTGGACTTCAATGAAATTTTTAAAAAAATCATGCGAAGCGGTTCATTGGCTTAGTTCCAATTCATTTTTCAAGACGTTCATGAAGAGTTTTATTAATGGAAACTTCTTAATATTGAAACATTTTATGAAACTATTTCATAAATTCTATAAACGCTGAATTGTCGGAATGATTCATTAGTTTTATGAAGATTTTCATTAATTCAACAAACATTTCATAAAGATTGACTTTAATGAAAGCTGTTTCATACATTCATTAAAAAGTTTCAATGGACAAGTTCCAGTGACAATTTTAATTTAAGATATGAAGAAATTCATTATTGAAGTGATGATAATTCTCTCAGTGTATGTGACAATTATAAAATATCAATTAACCTTCTCCTAAGACAATATTATTCTTCTCAGAACCAATTTTTAATAATTTACCATATAAAGTAATTTCCATAAAATCGGAGATTTTCATTTGAGAGACATTCCTTGTTATAAATATTATATTTTCCATTAACTTTAAATGTAATTTTGTTGAATTGTATAAAACCAGGCCAAAGTCAGTTTTAGTTTTGCTATTAGTTATACAACTTCTTGTTTTTGCAAAAGTACACTTTTACCTGAATTTCGCCTCTAACCAGAAAAACTAAAGTTTTCAACTATATACAAGTATTATCACTAACAGAAAGGATCTACTTGAGAAAAAGTTAACATTTTGTAAAAAAAACTACTTATATCAAGGGCTAAATGTATAATACAATTTCGTTAATTTTAATAAAGTTTTAATTTTTAATTTAGTGTTTAATTCATTTGCATGCCTTATATTTTCACTGAACATGACTTGTGAGCTTTTTAAACAATAATCGTGACATACTGTGGTAAAATTTCAGACTTTGAAATGAAACGCAAAAATTGCATTTCGTTTACTATACTACCATCTGGCGCATATATTACATAGAATTCAATATCTTCTTCTATGTGGTTAGAACATACAAATTTGTTCATACACATTTAAATATTATTTGTATAGAGGTATGTCCAACACATTCTCATGAGATACGTGCACTGAAAGCTAATGTCAAAGAGTTGCAGATCTATATAATCTATGAACTGGCGGAGATGTTTACAACCAAAATCGATTGATTTTATCGTTACAATTTAAAAAAGTTTAATTTTGAATGAATTTGAAATGTATTTATTTTCATTTTCTTGGTCTATATTTTATGTCTATTTTTAAGGGTTGCCAATACTTGATTATATGAATCTCTATGAACAAGGGATAACACTTTTGCTAACACATTATTTTTTATTTTCACATAATGCAAAAAGCAACTAATTATGATTATGTCATTACCGTTTTTACACTGGAAAATTACTACTTTTAGCTATTAATTACTTAGAAGCAGTATTTTGTTATTGTATTTTGATAGCTGTTGGAAAAATTTATTGACGTTATTATTTTTTATTTGTTAAATATACGAAAAAAAAACATATAGAGAGCTTATATTCAATACACTCTATGAACCAAAACACATTTTTTCAAGAGAAACAAAAAACGGATTTATGACCAAGCTCTTTAAGTATGAATCAATCTGTATGTAGTACAGTTGTAGGAAACAACTTCGTTTAATATATGTAGTAATAATACATGTTTAATAATGTGGTTGATAGAGGATATTGCATTCAAAAATAAACTGCTAGAGAGATAACAAATATTAAAAAAAAATTACGTAATCTGCAACACATGTAAGAGGAATTGTGGAAACACACAAAGCTTGCTTGTTCACCTGTGTCCTTTGTAACTAAGAATATTCGGAGGAAATCTTTTTTTTATGTACTTGTTGTATGGATTTTTCCATTGTTATTTTCTTAGTTTTAAATAATATAACCATAATTTAAATTGAAATTACATTACCACTTCAAGCCCCTCCCCCCACCAAATTTATCAATTCACCCTGCCGTTTTCGGAAATATTCGAGTACAAAAACTACTTACCCCTCTGTGGACTCATACAAAAATTTTGTTCAAAAGCTTATAAACGGGTTCCAATTCAGTTGATCAAAATTTTTTGTTGTTATCGTTTAAATCAATTATTTGACAAAAGTTATTAGTTATCAAAAATGTTTTAATTTTTTTTCGGACTTTCTATATTTTCATATATTTAGTTAGAATATTGTTCTAACGTAAGTCCAAAATTACGCCAATTATCGTTTAATATTGTGGACCACTGATGATTTGGGTGATGCCAATGAAACAAATGTATTGTCTATCAATTTGAAAATCTAATATCACAATATCATATTAGATTTTGGTAGAACAATATTCTAACTAAAGTTATTAGTTATCTCATTTTACCTCAAGAACAAATTTCATATGTATTTGACCCAATTTTTCGAACTAAAATTTAGTAATTCGTGATTCTCAAATTTACAAATTTTGCCAGCTAATTTAAACCCAAATTGTTTTTAAGTTAGTTTTTTTTTTTTGTCACCGCTCTAAGGCTCACTTGCGGATGGCGTTAGTTTCTCATATTTTTATATACGAGAAAATATTTGTTTTATAATAACTAAATAGGCTGTATCTCGGAAACTAAGCGTAATAGAGAAAAATGGACCGAAAATCGTTACTCTTACTCTGTACCTAGTTTAACTACCGGTTATAAATATGCACTAGCCTCTGGTCAGATATGGAAAGAACTTTTTTGCAGAAATTTTCTGTTGATTTAGCTTAAAAATGCTGTTGATTTAGCTAAATTTTTAGTTAATTTAGCTACAACTCTCAACTCAAATTTAGTTCTTCTAAAATTAAGATCACCTAAATTTAGCAGACCGTGATTTGCAACTTCATTGAAAGTTATGCTGGGTCAAATCCAGGTACTATTTTCTGTTGTCGTACCTGAATTTTCAACTATTTAACTGGGCTTTTGTATGAGTGTAAGATGCGTCTATTGAACGACTTAAAAAACGTTTGCATGACCTTTTAAAAAACTAGAAAATGTTAGTTGCAAATACATCCCAAACTGCCCTAATATATGATTCTTAGGAAAAGTAGTAAGTGTATTACTGCACTCATTGTCATATATATATTACCTTTTAAAATAGCAGAAATAGCTACTAAAAATTAGTGAAAACTACATTGCAAAAAATACAGCTCAAATTAGCAGATTTTTTGCTAAATATTAATAAAATAAGAACAGCAGAAATAAAACTTTTAACTTTACAAAATTTTAGTTATGTTCGAGTTGAAGTTTAGTTAATTGAAAATAGCAATTTACTCTGCTAAAATTATACAACAGCAAATAAAAACTGTAATATCAACAAAATGTATACTATATTTACCTTAAATTTAGTAGAATGCAAATGATACTATAGTTTGGTAAAATCAGCAGAAGTTTATACTAAAAAGTTGTAGATTGCTGATTTCAAAAGCACAGATTTTTATTGGCATTAAAAAAATATAAAAAATAACTTTAAAAATATCACATTTTTCAATAATTTTTTTGTCTACTAATATTTAGTAAATGTTTTTGCTGATTTTAGCATATTATTTTGTTACTTTTAATCAACTAAAATTTAGCTCAAATATAACTAAATATTTGTAGTTTCAACAGATTTATGTTTGCTATTATTATCATGCTAATATTTAGCAAAAAAAAAAAACATCTGCTAATTTTAGCAGTTTATTCTACAGCGCGATTTTTAAATAATTTTTAGTAGTTTAAGCAAAAAACAAAAATACAAAATTGTTTCTATTAGTGTGGCTCATTTCCAATAAAAATCGTGGTTAAAAGTTTTCATACATAATAGCAAACATTTGTTTATGAGTGTAAACTAATAGGTTTTGTTACTCGTACCTGCATGTGTGAATATACCTTTGACATAAATTTACTTGTTAACTCACGTATAAAGTACAGTACAAGGTTATCATAATGTTGACAAGGTCTGTCGTTGTATCTTCCTGTATGCTACTGTTATATATGTCACTCTGTTCTCATCGTTTCATGTACACTCAAAAAAATGTCTGTAAAGTCAGCAACATTTTGGCTGGGAGGATCCTTGCAGAAAAATGGCGAATATCAGCAATAAAATGGCTAAATTCAGCCACATTTTTGCTTAATTTACTATTTTTTTTTTTTGCTGATATTTGCAATTTTTCTGCAATTATCTCCCAGCAAAAATGTTGCTGACATTACAAACTTTTTTTTGAGTGTACACTAGGCTCCTTCTAATTTTTTAAATCATCGAATTTTTGAGGGGACAACCCTGGGTTAGATTAAGATTCATGAAAAAGAAAATAATTCTCAATTTTTTTCAAAATCTTCAAAAAAAAATTTACGGTTGCTGCAAGACTTTGAAAATTTTCCCGATTCGTAAAAGGGACATTTCATAAAAATGGTGTATTTTAAAAAACTCCAAAACTCCCCAAACAATCAGGAAACAAAATATTTAGTTTTTATAAGACTGTTAACCCTTAACCACACTAGGCTTATAAAATGTCTAAAATTTCGTATTATTTTCAAAGTTCCTATAATGAATAACAAATTAAAAAAAAAAATTTAAGCATTGCGAACATTAAAATAATTTTGCACGCTTTTCTTTAAACATATCGTGAAAATTAAAAAACAAATATTTAATACTGAACTGAGCCTTCAGTTCACTTAGCGTGTGGACCGATTTAAGTTTGGCGGATTTATTTTAGATACAATAATATTTTAAAAACACACAAATTACGCCACAAAATATTTTGTAAATTTGGTTTAATTTGGAAATAGCTTAATTTCTAATTATAAATTACTAATTTGGCGCATTTGTGACTAATTTAAAATACCCAGCCTGGAGGCGGGTTTGCCGGTTAAAGTGTTAAGGGTTAAATATTTTTTTTTTCAATTTTAATCTAACGCATGGTTGACCTGTCCAAAATTCGTATCAATGCATTTTTGCATTAGAGCTATTAAGTGCAACTGCAATTCGTCCATAGAAACCTTTCATAAAATTTGTGAAATTTTTCGTAAAATTTAATAAAAAATATCATATTGTTTATTAAAAAATTCATACGCCTAATGAACAAGTTTCATTAAAAATAGTTTAATAAAATTTATGAAACTTTTTCATTTAATGAAAATTATAATTATTCAAGGCCATACTCTATATTTTTTTTATTAGGATATTGTCCTAACTTTTTGTTTTCAAAGTTAAAGTTTATCACCATTGATCATAAATTAAATTGAAGACTTGTTAGTTATGTGCAAGCTCTACCTTTGGTAGATATACAATACAGAGCTTGCACATAACGAACAAGTTTTCAATATATTTTTGATCAATGGTGATACTCGTTAACTTCGAGCTTATATATTAGTTCTCATTTAGTGGAATAATTAGGTTATATGAATGTTTGATGTTTGCATGGGATTGTCACTTCTTTGAAAACGTGTTCTGATGATGGGAACCTAGAAAATTCCCGAAATAGATCTATCAACAAATTCCTGAAAGTGTTCAATTAATAAATTTAAAAACAAAATCTATTATTTGTTAGGACAATATTCTAATAAAAAAATATTGAGTATGGCCTCGAACTTGAATAATTTTCATTTCCATTGCACAATTAATGGTCAAAAAATATAATTTTTATTTTTAATAAAAATTATAGTAAATTTTTTTATTAAATTTAACATATTTGTCATTCACTTTTTGAGGAAAACTTCATAAGTTTAGTGAAAAATTTCATGAAAATTTGTCCAAGAAAATTCTCTCTGTGTAGAACATCATATTAATATAAGTTTTGTTGAAGAAATATGCATATTTAACTTAAAAGGAAATACTTGTTTCATATGATGCAACAATATAGATTACATTGAGTGGAAATTTAATGTTGTCAGTCGGTATATTCTATTCGATATAAGTGGCATGCAGAATTTAAAAGTATTTATTCAAATATACTCGTAATAAAAATTTCGTTCAAGGTGCAAGAAAAATTTCGTATTTGATTTAAAACATTAATACAACTGATTTGAATTATCAAGTTTAAATTTCAGGAACATTTTTGGAACCCTTTCTAAAATTGATAGTTCCAGAGAACTACTTCTGGGGGTGTTATATCAGGTTGTTTAATAGCATTCTTTGAACTAGTGATGGTACAACTGGTTCTAGAACTCACGCAAGAGAATGTTATTGAGCATTTTAACATCATCTTTGGGGTGTTTTTAAGAACTACCCACCAAAATTTTTAAAAACCGATTACCTTTCAACCTGTTTTGACCGGTTACACGGAACCGGTTCTAGAACAGGTTCCTGGGAGTCAAAATGTAAGGTTCCGGAATCAGTTCTTTAACTGGTTCCAGAACCGGTTCTAAAGCAACGTGTTATAGTTTGGAGGTAAAGAACCTATTGCAAGTAGGACAAACTCCATATAGAAGGAATCGGTTGTAGAACAGAAATTAGAACCTGCCAGTTGTTCTTTAACCTGTTATTTGTATTTTACTATTTTACTGGGTAGTGCTTAAGAACTGGTTGAACATTACTTCTAGACCGCTTCAAATAACTTTTAACTAGTTCCAGAACAACTGCAAAACAATTAAAAAAAAACTTTGATTTTTTTACACAGTTTTTGAATCTTGTATTAAAATTAAAACTGGATTCATATTAAACAATATGATGTATAAGATATATACATCTTATTGTTAAACTGAACTTATGAAAACACTTTCTTTTATTCCATTTTTGTAATTTTCTTTAATTTCAGCACATTTTTTGCATTAAAAAGTTTTTTGTAAGAATAGGATAAAGGATCGTTCCATGTAACCAGTTCCCAGCGTGACAATTTTAAACAAAAATCACGTATACAAGAATGGATTATATAGAACTGGTATCTGTTCATCAAATGCTCCTTAGAACTAGTTCTAAGGGTGCACTCTAGAGTTGTGTCATTCATGAACGAACTAGTTCAATTGAACGACTCAGTCAATTGAACGATATGATTTGTTCACCAATATTCGATCTTGTTGTCGTTCAATCGTTCATTTCGTTCTTTTTATTCATACAACAATTGCATCTCTATTCGATCAAATTGCTTACAAGAGCAATTATTTTTTTAAGAAAATATTGTTTCAAATTAGGAATTCCAATTAAAGTCAAAACAATAAAATGTTTTTTACACAAAATAAATTAATTTTTGTTAGAAAAGATGCAATTTTATTACACTTTTTGTCTATATACAGTAAAATTTGTGAAAAAAAATCTAAAACAAGAATAGTGCGTAATAATTGTTACACGAACGATACAGTTCAGAACACGCAGATCAGTCACAAGTCAGAGCAAAACAGAACTACGATTTGAACGTACTAGTTTACTGTTTCAAATGGAACGATAATGACCGAGTCACCAAAATGAACGATTAACCCCAACTCTAGTGCACTCAGGGAACTTCTGCTTTAAAAATACGTTGTTGTTTGGGTTGTAATACAGTTTCTTTATTTTTAATGTAAATGTCAGTCATTAGAATTACAAATAACCTTGTAGTTCATTTTAAAAACAAACCACATCAAATGACTGTTTTATGATTTTACATTTATTTTTTACATTAGTTTTTTGTTATTAAAATAAAAAATTTGTGTATATTTTTACTAACATATGTGGTTAATTTTTACTACAATTCTGGTTAAATTTTTTAACAATAAAACACAAATGGCAATGTTAGTTGAATTTACTGAAATGTAAGTCGTCCTTTTTTAAATGATATTTCATTTGTTTTTAACTACATTTGCAGTGGTCTTTACCTACATAGTATTCGAGAGTTCCAATTTCAAACCAAAATCATGGGTTACAACGCCAAACTAGAACCAGTACTGGCTCTAAATAACTAGTTGTAGAACAAGTTGTGGAACTAATACAAGTTTTGCTGGTATAATCCAATATTTATTATTTTTATGATCACAAACCTAGAATTGACCACTTAAATTCTAATTGAAATAATTTGTACACAAATTTCATTATAAAAATATTTTTAACCAGTTTGTTTCGTAGAAATAGTTCCTTTGACTAATGTTTGACTAAATGAAAGGCATGCAAAAGTTGCTAACAATAGAATTGTTGTTGGTAAAATAAGCTTATTGCAATATTAAAATCACCAGTAGGTCAGGTCGTTTCATCTACAATAGTGCATTGATATATAAAATTGCTATTGTTAGAAATTACAATTTATAATTGATGATTATATGACAAACAATATTACAATATATGCTCTTTAATGTACATTTATTGTGGTGAAATTTTCTATGGAAAAGTTTCAATTACAGATACCAATGTAATAGCAATTTTTGTATATTGCATGGCTTACACTCAAATAAAGCAGTATGTAAAATTTACAGAAAAATCTGTAAGTTTAAAGTAAAATTAACTATTTTTAGGCCAGCAGTTATAATTAGTAAAGTGAAAGTAGTTGGAAAAATTAGTAAACTTTACTAATTGCAATGGATTTGATAAAATTAACCATTGTTTTACTAGAAATAAATTAATTTTTGCTGCAATTTTCTTTATTTTAAATTAAAAAAATGTTCAACGTGGAAAAACAACTTTGCTCTAAATTGTGAAAAAAATAACATTTGTAAATATGTTTGATAATTTTATCAACTCGGACTTCAATAATTAGTAAAGTATTTCGTTAAAATCAGCAAACAAAAAATTGTAAAACAAATTTGTAATTCATAAATAGAGGATAGAAAAATAATTTCAAAAATTTGAAAAATGATTTTGAACTAAAAATAATTTAAAAAAAAACCGTAAATTGGTATATAAAACGTTTTACTAATTTGTTTACTAGCGTTTTTATTTGAATTATAAAATACTTGGGCAATACGTTGAACTAATTTCTTTTTGGTAAATGACACATGCTTTCTTCTGGTTACGTTACTAAAGTGCGAGCTATGTAAACTTTATGATGAATAAAGTTACTACAGTGAGAGCTATGTAGACTTTATGATGACCAAAGTTACTAAAGTGCCCCAATAATTTTTTTTTAGAGCTGGTTACCTCTGAATCTATTCGAAAACAGTTTTTCTTACTACCGGTTGCATGGAGCCGGTTAAAAAACAGGTTCCTGTTAGTCTAAATTTAAGTTTTCACTGTCCCATAACCAGTTTTATAACTAAAGAAGACTGTTCTCGTTTGAAGGTAAAGAACCTATTGCAATTAAGACAAACTCCATACAAAAGAAGTAGGTTGTGGAACATATGTATATTAGAACCTATTATAATACAGTATAAGTTGTTCCGCAACCTGTTATTTGGATTTTACTATTTTACAAGAATCTTAAGCGTATATAAGTCATTCCATGTCAGATCGTACGATTTTTGCTAAAAATTGACTTTGATGTCTCCGATGTCTTTTAAAAATTTAGTACATATTCTTCATTAAAAAATATTTTACACGTGTTTCCAGAAAAAAATTAAACATTTTTTTTCAAAAAGTTATGTGCATTTGAAAATCGTCAAAAATCTTCCGACATGACAACTTTTAAACTAATGTTTTTCTAAAACTAGTGAATGGATTTTATGCACCTGTTCTTGTTTCGGTGCTGTTATATGAAAGTGACTGGTAATTTTACATGACTTAGTTATAGGAGGGGCAATAGCTACACCGTAGGGGCAATAGCTTCACCGTACTGACTGAAATAAATAAGCTACGGGACAAGTTAGAAGTAGGTAGTGTGAAAGTAGGATTGTTTTAGGATTTATGTGATATGCAACATTACCTATGGGAAAATAATTATCACGTGACTGGTGTTGGTGTACGTATCGTAGAACTGGAGAAACATGTTTGATGGGAAACTATTCACATATTAAGCGCAATGTTTTCTGTTACAGGGGTAGTTTGAATGGAATAGTTTTGTGACGTGCCACTGCAAAGGAGTAAGTGGTACATATAAAAAGTAATTACCAAGTAACCTGTCACTTTTCATTCACCGTGGGTCATATTATGTTAGGGTTGCTAAACAGCCCGTCCGGAACAAGTCGTGGAACTTACCCAAAACAGTGTGTAGTACCCAAAACAGTGTGCCCTTTAAAAAGGCACAACAAAAATAAATTTTAAAATAAATAAATCTGTTGTATACAAAGCCGTTACAGATACAATTCCTTCAGTGTTATATCCGCTTTGTACAAGTCATGGAACTGAATCCTTTGGCACTAATTGCCATGTTTTCATCCACTGCTAACGGGTTTCAACCAGTTCAATGACCAGTAACAACTTCAACTGCACCAGTGCTACGTTTTCTCCAGTTACATGATATATATGGTACGAACTTGTTTTGTCACCATTACTATAGTCACGAGATTGTCCATTTCACCCAAATTAAAACTTTTTGGTACACCGCAATTTCGGTTTCACCAATTTCGTGGCACTCCTCCCAATCATATATCACAGAATTGTCACTTTGGATCAATCGACCCTTCATTTCCCGCAGGGCATATTTTAAATAAATTCTGCTTTAAAATGTGCCTGCTTCATAAAAGTATAATATAAACTTTCCTGGAATTATTTCGTCGCTATACGAAGTTGCATAAATTTTTTATTTTAGTATCTAAAAAAGCAAAACTAAACTTTGTCGTTCTCAGCACAAATCGTATTTTGTCAAGAAAAATAATATAATGGAAACATGTGATTACAGCAAAAGTGCACTATAACTATATTATAGTCCTAGTTATCATATTCCTTAGCATTTATCATATTATGATTATATCGTACTATAAAGTTAAAAGCACGTGTATTTTGTTTAAATTTTTCTTTAATATTACTTTAATTTTTCTTTGTTTACAATTTATTTTGCGTGAGTACAACAAGTTTAAAAATAAACCACTTTTTTATCACTTTTTACATAATTTATAACACTTTTATAAACAATTTGGCTGAATTTCAGTTTATGGGGGACACCCCTAGAGAAAAAATCTGAATATGCCATCCCCTTCAGAATGTTCCCAGGAGTACGAAAATCATAATGAATAAGGGGGCTCACGCCCCCTATGGGCGTGGCAGTCGAAAAACGACCCGGCCCACCTACGTAGACAATATGGGTATCAAATGAAAGCTAATGTCTTCACGATTCCAAAAATAGCCATAGTTGCCAGATCG
Source organism: Delia radicum (assembly GCA_021234595.1). Taxonomy (NCBI): domain Eukaryota; kingdom Metazoa; phylum Arthropoda; class Insecta; order Diptera; family Anthomyiidae; genus Delia; species Delia radicum. The sequence continues at coordinate 148,215,079 of CM037855.1, forward strand.
GGCGGTTTTTGCAGCCGATACGGCCATTTTTGTTAAATAGGGGCGGGGGTGAAAAACGACCCATGCCACCTACTTAGGCAATATTGGTATCAAATGAAAGGAAATGTCTTCACGATTCCAAAAATACCCGTAGTTGCCAGATCGTCCAGAATTTGAGGAAGATATGTTAATTTTTATAAAATGGGGGAAGGACTTTTTTTTGTTTATTTCTTTTTAGCTCGGCCAGAGGCCGAGCACTCGAGATCCCCGCCGTCTAGAATTAAGACATACTGGAGTTAAAAACCCCTAAGCCCGGCCGTAGGCCGGTCACGCAGAAAAACTTTACTAAGCGAAGCCAGTATAACAAATTTTCATTAACCAATCAGAAGCAAAAAGCAAAAAAAAAGGAAAAAAAAAATTTCCCCCACCCCAAATTTTGCCAAAATGGCCATATCGGCTACAAAAATCGCCCGATCTGGCAACTACGGCTATTTTTGGAATCGTGAAGACATTAGCTTTCATTTGATACCCATATTGTCTACGTAGGTGGGCCGGGTCGTTTTTCGACTGCCACGCCCATAAGGGGCGTGAGCCCCTTATTCATTATGATTTTCGCACTCCTGGGGTCATTTAAGGGGGCGTGGCATTTTTTTTTTCCAGGGGTGTCCCCCATAAACTGAAATTTTGCCAACAATTTAAACAAAACCTTCATTTAAAGCCTTAGAAATCAATAAAAACGACAATTATGAAAAATTAAAAAAATGGTTTAATTAAAAAATTCTTTTTGCGATAACAAAAAAAGGCTATTAAATATTATTGTAAAAATTATAATTTAGAATTCGGAATACCATGGTTACCAACCATTTCATTATAGACCCTTTTTTATATGCAAAATCGGGTGCCTTGGGTACCCATCTAAAAAAAAAAAATTAATTTTGTTTCACAAACGAATTAATTCTTTAGTCTCTAACTTAATCGGAATTAAAAATTTTTGTTTCGTAAGTTTGATATAATTTTTATTAAAAATAAAACTTATGTTTTTTCGACCTTTAATTGTGCAATGAAAAGTATATTTCTATATTCTGATATTGTCCTAACAAATAATCTATAGAGTTTTTGTTTTCAAATTTATTAATTGACCACCTTCAAGAATGTGTTGATAGATCTATTTCGGGAATTTTCTAGGTTCCCATCATCAGAACACTTTTTGAAAGAAATGAAAATCCAATTCAAACATCAAACATTCATATAATCTAGTTATCCCACTAAATGAGAACTAATATATGAGCTTGAAGTTAATGATTATCACCATTGATCAAAAAAAATATGAAAACTTGTTCATTATGAACAAGCTCCACCTTTGGTAGATATACAATACACGCTTTTTGTTTTCATTCTCCTTTTTATTTTTACACTTGTTTTGTTTTTATTTAAAAACAAGATGTAAAGGGGAAGTAAACTGAGACCGTACTTTGTCTTTTTTACAAGTTTGATATAATTTTTTTTTTAAATAAAAATTATATTTTTCCGACCTTTAATTGTTTTGTGTTAAAATGGCACTAGGGAAAACTCAAAGATTAAAAAAACACCAAAAAAAATCGTTGTTTTTTTATATTGCAATAAAAAAGTTATAGACAAAAATATTAAAACGTATCTACGTTAGGGAGTTAATTTTTTAATCCTCTACCAAACCAAAAAAAAAAACAACGATTGAAAATAGGTGCACCCGTTAAGACCGCACAGTGGCATCCGATTTTCAATATCTTGTTTTCAGAAAAACACATTTAAAGTAAATATTGCTCATGTAAAATGTAGGACAAGGAGTTTGTTTAACAAGTGCAAAAATATTCGTACCATACAGAAAAAAGTTCCAACTATTGAAATATGAAAAAATATTTTACTTTTAAATTCTAAAAAAATTACAACCAAAAGTTTATTTTTCGATCTTTTATCATAAATTATGATGTGAGCAAGATTATTCAAGTTCAAGATCATTTGTTGTTTGTTAAACAAAAATGTTAATTTTTGTTTAACAAACAACAATGTTAATTTGTTAATTAAAAAATTTCTCCAATGAAGAAGGGGTAGAAGATTTACCCAAATAATAATTGTTAAAGAAAAAAGATTAACGCTTTACCCGCGTTGTTTTACTTACCCGATGAGAAGTAAAAAACAATATTGGAAGAATTTTACTAATTCAAATCAAAAATAAAACATTTTTTAACTAATAAACCTTGTTCGTATACAGGCTAGAATAATACATTATTTTGTTACTGTTTATTAAATAAACAATAACACTTTCTGACTATAGCATTAGGGCCATAAGTCAGTGTTGCCTCTCATCTTATATTACAAACAGAACATCTTATAAAGGGTGATTTTTTAAGAGCTTCCGGATTTGATTTAAAATAAAAACCACATTAAATGTAGAGAAATGTATGAAATTTTTATTTGAGTCTATTGAACGATCTATATAATTAAATGCTTAAAGATAAATGTTGACCGCGGCTACGCCTGAAATGGCTCATACGATGTTTCGAATTTTGGCATACTCTCTCCAACATATCGGCCGGTATCTCACGAATATTTTCAATATTGGCTTCCAGTGGGTCAACCGTTGCGGGCTTGTCCCTATGTCAAAAAATAGTCTAAATGCGTAAAATCTCACGACCTAGGCGGCCAATTGACCGGCCTCAAACGTGAAATAAACTGTAAACCGAACTCGCCTCTCAATTGGGCCATTGTTTCGCGTGCAGTGTGCCATATGGCACCGTCTTGTTGAAACCACATGTCAACCAAGTCTAGCTCTTTCATTTTTGGGCAAAAAAAATTGTAATCATCGCACGGTAGCGCTCGCCATTTACAGAAACGTTCCTGACTTAGTCGTCTTTGAAAAAGTACGGTCCAATGTTGCCACCGCCCCATAATCTACACCAAACAGTGCATTTTTCGGGATGCATTGGCAGTTCTTGCAATGCTTCTGTCTGCTCTTTACACCAAATAGGTCAATTTTGTCAGTTCACGTATCCATTCAACCAGAAATGAGCTTCGACGCTGAACACAACATTCCGATAAAAAAAGTGGATCTTCATCCAACTTTGCCAGCGCCCATTCACCAAAAGTAAGCCGTTGTGGTAGGTAGTGTGGCTTCAATTCTTGCACCAGCTGTATTTTAAAAGGTTTTACACCCAATCCTTCCGCAAAATATTCCACGTAGTGGATTAACAGAGGACCAATTGCAGTGAACGGCGCCGAATTGATAATTCACGGTCATCAACAACAGCGGTCACCAACAATTGTGATACAGCTGCGATATTTTCCTCTGTCCGCACTCTACGTATGAGTGTTGCTGTTTTAATGTTTAATAATGTTAATTTGGTGCAAAACTTAGTCACAAGATTCCGAAGAAGTACACGACGTACTTTCTTAACCGAGCATGAGTTTTGATAATAAAATTCAATAATCTCCAAGCGTTGTTTGTTTGTAAGTCGATTCATGGCTAAATTATAGACCAAACTGAACATGTTTAACAGAAACATGTTACACGAAAACAGCTGAGCTGCCAAAAACAGTGTTGCCAAAAAGAAAGTTGGTAACTAATCAAATTTTTACCATAATATTATTATAGCAACCATATTATTGGAGAAATATGATTGATACAATAATAATTTGATTAAAACAACCATTTATGGCTGTAGAATACATAGTTTTGTGGCCGCAATCATATTGCAACTATATTTATGCTCTGCATGCTGTTCAGATGGGGTGTGTACACAAATTTAAATATGGTTAAAAAGACTATTTTTAGCAGTTTTAATTTTTAACAAATTTGATAAGCCAATTGGGAATCATCAAGACAAAATCTAATAAAAATGTGCATCGCTGTTCAAACCAAATTGACTTTTTCTCATTTTGTGACAGTGTGTTATATATAATAAATTTATGACTTGATTATTCATGCTTTGTTTATGTCATTGTTTGTACACAACTTTAAGTCTCCATAAAAATGTTTTTTTTTTGCTTCTAGTTCTGTTTGATGTCTGTTTTTCATTCGTTTAGTTTTCCAAATCATCGTTAGCAAAGTAACAAATTTTCATCCCGCTTTTAGCGTTTTTTTTTATATACTTTAATACATTTAGTTTTTAGTTTCGCTTTTAGCACCAAAAAAAAATCGTTAAAAAATTGCTTAAATCGCAAAAAAAAAACTAACTAAACAATTTAATATAAAATTCATAAAACCCATTTTCATTTCATGTTGATAAAAAAAATGTAGCTACAGGAAAAATATTGAAATAAGTTTATGCCACAAGGTTGGCTGCAATTTGTGGCAAATTTTTCAGGTGGATAAATATGAACGAAAGGAAAATAGTACACAAAACATCATAACCAATCTTGCATCGTATAGTTCATAGTATGGCTGCTATATGGAAAGGGCTTAACAAATATAGAAAAAGTCGATATACTTCCATGAATAAAGTTTTTTTTTTTTTTTGTGTCGTGAACAAAGAGGTGTTGTAGAGTACATAACGTGTAAGGATTTTCACGGTTTACATATTGTTTTTTTTTGTGTGGCTATATGAAAAATATAGGATAACATGGAAAATATTTGGCATTTTAACGGAAATGACCACTTTTTTTTTTTTGGAACATATTTTCATGTGCTTTTATTATGATTGATGTTACCATGTCAATTTTGGCTATTGTTGATGGTGTATTTGCGTGTTGAATTTTTTGTTTTTCAAACTCACCTGTACAGTCTTTTTTCTACCCTTTATAACATCTGGATCATTGGCTATATGTTCTTCGATAAGATTTCGCAATTTATCAAATACTTTATTTTTAAATTTACTCAAATATGTTTCATGTTCTTCATTATCCGGATCTATGCTAGTGGTATCACAACAATTGCCAGGAACTCTGAAAAAAATGGGAGAAAAAATTTGATATATTTGTATATACTACTGGACAAAAAGTATTAGTATTAAAAGATACTTTATGGACAAATTTAGAAGTTATTGCTATTTAAAGTTGGGGTACTCCAAACAGATAAGGCTGCCTCAGATCAGTCTTTATAAAATGTAAAACAAAAGTGTCGAATGAGTTTTTTTTTTTTTACTTAGAAAACAACATATTCCGATAGAAAACAAAATTTTCCAACATTTTTTGATGTGCCGTTCTCTTTTTGGTACCGAGAAAGTGTCAAAATTAAAATTTCGCAAAATTAAAGAGGGAGCCATAGAGACACCTGATGAATAGATTGGTATTTAGGAAAATGCTTTAGTGTCAACAAATTTCTGAGTGTTTGTGTTTCAAAGTTTTGTTTCCATATGTTGTAAAAAAGTATTATCAATTTCTATTTGGGATTCGATAATATGATCATAAACCGAACAAAATTGAAATTCGTTTAATATTTGTTAATTAAATTAAAAATTTAATTGAACTCGGTCCCATTAAGGAAATTTTAGTATCAATTAAAATAATTTGTAACTAGATAATTGTTCAGTCTCAATTATGATTTTAATCATATCGATTTAAACTTTAGTTGAATATTGTGCTTAATTTCAAACAAATTATTAGTAAACACTATTACAGGAATTACAGAAATCGCCAAAAATGGGGGGAAAAAATCGAAAAAACATATTAAAAAAAAATAGCTTAAATTGTTGATTTTTTTTGAGTCCCAAAATTAAAAAAACAATCACAAAAATAAAAAAAAAAAATAAAAACTCTCCAAAATTAAAAAAAAAAAAAATATTAAAAAAGAAAAAATTGCAATTTAAAGATTTCAGTTCTGGCGATTTTTTTTTAATTTTGTTGTTTTTGTTTTCCAAAATTTGACGAATTTTTTAAATACGTGTTCTGATGATGGGAACCTAGAAAATTCCCGAAATAGATCTATGAACACATTAATGAAAGGGTCAAAGAATAAATTTGAAAACAAAAACTCTATAGATTTATTTGTTAATAAAGAAATACAGGTATCCCTCGATTTACGCGGCACGTTGGGACCGAAATAAAAACCGCGTTATTCAAAACCGCATAAATAAAGGTTCTACATCAATACAAAATTCTGTTTTGGGACCAGCAATATAATAAACCGCGTAAATTGAAACACTAACTTCATACAAAATTCAAATTTGGGACCGAAAATCCGTGTTAAAAGAAAAGTTTACTAACTAAGTTTATTTTATTTGTACTTTTCAATCGTTATAACAAAATATTATTTGTAAAAATAGTATATTTAAACTAGCTTTGAAAAAAAAATTCAAAATTTATAAATTAACAAAAATAACAAAAAATTTATAAAAAAAACTTCATTCCGGCTTTTTAAATCAACAAAACATAAATAAAAAATCAAAACAAAAATTTCATAAAAAATATAAAATATTATACATATTGCTAATCTTCACAGATTTCGTCAAAGTTAAAATCTTCAGTATCTTCGTCAAAGACTACTTTTTCAGAGTCTTTGTCATAGTTAACGTCTTCAGAATTTTGGTCACAATTAACGTCTTTGTCCAATTTAAAGAAGTCTGTTATTCGCTTTTGCTTCTTTTTGCTGTTCCTGTTGTTTTAAAAGTTCTTCGTATGATGCCAACGATTTTTTTTTTATTAAACACTGAAATAAATCTGATCGATTTGTTCAAGGGTCATTATCAGTGGAACATTTTATCAAATCCTGAGCCATTTGTATAAAAGTTTTTAACTTAGAAGGATCAAAATCTGGATTATCCTCACTATCACTTTCGTCTTCAGTTGATTCACGTGGCTAATTCAATGAGATCTTGTTCTGTCAATTCTGGAACATCATTTATCATCTCCAATATATCTTCATCCACAATGTTTTCAAATAATTCAGATTTTTCAATTACTTGTAGTATTTGAGCAACTTCCGCTGTTAACGGAGTAACAACATTATCATTAGGAAAACCAAAACCACAGCAAATTGTTTATTTTTTACTACCTTTAAAGTTTTTTACACTGCAAATTAAATTTAACCTCTTCTTTTTTGCAAACAGCTGATGAATGTTTAAAAAAATGGTGTAATGAGCGCAATTAGAGGGTTGCCACTATTTTTAAATCGCGTTATACTAAAAACGCGTAAAAAACGCGTTATACAGAAAAATGGTCACTATTATTAAATCGCGTTATATCGAAACCGCGCAAATAAAGTACCGCGTAAATCGAGGGATACCTGTATAGAGTATGGTCCCGAACTTGAATAACTTTCATTTTTATTGCATAATGGAGATTTTTTAAATATGTATATCAATTTTTTTTTTTTAATTTTCTCAATTTTTTTTAAATCCTAGGTGATTTGTTTTAAATTTTACCAGTTTTTTCAATTTGTTGTTATAATGGTTTATAAAAACTGGAAATGTTGTGTGCACTAAATTATTCTTCAATTAAACATTTAATATAAATAATTAAATTTTTAATTGAAATTGAGTTTGAAATCAAATAGAAGTTTAATTGAGATTTTGTTGACTATATTTTTGTTTTATTTTTTGTGAATTTAAAATTAAATGTAAAATTCTGTAATCTTGGGGCACCTTAATTCAAATCGCTATAGCTTTCAAGTTTATCCGCCGATTTCGAAAAAAATATGCTTTATTTGAAAGCCACCTTTTAAAATCTCTTTCATAATTCTTAAACCATCTGCAAATTATAATTTATTTAATTTTGCAACAATACTTACACCAACGTTGTATAATTATCAGTTGATAAATTCATTGTCAATTGATCCTTAAGTCTACGCAAACGTTCTGAACTTTCTGCACCTTTAGCATTCAATTGAGTGGATGACCATTCACGATATACAGCCAATATTTTTTCATTTGAAAGTTCTGTGGTCAATTAAAAAATAATAAGTTCAAACAAATTTTCATGATTAATGAATTTAATTTCATGTTGTAAAAAGAAATATAAATGAAAAAAAAAAAAAAAATGTAACCAACTTTACTTAAAATTGATTAAATGAATAAAACCTCAATTTAATGGTAATGGCATCTGGTAGTATATGTACATAAATTATATATACATTAGTATGTGTTACTTACCCAAAGCTTTTAATACTTCTTGTTCCATTTGGGTCTGGCGTAATTTTTGCAAATTTTGTTGCATATCTGGCGTTAAAGTTGCTGTCGCTATATTTGTCTCTCCACGTAAAATTCGTTGCAGGCATTTATCAATAATATCACGCAGTTGTACATATTCTTCATGCCATTTTTCAAGCACCATATTGCTGAAACAAAAAGAAAAAAAAATAATGTAACGTATGTATATGGGTTTGAATATGAAAAGTTTTACAGGCAGTAAGCCTCTTAGGCAGACATGCTTTCGGGTAGGGTAAAGAAAGAAGATTATTTCATTAATCATTTTAAGTGCTACAATGATGATGTTGCTGATGAGAATGTTTTATAAAATTATTTAATTTTTTTTTTTTTATTAAATTTATGTTTTCATGTAACTTCAGCCCCTTGCGTTTATTTAAATTTTTTACTTACATGTAAGATATAACAAAAATTTTGAGTTAGAAACAATACTATCTATTGAAAACTTTTATAAAAGAATTACGTGACGTATGAGTAATTTTATTTCTGTTTTTTTTTGGTTGGTCTATATTATAGACTATGGTCTATATAATAGACTATATTATAGACTCTATAAATTGCTTATTAAGTATACGTTATGGTGGTTATCTATGGAAGGGTGTCAATTGCTTAGAATGTCAATTTTAAAATACAAATGTAGAGGGTATACATAATCGACGAGTTTTGGAAAACCGCCTAGGTAGAAATTGCCAACCGTACCAAAAAAATAGTACTGGCAAACCACTGCAATTTTTGTAAAACCCACTGTGTTAAAAATTACCAAAGATACAACTACTATCCCAGCAAAAAATAGTGCTTACCCAGAAACACTTCCGGAAGGCAATATTTGATAACGAAGCGCTTCCAAAGCAAATAAAGAAGGCATAATTTTTGTTCGCGATGTCGCACTTGGTATGTCTCTTTTAAAGCGCTTCTTTCATGTGCTCTTAGAAGCAATAAATTCATGCCTTCTTAGGCATTAAGAAGCGCTTTTTGTATGCTGAAAACATTAGTGCTTCTTGGTATGCATACTTTATTGCTTCATTTTAAGCATTATTCATTGCTTCAAAGAAGGCATTCTGGGAAGCACAAGAGAATGCCTTCCCTAATTGCTTTATAGTCTGCAAGGCGGTGAAGCGCTATTTTGGAAGCATACAAATGTAGTTACTGCTTACCAAATCCAAGTTTTTTTTGCTGGGATTATACTAGGAAAACATAATTTTGTTTGCAAAGCATGTGTTTTATCAGTACCAGCTTCAAAATTATTTGCCAATATTGTTTTTGCCTATATTACAAGCAATTAAAAGCATTTTTTTTTTGAATATTTTGTTATATTTCACACATATAAATATAATACTAAGACCGAACTGTATTGCTGCAATTTTAAATGTGATTTAGTATACATATTTCTCGAAATATTATGAATTACCAACGTTATGCCAACGGTGGCAAGTTCGTTCACACCAACGGTTGGCCACTGTTAACAATTGGCTAACAAGATAATACTGTTAAGATTGTTAATCCCACATTCTGCTAACGCATAACCGACCGTCGCCGACGCTTTGCCAACACTGTGGCGATTGTATTTCTCTGTCTGGAAGGGTTTCGGTCTGTTCGAAAAATCAGATTTTTAATAAACCGAATACTGATCTTTAAAAGAAACCCGTTTAAAAGAGGTTTCGGTTTTTTTTGGTTATGCATGGCATTTTGTACTTTTTCGCGTTATACAATATGCTGTACTCCACACTAAAAATTTTCATTATATTGATGAAATTGTTTCATAAATAGCTTGTCATCAATTATTCATCATATTTATGAAGTTTTCATAAATATGATGAAGAGTTTCATAAAACTTTATGACAAATGTTTCATAGACCAATTCATAGTCTGAAAAACAAAGAATTAAAAAACAAATACAAAAAATTAAAACATTTATTTTAAGTTTCATATTGTGAATGGTTAGAATGGTGTGGTGTAATGGTTAGCGCGTTGGACTGTTACACAGATGGTCCCGTGTTCGATTCCCGGTGACGACAACATCAATTTAGAAAATTAATATGTATGAGTTTTCTATCACTTATATGTATCGCTGCGCCCACCTTCGGTGTTCCCATAGCACCGAAGTAAAATAATGAATCAGGGCTATGAAACAAAATGATTCAATAAATTCGCCAACTCTACATCACGCGGCAAGCAACAACTGTTCTAAGACTTATCTACTCGCGCAATTACAGTGTTTCCATGTTTGAAGCCCTTCATCTTTCACCACTTTTCATCTCTCCACTATCCCCTTTCCAAAGAAAGCAACACATTAATTAATAGGAAGAATTTCCTGAGTGTTGCTTCTCTTTTTTAAAAAAAAAAAAAAGTCTAAATACACTCAGAATATTATGTAGTTTACTTTTTGTAGTTTAATAAAACAGTTTTCAGTTAAGTTAATAATAAAGGAACATGCATTTGTTTTTCAAATAAATATTTTTTTCAACGTTTTTATACATTTGTTCACAATAATTTACTACCATTTACAGATTTTTTTAATTTCAGTTATTATTTTTATTTATTTAAAGTTTCATACAGATTTAACAACAAAAACGAAATATTGTCGTTTATTTGTTTCCGTTACAGTTATTATAAAGGGTGTTTTTTATAGAGGTATAGAGGTATAAAACAAAGATGAATTTTTTAACTTGACATGAAATTTACTTTATTCGAAAGATAATCTTCTGGCATTATAATTTAAATATTACTTCTGGCATATGACTGCCACTGCAGGCTCGGACGTAGTCTAATCTGGAGGTCCAATTTTCGATGACTTTTTCCAACATTTGTGGCCGTATATTGGCAATAACGCGGAATGCTATGCTCTAAGTGGTCAAACGTTTCAGACTTATCGGCGTAGACTATCGACTCCACATATCCAAACGGAAAATAGTCCAGCGGCGTTAAATCGCACGATCTTGGAGGTAAATTCAAGGGTCCGAAACGTGAAACTATGCGGTTACCAAACGTTTCCTTCAATAAATCAATTGTGTGACATGTTGCTCCGTCTTGTTGAAACCATAGCTCCTGGACATCATGGTTGTTCAATTGATGAACGAAAAAGTCAGTAATCATGGCTCTATAGCGGTCACCATTGACTGTTACGTTCTGACCAGCATCGTTTTTAAAGAAGTACGGACCAATGATTCCACCAGCCCATAAAGCACACGGTCAATTTTTCAGGATGTAACGGTGTCTCAGCATACACTTGAGGATTAACATCACTCAAAACACTGCCGTTTTGTTTATTGACGTATCCATTTAACCCAAAGTGAGCTTTATCGGTAAACAAAATTCGTGCGCGATATGCATTTCGAATAAAACCATGATTTTCAAAAAAAATTTGCACAATTTGGAAGCATTGTTCAGGCGTCAGTCTATTCATGTTGAAATGCCAAACCAAACTAAACATAAATCACTTGACAACTGACAAAATGGCCGCCAGTTAAAAAAGTGTTGCCAACTTAAAGTTCTATACCTGTTTAAAACACCGTTTATTAGAAAATAAAAATAAAACAGCGATTATTTTTGAAAACACGTATGTTTTGCCGGCTTTATGATATTTAATTGTGGTTAGGGTTACTTAATTGCAGGAAATCATATTAAATACTTTTAGGTTGTAGAAATTAAAAATTTTAAAATTACAAGTCTTGGTTAAAAAAAAAAAAAAAAGCCACTGTACCCGCTACGAATGAAAACAATTATTTTAGAAAGGCTGAGGTAAAGAAGACGAATAAACGTTTTTCTCTTAAAATTATAAACATTATTAGTTTTTAAATCAGACTAGACTAGTTTCTGCCTTTTTTATGGACAGGCGCCATCATTGATTTTCCATTGAAATGGTATTATTATTTGTGTCTAATAAATGTCAAATTGTCTCTATATGATACATTTTTTTGAAGATCCTGCGGTTGTAAGAATCAAACCTGCGTTTCTACTTACATTACAAACGTAGCAATATCAAGTCATGACCGCTTAGCGATCACACCCAAGTATGACCTCGATTTATTTTTTGTTGCACTTCAATCAATTAAGTCCGTCGTGAAGATTAACTATGTTCTCAAGCCAAATTTTTTTTATAAAAAAAATGCAAAAAATAATAATAAAAATTAAAGTTCATACAGTTTTTGAGTTTTAAATGACTTTTTGAATGTCAGACTCAAAAAACATACATTTTTAAAAAAACTTTAAGCCAATTCCTTATAAATTTGTGATGTTCGTATCCCGTTATTAGTGCTCTTACATCAATTTGGAATACCTCAAACTGTTTAAAATTGCACATTTTTTTAAATACTGTTCCCAAACTTCAATTCCATTAAACGGCGCAAAAACCCTATAGAAAAAAACAGCAAAAGTTTAAAAGTCGAAACATTTTTGTTTCACTTATAAACCACCATACAACTTTTCACCAAGCAGCGAAATAACTTTTTTTAGTAAATGTATCTCCAAAGTCTAGTGACTCCATTTAGTATTGGTTTGCATCTGCAAGTTAAAAACTATGAGAAAATAAAATAAAATTAATGAAAAGGTCTTGTAAGTTTAAAGTACCTTTTTATAATTTTTCGACTTCTAAATAGTGATTTATCATTTATGTTAAATTAAATTTTCAGTTAATTTAAACTACAAACTATTTTGAGAGTCTCTAAAACTAACCGTACGATTTCAATATTTAGATTTTTTTTTCAATGTGCCAAGTTTATTTGAACAACTGATACTCCAAGAAAAGATCCTTCCAAAATGTTTTTTTTTTTTTTAAAGTTCATTTTATTAAAAAATTTGCATTTATTAGAATATTTAATTTGGCGAGTTATATATCATTGTTTTTTTTTTTTTTTTTTTTTCTCAACATCTCACTTACAATTTGTTTATTTTTTAAGTGGCATCTTAAATATGCTTCTGTGGTTTCAATTTAACTGCAAAAATGTTTTTTATTTCTATTTTATGTACTGAATCTTAAAAATGTTTTTACTATTTGCCAAGTGTTTTTTTGTTGTTGTTGTGCAAACATATTAAAATGAGTTATTTCTTGACCTTGTAAACTGCTGTTTCGCTAGTGGGTTATAAATAAATGAAATTAAAGTGAGTACAGTCTTTAAACCAAAACCAAAAAAAAAGAAATTCTGCTGCTGACTTTTTTATACTTTTTTTATAAGATTTTTAAAACCATTAAGCATTAAAGTAGAAAATTACTGAATTCATAAAAAGCATGGTTGAGGGGAAAACAATTTTCAAAATGCTTAGAATTCATACACCCAGAAAAAGGATTGGTTGGAATTTGGTCAAAACCATTCGAATTTATTTGATAGGACGATATTTTATTTGGAACCAGTACCAATAATTGATTAATAAAGCAAAAATACTGTACTGGAAACTAAAAAAAGGGAAAAGGAACTAAAAACAATCCATTTACCCAATTATTGGTATTTTCAATTAACTTTTTAACAATATAGAAAAAAATGCAAACATTTTAAAAAATCGCCAAAATTTAAAAATCGATTAATGTAAAAAATCGCGTTTTTTTAATTTTTGTCGATTTTTTTTTAATTTTAGCAATTTTGTTTTAAGTTTATAGATTTTTCACCCTGAAAGGGTCAAATAATAAATTTGAAAACAAAAAACTCTATAGATTATTTGTTAGGACAATATCCTAATGAAGAAATATAGAGTATGGCCTCGAACTTGAATAATTTTCTTTTTCATTGCACAATTAAAGGTCGAAAAAACATAATTTTTATAGATTTTTTTCGAATTTTGTTTTTTTTTTTTTAAATTTTTTTCGAATTTTGTTTTTTTTTTTTTAAATTTTTGCAATTTTGAGGCATGTTTTTTTAAATTTTGGGATTTTTTTTTTTTAAATTTTGAAGGTTTTTTCAAATGTTTTCGATTTTTTTAAATTTTGGAGATTTTTTGTATAATTTTGGTGATTTTTATAGAATTTTGTAATTTTGGCGATTTGTTTTTAATTTAAGCAATTTTTTCCCCAATTTTTATCGTTTTTTTTTTTTTAGTTTTAATTGTTTTAATAGTATGAACTAAAAATTTGTTTGAAATAAAAAAAAATATTCAACTAAATTGTTAATAGATTTGAATAAAATAGATTTGAAAAATTGAAAATAATATTAATTAAAGAGTTACAAATAAGTTTAATTGTTACTACAGTTTCCTCAATAGGACCGAATTCAATTAAACTTTTAACTGAATCAACAAATATTTTAATTGAAACTCAATTTTAGTTTTTTCTGTGTAGACATATTTAATTTTTAGTTTGCATTGCCTCAAGCTATTTTTTGATTCGATTTTAAGGCAAAGACATCGAAATCTCTTAGGAAAAGACTTTATTTATTGCTTTTTTTTGTCCAAAATCAACTCCAGCAATGAAAGCCGCCCATTTCTAATGAAATTTGTAGATTCGAACCATGTAATATAGAACTAACAGGCATATCCGATTTGATCAAAGTCAAAAAAAAATATTTTTATATTAATTTTATCGATAACATTGGGGGGGGGGGGCGGCTCTATCCCCCTTGACCATATATTTTAGTTCATATATTTATTGTTGCTTGTCTCTGAGGTCCGTTTAAATTAAAAAGTATTAAAAGTTTTTTTCCTAAAAATACTCTACTGGAAATTACAAAAAGGGAAAAGGAAATAAAAAACAATCAATTTACCCAATTATTGGTATTTTCAATCAACTTTTTAAATAAAATTCGGTTAGGAATTGTGTACGGTAGAAGCAACCATTTATTTTGTGATACCATTTTGTGGTACCATCTATAATTTATTTTTAAAAATTTGTCGATATTCAAAAGTGATTTCTGCAAATATGGTATTCGCAATAAAATATGCCACAGCAAAACTTTGGTAATGGGTGCGATAAAGTAATGGCTTATATTGTAATGTATACTCCTTATCTGTATCATTATGTTCCAACAAAAAGTAATGAGTTACCAATAATTGTGTAGTCATGGATTACCTACATCATTAACTTTTACATTATTGCGGAACATAAAATTATGACTTACCGCTCATCAATTATTTAATGCGTGAAATATAAACGTAAAGTAATATTTAAATTACTTTTTTGAAAATCTATTTGTAGACACATTACTTTATGATTTTTTGTAAGCAAGCGTGTAAGGTATATATTTTTAACATCACAAACGAAAACTTGAACACAACAATTCATTTACATTTTAAGCAACCCATTATTATACGTGACGATAGCTCAGTTTGTAGAGTTCTTGCCTAACAACCAGATACCCCTGGTTCGAATCTCAGCGCGACCTCGTTATTTATTTACCGAGCAAAACTTTGGTAATGGCTGCGATTCTGCTCCGAACTTCCGAGTTTAAATCTCGGAAAAGACAAACATTTTTTGTTAATTTAAATAAAAAATTCAATTGTTTAAATGTTTAAATAGCAAATAAGGCAATGAAAATTAAAAGTGATTGTGGTGCAACAGTGATTGTAGGACAGAGGACTATTAATCTGATGTCACGATTCAATACCAGAAAAATCAAAAAAGATTTTTCATTTCAATAAAATGCAATAATATTTATTTGGAATGTAATATTAGGTTAGGCAACTAAATATCAGCTTTGCCAGAATTCGATTGGCAATAAATTCGGTGGCCACAACTAAGATTGTTTTCTGGGTATAATTTTTGTTAATGAAATATTATATTACGTTAAATGTGCTTTAAATGTGAGAAAAAAATATATCAAATATAATCACCGAACACCTGATGTCTTATACACAGAAAAAATTAACGATAAATTCAAAAATTGTTTCATTTATAATCAACTGACAGGTATTGAATTTTGGATCTCACCCCTTCGAAATATTGTCATTATTGTTCAACTAAGATTGATACCAATTTTTAGCCCCTTTATTCGCGAAATATGTCGTCTTAAAAATTAAAAAAAAATCGTGAAAAAGTAACCAAAGTAACTTTATTGTCAACCTTACCCAGCTAAAATAGACATTACCAAGTAATTAAGCGTGTACGCAGCGCACAAACGGATATACTAGTTACCAGGCTATTTACTCGCTAGATTACTTTTGTGAGCGATGGCCCAAAACTAATAGGTGTTCTTTTACATCTCGCTTACATAAAAAGTGAGAATAATAGTTACCTGATTGGTTACTCATGGTGAAAGAATAAGTAATTACTTGTTTATAAGGAATAAGTGGTTACTCACAATGATATAATAAGTAGTTACCAATGAGTTACAAAATAAATGGTTATCTTTAACTTATTTTTTTTTAAGAAATCTTGAAAATAATTTTAGCTTTTAGAATATTGATGTAAAAGTTTTTAAAGAAAATTAATACAATATTAGAATCAAAAATATGAAATCGATAAGTATGTAACCACCCAGCCAGAAAGATACGATCGGCAAAGCATTGGCCCAGTGCTTTCAGTGGTGGTATGAGCGTTGGCAGAGCGTTGGATTTCTGAAGATTAAAGTGCTTTGCCAACCGCAAAATGATAACACCGGGCAGGGCTTGGCCGTTCCTTTTTTAAAACGTTGGCGAAGCACTGGCAATGAGTGCTTCGCCAGTACCAAAATCATAATTTAAAAACGTTGGCAAAGCGTTGGCAGACAACCAATAATGTGCTCTTTTAATTATAAAATAAGTGCTTTGCCAACCCCAAAATGATAACACCGAGCAGGGCTTGGCCGTTTCTTTTTTAAAACGTTGGCAAAGCACTGGCAATGAGCGCTTTACCAGTACAAAACCATAATTTTAAATCGTTGGCAAATCATTGGTAGAACAACCAATAAAATGCTTTTTTAATGAAAAAATAATTGCCTTGCCAACCCCAAAATGATAACACCGAGCAGGGCTTGGCCGTTTCTTTTTTAAAACGTTGGTAAAGCACGGGCAATGAGCGCTTTACCAGTACCAAAACCATACTTTTAAAACGTTGGCAAATCATTGGTAGAACAACCAATAAAGTGCTTTTTTAATTAAAAAATAATTGCTTTGCTTTAATTTGATAACACCGGGCAGGGCTAGCCGTTTCCTTTTCAAACCTTGTCGAAGCACTGACAATGAGTGCTTCGCCAGTACCAAAATCATAATTTAAAACATTGGCAAAGCATTGGTACAACAACTAATAAAGTAAATAATAAATTAATAAAAAAACAGTGTACTTAGTATAATTTTTTTATAAAATTTTGGTTTAATTATTTAAAATAATAAAATTATGTAAAAAAAAATATACATACAAATTTAATTTCTGCAATATAATTTAAAATTAAATTCAATTAAAAAAATTCAGACGGTGAACTAGTAATTTTTAATAGCGAAAATTTAAATTTAAAAAAAAAGATTTTCTGTTAAAATTGGGTAAATTCAAATTTAAATTAAATTAAAAATTGTGAAATTTTCGAAAAAAAAAATGATTTTATATATTTGAAATTAGAAAATTTTTAATTAGAAATTGAAATTTTTAATTAAATTAAGAATATTATATATGAAAACGAGATTTATTTATGAAAGTCCTACTTTGTAATTCAATTAAGTAAAGAGATGTATTATTTCTTATTGAATGATTTTGGTAATTTGAACAGAAACAACAATTGGATTCAGCTAAGTTAATTACAAAATGACTGAATTTTTTTTTATCAAATTATTTTTGTGATAAGTTAGCACCAAGTACGACTTTTTTTACTACAATTTTAATAAGAAAGAAATTTGAAAATAAATGTCTTACGTTAAATTTTAGTACAAAAACTATACTTTGTGCTGACTATAATGTGAGACCTTAATTTTCTTAACTTCAAATCGTAAATTGCAATTTAGTTTTGAATTGTTTCAATATTGTTATTTTAAAATTTTTTAAAGGTTTATATTAGAAAAGTTTTTAAATTTGAGTAAATACTTATTATACACTTTAAAAAAGTCAGTAAAGTCAGCATCGTTATTGCTGGGAGGATACTTTGCAGAAAAATTGCTAATATCAGCAAACAAATTTACTAAATTAGCAATTTTTCTACAAGGATCCTTTGAGCAAAAATGTTGCCGACTTTACAGACTGATTGAATTTGATTTGAATACCATATGCTTATGGTAAGTTGATTTTAAATTCATTTAAGATTTGAAAAAAAGAATTAAATTTTAAAGTATGTGAAATAAATTTTAAAAAATACTATTCATTTGTTATTTTTATTAAAACCTGCTAACTTATTTAAAAACAAGTGCATGCATTAAATTTCGTTTTTATAAACTGTTGTAAATTTAGTAAATCGAGCACTGGCAAAGCACTTTTGGCCAGCGTGGGGGTGGTTTTTATTATTCTAACGGTTGTAAATTTTGTAAATAAGTACTGGCAATGCATTTTTTTGCCAATGTTGGGTTCTAAGCCAGTGCTGTGCCCGTGCTTTTTTTTACTTCTATCACACATTATCAGTAAGTCATTATTTTATTTTTTTAAAGTAATGCTATATATAGGTAATGACCTATCATTACATGGTAATCTATATGGTAATGACCTGTCATCACCATGTTTATGCTGGGTAGTTTCATAAAATAAAGGGTCCGCCAAATAACTTTTTTTTTTTGAACTCCTGAACCAATTGGACTTTGTATGGCGTCATGCCAAGGTCTTTGTGCAAAATTCGTCTCAATGATGTCTCCGAAATGTTCAATTGTTGAGAACGACGGTGAATTGATGTTGATGCCGCTTCACGCACACTTTCTGCCACAGCAGCAATATTCTCGGGTGTACGCACTGTTTTTGGCACATTCGTTCAGCGGAAGGATAAAACTAATTATCTGTCAAATCAGACATGAGCTAAGTGTCACCATTCACGAAATAAGCACAATTTAAAAAAAAAAAAAACGTTAGATGGCGGACCCTTTACAATATTTGAGCAAATTTTGTACAATTTTGTTCAATTTTTTCACTTGTTATTTTTGGGTAATAATTATTTTCTGTGTAGTTAAACATAAAATACCAAAATCAAGGTTTGGAGAGTAATTAGCCCTAACGCTTTATATTGAAACTTTTATCATCGGAATCTAAAGTTTAACCTTGAGTAATATTAGTTTTGTATTCAAGCAAAGTTTGTTATAATTTTATACAAATTTATTGATTAATAAAAGCAATTACATATTAACTAAATATCCTAAATGGTGGTAATTCCTCTCCTCAAACAGAATCATATATAATTTACCATTAATATTGATTACTTGAGCTTAATTAAAGGCTGTTTTTCGTAGGAAATATTCATGTGTCTATAAAAAAATTTCCATTTAATACTAAATAACTGGATTATGGTATAAATTTATGAAGCTTTTCACGTGATGAACAAATTTTTTGATATTTCCGTTGATAGACAACTAACGAGGGAGGTATCCCGAACCGAACTGCCAGATTTCAAAGAACTTGGGATATGTTGTAATGGGGCAAAAATAAAAAGAGCTGCCAATCTCACGTTTAAGGGTTAAACCGTAGACTTAAGCTATGTACAGACGGTTGTCAGATCTTACAATATTGTGAGATCTGGCAATGTGCTGTCAATGTACTGACAATGAAACATGTTTAGCAAAAGGTAAATTGTCAGTTCAGACGATTGTAAGAAAACCTTTCAATTTCATTGTCAAACAATAAATTTATCTGCCAACGAAAATTGTCAGTTCACATAGTTGTCAGATTCTTGTATGGCAAAAATTGCCAGATCTGTTGTAAGAACTGTCAAAGCATTTGAAATAAATTATTAATTGTCAATTGTGTGTTTAATTAAATTGAAAAAGTAATAATATTAATTATCATGAAACAAAAAAAGCAATTGCAACGATTTTAGTTGCATATGTATTAGAAAGTAGCGAGGATGAATATAAAATATTTTTGCAAATTGCAGTTGAAAGAGGTGCAGAGATTTGCCCATTTTCCTTTGCAATCGTTCACACTTATCTGGATGACATCTGCGACCTCTTGCCATAAAATATCTTTGGGAAGTTTATACTCAGCGCAACCAGCATCCCATAAGCTTCGCCGTACCTCAACTTCCTCCATAAGTTTGATAATACATTCGTGTGACCACCCGGATTCCACCTTTTTGCAGTAGGATCTTTGTTTGGGTGTTGGTTTTTTCCCGGCTTTAGAGCCTGTTGGCGACTGGGAGCCTCTTGGCGACTGGGTACGAAACATAAAGTCAGTTGGCTCTAAGCTGCAATCTATGACGCAGGTTTCATTAATGGAAATGTCGCAATCTATTTTTTTATTTAATTTGATTTCCTATTTTGTTTCACTTTTGAGTTTTAATATTATTAATATGAACTTTTGTTTTTTTTTTTCATTATTTATTTACAGTGCCGCCAATAGAAACATTTCTGTGACAATACTACAATTGTCAGATGCATTAATTTAAACACATCTGCAAATAAAAAATAGTTTACAATGTCTTGCAATTATCTGACAATGGCAATGTATGGTGTTCACACGAATGTCAGATGTCTGACAATATTATTGTCTTTCAATGTACAGACAATGCCTTTTCTGACAATGTTGCAAGACAAAAGTTGTAAGTTCACACTGTTGTTAGACATTTCCTGAACAGTTTTCTTACAATATTGTAAGATCTGACAACCGTATGTACGTAGCTTTAGAAATGTATTTACTTTTTTATGAAAACTGGGTTTTAATAACGAAATCCAGATTTATTTGTACGCATTTATAAGTACTCAAGAAAACGAAATTTTTCATACCCATATTGGCTGTATAGTGTACCCAGAGCTGCCATATTTTTTTAATTATTTGAAATATGGGGAAAAAAGGCTTTTCGGGAAAAGTCACATAAAAACAGAACGATTTGGAATATCGGAAAAAGCTCGAACTCCCCCTCGATTAAATTGGCATTAGCTATGCATTTATTTTAGCTTAATACAACTAAAATTACTTAACCTTTGATATTTGATAAACAATTTGTCTACAGTTACTTTTAATAGAACTAAATAAGCCGAAAAGAGCGTAGAATGTTGTCATATTTGACTCCACTTAGTAACGCTTAAACATGAGATTGGACAGCTAAAAAAACATGGGTACCTTAAATTTTTATTCTCCACAACATATCCGAAGTTCATTAAGATCTGTCATTGCTGGTCGGGATACCTTCTTGTAAGCTCTAACCCATACACACAGTTACACATACACATCGACAGTTTAGTTCTAAATGTATAAATTGACACATTGACATTAACAACACCAGCGGAAACACCACCAGCAACACACCATTTAATACAAACAAAATACAATGCGACCTAAACATCATTCCCTAACTAATATCAAGAACCACTACACAGACAAAATGATTGTGAATCAAATGTCAATTACACTTTTGTTTGATTTCAAACTCACGTTCAATTAAAAGTTTACAAATATCTATTAAATGTTTAATTGAAAATGAATTTGATGTACACAATATTTTTGTAAGCCATAATGACCACAAATTGAAAAAAATGTCAGAAACGAAAACAATCTCCAAAATTAAAATAAAAATCTATTGAATTTAAAAAAACTCTAATATTTGAAAAAGCCAACATTAAAATAATATAAAAAAAATCCCAAAAATAAAAAATTACAAAAATTAAAAAAAAAAAAACAAAACGACAAAAATTAAAAAAATTAAAAAAATCGCCTAAATTGAAAAAAAAAAATCGCCAAAACTAAAACAAAATGACAAAACTTACAAAACAAATATTTTCAGAATTAAAAAAAATGGCCAAAACTTAAAGGATCTTTAATATTTAAAAAATTAAAGTTTTCAGTATTGCCTAGTAATTAAGCGTACAAGTAGCATACAAAGGGTTTCACTAGTTACCAGGCTATTTACTCGCTTAAGGGGGACATGACATTGGCCGTTTTTTGAAAGCGACTTTTTTTTATAATTTTGTATTTTAGTAAATATTTTTAAGATTCTAAGAAAAAAAAAACATGAAAAAATTCCTAGAGATTCAAAAGTTAGAGCCGGATTATTGGAGCGCATTTTTAATTTTCGCGCTACCTACGTATGACAGCTGGTATATACTTGTTTTACTTGCTACCTGACTTTTGGTGGTTGTTTTTTCGTACCTATTTGAAGGGTGGGTGGGAAGGGTGGGTGGGTGTAAGCCCGAATTGCTAAACGATTGCAAAAAACTGCGAAGCAGGCATGGCAGATTGAAGGTAACCTTTTTTTTTCTTTGTTCACAAACTTTATCTCAAAACCATGTTTTTCGTACTGGTTGCGGCACTAGAACGAAATTTTTTTATTTTCTTGTATTTTTTTAAACTTGATTCGCTATCGTATGACACGAGCTTTTTTTTAAATTTTTTTTTTTCGATTTTTTATGAATTTTTAAAGTCAATATTTTTTTTGAAAAAACACACTTTTAAATTTGGAACATCACCAAAAATTGAAAAAAAAAAAATTAAAAAAAGCTCGTGTCATACGATAACCAATTTTGTTTTTTTTTTTTTTTTTTTTTTTTCAATGTTTATTAATTTATTATTCGTAACATTAATTCTTAAACTATAATAAACAATAGTTAACAATAATTTACAAAATTTACAATATATACACTGTCCCTTAAACGGGCTCTCAAGTATTGTTGATATTAATGTATATTTCGTTTTACAAAAACATATAATTTTACTCACTTCAAATGAAGGATATATTTATATTTGTTGTAATGAAAAAAGTTATAAAAACATTACTTTTATATTTACAAGAGATAAAAACTAAGGTCTAAATGTAAAAAAAAAGAAAAGTATAATTATTTATTGTGATAACCACCAAAACTTTTTGGTTTTAGACTTTTGTAATGAGAAATCTCTATAAGCTATACTGGTATCATATCTGACATTATAATTTTCTGCAGAATTGCAGTTAACTGTTTTAATATTTGCCCGTCTATAATTATGGTAGAAAACAGGAATGCCATTCTCATTTTGTATTATATTTAACTTGTCGAGGTACTAAAATGCCTCAGGAGGTACAAACCCTTGTATTAAGGTTTGAGATATATATCCTTCATTTGTATAGTATGGCGCCATAATTAGATTATTCTCTGTACATAATGTACATCTTATTATATTATTTCTAATTAAATTTATGATAAAATTATCTATTCTAATTATATTTGCTGTGTTGTACAATTTTTTATTTGAAATATATTTTGTATAATTGCTTTGGGCTGATCTAAATAATGATGTGCATGATCTTAGGCACTTTCTCTCAAAAACACGTATCTTTTCCATGTAGGAGGGTGAAATATTAAACCAGATTGGGCAACCATATGTAATAATGGGTCTTATTAATGATTGATACATGATAATTTTAACTCTTGGAGTAATATATCTTGAATAAAATAAAGGTTTGTACATAAAATACGCATTTCTAGCTTTCAATATAATTTCATTAACATGGATATTAAAATAAAGAAATTTGTCTAAATAAATACCTAGGTATTTTACCGTATCTTTATTAGTTATATTTGTATTATTCAAATTTGATTTTATACCAAACGATTTCCATTTTCTCTTAATGTTGTTATTGCATTTATTTACTGGAGGTCTAAATAATATTGATTCGCATTTATTAGCGTTGATTTTCATTTTCCAATCAATAGTGAAATTTTCTACGACATCAAAGGATTCTTGTAGGTTTTGATTTATGCTTTCAATAGTATTGTCAGCGTGATAAATAATAATATCATCCGCAAAGGAGATAATATTTTCTATTTTACTTAGTAAGTCTAATATAAATAAATTGAAAAGAATGGGTGAATTGACAGTTCCCTGTTGCAATCCGTTAGTAATTTCAAATGTTTTTCTGCTCATTTGATTTTCATGAGATATAAAAAACGTTTTTTTCGCTAATCATATTATATATGAGTACAGTTTGATGCAGTGGAAATTTATAATTAATTAATTTATATATCAACCCAGGGATCCAAACGCTGTCAAACGCCTTTTCCATATCTATTAAACAAGCCCCCGTACATAGTTTTCTGTTCCAATTCCAATTGATATACGATGTAAGTAAATGTATAGCATCAGTTGTTGAGTGTTTGTATTTAAATCCGAATTGTTTTTCGTTAATCAAGTAATTGTCCTTACAGAATTTGGTAATATTGTTGTTTATACACATTTCGAATACTTTGCTGATGTTGGGTAATAAACTTATCGCACGAAGATTTTTTGGATTACTTAAATCTTTGTCTTTTTTTGGCAAAATTACTACTTTTGCTTTCTTCCATTGCTTTGGAAAATAAGAATTATTAAGCATATTATTAAATAAACTACAGTATTCAATAATCATAACATCCGGTAAATTCTTTAAAACTATATTTGGTATTTCATCAAAACCAGTGGATAATTTAGCCCTAAGATTTGAAAAAATGTATAAAGATTTTTCTCTTGTTACAAAGTATTCTTCAGCTTGTATATCGTTTAAATTATTAGATGGCTTTTCATCATTGAAATTAGTTATGGTGATTTGGTTATTTTCAAATGTGGATTTTGTTTCCAAGAAGTAATTAAAACAGCTGTTAACCTGAACTTGCATATTATTCTCTTGATTGATTGGTTTATAAGCATGAACTGACTCTAGAAAGTAACCAATAGTGTCAAGCATTTCCTCTTTATCTTGTATTATAAAATTATTTGAGCTATCCTTGTCTAAACTCATTGGGTCTATTCCAGCTTTATATAATAAATCTTCTGAACATTCTGGTATTTTTATATTTTGTAGGTTTAACGGTTTAAATTTTTTGAAATTCTTTTTTATTTCACCAAACATATGTTTAGAATCCTTTGGATTTAAAATAGTTAATTTGTCTTGAATATTTTTATTCAAGGCAATTGAAAAGTTTTCATTTATGAGCTTTTTAATAAGTTTTAATTTAACTTTTAGCATATTGACTGAAGATTCAGATAAAGTTTGTTCCATTCTATTATTTCTTTTTATCATTGTAACTATTTTACTTTTCTCAGCTTGTAATTTTTTTATAATTGTATTGGTTATCTTGGTATATGGGTTTGAAAATTTAAATTTAGGCGTTAAATCCTTTATGGTTTCAATTATCATATTGTTCAGTTTATTTATATGATCGTCAATTTCTATGTTTGAGAGATTACGATTACATGGTATATGTAATTCATTATCCAATTTTTGGATGATTTTATTTTTAAACCGTTTCCAGTTTGTTTTTCTATAATTGTACCTAGAATCTGTTGTTTCCTCTATGAATGTAAACTGTTGCTGTTCATTATTCATGGAGGCATAAATTTCCACTGCATTATGATCACTGTCATAGTCGAAAGTTTTAAGGCAGTTTAACGTATTGTTCTCCGTTTGAATATGCAATCTACAATCTGCTATACATACATCTAAATACGACCCTGATCTTGGAAAAGATGGTGAGCTTGAAGCGTAAAATCTACATTTGAAGTTTATTTCATTATCAATCAACCATTCCTTCAATTTATTACCTTTTTCGTTATTATATGGGTTTCCCCAATCTTCATGTTTACAGTTTAAATCACCAGCTAATATGTAATATTTATTACTATTTTGTAAGTCCAAGGACTCGAAAAGTTTATTTATTTCATTTTTATAGTATGAGTTATTGTTTCCCGAGGGATAATATGCTGAAATAATGATTATTTCCTTGTTTGCAATCATTGGTACTTTTATTATACAAGTTTCCAAGTATTTAAATGAATTAATAACATTATTTGAGAAGGTATTATATTTTAAATTGTTCTTTATTAAAATGGCTGTTCCACCTCCTCGTAATGCGTCTTTTCTATCTTTTCTAATCATATTAAAATCCTCAAATTGAAGCTTGTGCCTAGCATTCAGTTTTGTTTCGTTTAAAAGCACAATATCCGGATTGTGTTCTTTTAAAAAAATTTGAAGGTCATACCTTCTGCTTATTAAAATTAAAGAGTTTACGTTAATATGTATTACCTTAAGATTTTTTGAAACTGTATTCATTTGACTACCTTCCATATTTACACACCTACCATGGAAAAGATCGCATCTATACGAGATGCTTGTAAATTTAATTGTTTTTGGAGATTTGCCATTTGAATATTTAGATTTGTCATCATATTTTTCAATTCTAACATGAAGGAATTATTATTATTATTTAACTTATTTTCGTTTTCATTTACTTTACTATTACCATTTAAAATATTAGCAAAACTAGTACCAGCGTTAATAAATGAATTTGTAAAATTGTTTTTATTTTCTACTAATGTATTTTTCCTAGCTCTAAGTTTTTTTTGAAGTTCTTTATATTTTTCACATCCCTTGTACGAAGCTGGATGACCATATTTGCTGCACACCACACAATACAGCTTATCTTTTTCATCGGCTGAAACATTATTTATGGAACATTTTCCCTTCTCATGATCTGTATTACATTTAACACATTTCGTCGGCAGGTAACAATTTGCGGCACTATGAAAGAACCCTTGGCAATTTCGGCATTGAGGTATTTCCGGACGTCTTACTTGTTCCCATTTTATGCATCGATAAAATAGAGCTCTTATATTTTTGAGTTGTTTTACGTTACTTTCTGGAGTTACTTGTACTAAAAATATTGGTAAACTATACCCTTTTTCAACAGATTTTTTAGTTGAGAATTGACTAACTTTAATAAAATGTAGGTCATCACTTTGGAATTGTTCTAATTCTTTTAATATTTCATCACTGGGTATGTTTGCTTCTAATCCTTTAAGGAGATAAGTTTTTGTTTTAATACCTTTTGGTGTATATGTAAAAAATTTTGCCTTTGTTTTTTCAAGATAAGCTCTAACTTTAAGAAAGTCTTCTATCGTATTCATAAACAACGATTTTTTATTTCTGAATTCTTTAATTTTGAATTCTTTTATTTTTAAACAGTTTTTGATGAATTCAATTAATTCTTTTGTTTCAATATCAACAATGTTTATAGGGGGGACTTTTTTAGCTTTATTTTGATCTATATTAACCACTGTATTTTTATTATTATGATTTATATTAGATGTCGAGATGTTTTTGTTTGCTCTCATCACTTCATTCATTGCTGTAATAGCTGAATTTAATTTTTGAGTTTTTTCTTTTTTTTCTTTAACATGATTCTCAAATCTTTTTAACAATTCTTGTTCACATTGATCATCATTTTCAATGTCAAGCACTGCATAATAATTGAATCTATTTTGTTTAGATGTTGATTGTTCATCATCCATGTTGTTGTTGTTTTTTCTTTTTCTATTGATTATGTTTTTATTATTAATGTTTGTTTCAACATTATTATTGTTTTCTGAGTTTTGAGCATTACGCTCACTCATATCAGTTTTTTAAACACTTTTAATTGTTTTTTGGTATATTTTTGTTTCAACTAATTGAATAAAAAGTATTTTTTTTTGTTTTGTAAAGAAAAAAAGCACTAGTGTAAATGATTTTAGTATGACACCAATAATTAATTCTGATCTCCGTAATGCGACTATTACTCATGACGGTCACGATCGAACTCCTAACCAATTTTGTTAAGATTTAAAAAAGTCATTTTTTTCCAGATCGGACAATTTTTGCGACTCCTAGCGCTGCAACCACGAGGCCCCGTTTTGTTTCTCTGCCGCCAGTTTGGAGCTCTATAAAACCATGTTGGAGTGAAAAATATATTTTTTTGAATTTTTGTTCTTGTAATTCGTTCAATTCTCTACAACCCAGGAAAACTTGCTATTACCATAGAATGGGAAATGGAAGAAGAAAACAAGAATCAGAAGTACTTATAGTTGAGGCCAAGAACACCTGATTTTAACATGGGGGTGTCATAGGAGGCAAGGCCTTGCCTTGTGCTTACATATAGTGACAAAAATAAGACGTTACAAAATATGTAGTGAAATCACCAGTTACACATAAGTACTTATTTCATTTCTTATTTGTAGCATCAAAAGTAATGCTTAAAGCCATTGTATGACGTATTACTTGTAAGGATGTTAATAAGTAGTTATTTATAGGTGCAAAAATAAGTACGTATTAACATGTACCTAAATAAGAAGGTATTAATAGGCAATAAAATAACTAGTTATTAATAAGGACAATTATAACTAGTTATTAATAGCTTTATGTATAACTATATATTTGTTTGCTTAAATAAATTGCATTTAAATTATTAATTATGATATATTATGAATCTTTATAAATATACCTTACGAAAAAGTAGTTACTTATTACCTTACAAGTACCTTATTTCTTTGGCCCTTCCTAATAAGAAGGTATATAACACAATATTAGTAAGACATAACTGTTTAGCTTCCAAAATAAGTAGTGATGTATGTTCATATCAGTAAGGTATTATTTCAAACCTTCAAAATAACAACAAATGTAATGGATAGTCATTACTACGAAAGGTCTGAAATAAGTGATAATAAGTATTAGTAAGGCGTTGTTTTTTATCTTACAAATAAGCAGTTACATATATTCATATTAGTAAGGTATTATTTCGGACCTTCAAAATAACAAAAACTGGGAATGGATAGTCATTACTTTGGAAGGTCTGAAATAAGTCCTACCCATTACCAAAGTTTTGCTGGGAATAATAAAAAAAATGTTTGGAAAAATGTTTGTTTTTGACTAAGTTATGAATTTTTAAAAAAAGATCTGTTTTCTCTGCCGCGAATGTAATGTCTCCCTTTAATTACTTTTGTCTGCTATGTCCCAAAACTCATGGGTGGTCATAACCCTCTCGCTTACAAAAGAAGTGAGCATATTGAGTTACCTGAGGTGATAAAACAAGTGGGTACTCACAATTACGAAGTTGCTCTTAATAAAACAATAAGTAGTTACTTGAAATGATAGAATAAGTGGTTACCAAGAAGTTACTAAAATAGTGGTTACATTTACATTACTTTTTTAAAAATAAGTCTTTAAAATTTCTACAACTCCTTTGTAGTAAAAGCGGTATGTTAATACCAATAGTTCTGGTATAAAATCAATAGCAATGCGATATCGCTTTAAAAACCCTTTTCAAATTTTCAGATTTTTGTAAAATAACTTTTTACCTCGGAAATTTTACATTTTCACATTCACAACCACCCCATTTTAGTTCTTTCGGCTTGTTGCCAAATGTTTCAGAGACATTTGAGGCAAATGAGGTACCAAATGAAAGACCTTTAGGAGACGAATAAACCAGAATAAGAAACATGTCCGATAACTGTTTAAGTGATATTAAAACTGGCGTTTTGTTAAAGAATAATAGTTGGATTAAGCAAAAAAATAGTATGTATATTAATGCATATTAAATTTAATTTAGACACTAAGCTTTTTGGGACATTCGTTGTCATTTGGCTTTTATGCGACTTTTTCCGAAGAGCTTTTTAACTTATACTTTAAAGATTTGAAATAACTGACAACCCTAACACACTACATAGGCAACATTGGTATACAAATTATTATTTTCTTGAGTCATCATCATCAAAGTTTCTTTAAAAAATCCAAATTTAATTAGTTTCAGACATGTTTTGCTACAAAAATGTATTAACTTTAGCCCCACCTTTTAACCCTTAAACGAGAGATTTTTTTTTTCTTTATCACATATACAAATTTCAGTAATATCGGAGACAAGCCATCGGGAAAGTCCCCTAGTTAAACGATTTTTCTTTTCAATTTTAGCTATTTTCCAATTTGTTTATTTGTTTTGGCGATTTTTTGTAGCTTTAATTAAAATATAAATAGTATCTACTAAAAATTTGGTGAAAGTTAAAAGCCCTAAACGGGTAAATTTTTAGTAGATCTGTTTAAAATGTTAATTGAAAATAAATAATTGAAATAGTTATAAATATTTTTAATTGGAACTAACTACAATTCCCTAAATATTTTAATAGAATCAACAAATATTTGTTTTCTGTGTAAACTAAAACTGTAACTAAAACCTAAACGAGGAATGTTAAATGTTAGTAACTAAAACAGATTGCTTACAAATTATGCGCATTATTATTAAGTAAAACTGGATTAACAGACAACATAAATACATAAGAAGAAGCAGCAGCAGCAGAAGAGGACTCAATGGTTGACTTGGAAGTGATTAAAGATACAGGAACAGGATGGGTCGAATAACATTGAATATTTATACTTAAACATTAAACTGGGTTATACGATAGTTAGTGTGTGTTAAACACATACTCACACTTGAACACGCACCCTGCACAAAATTTCATTGAGCTTATTAAAAAACAAAACCTAAAGGCAGTAGAAGGAAGTCTTATGATAGACAACTCAGACATACTGACTGACAGGACACTTAACATATATGGCATATATAAATATAAGGTGGGCATTTATATCTAAACAAGAAATTTTTGAGACATTTTAAACAACAGAATTAAATTGATACTAGAGCCTATATCAGATTAAGGTTATTTATATGTTTTTAAAGACATCTTTAACATTTAAGACTTATTTTTTTCCCCCCAAATATAAAATTACCCTAATTCCCACACTTTTAGCTAGAAAACTATTACAAAAGTATAAGCTTTAAAACTGTTTTTTTGTTCTTTCATACATACCGATAGTCCTGTTTAAGTTTATATTGAATCCTTCTAAATGTGTCATCATCACTTTGTATATTGCCATTGCCTTCGACAACAATCTTCTCTTGACGTACACTCTTGTCCAATGTATACCACTTGCTAAACAATTGTCGTTCTGTTTGTGTTAGAGTAGACTCTGTTGTTATGGCATCATAGATCTCTTTATCCAATAGTATGGGTAATGGCATACGACCAATACTGTCGCCAATTAATGCCTAATTAATGATAATTGAAAAATAAAAGGAGAAAATGGAAAAAAAAAAGTTTAAATTAGTTTAAAGAATATTGCATTAATGCGTCTATTTAGGAATGTAACGTCTATAAGATTTGTCTTAATATTTATTTCTACACTCACAATATTTTAACAGTAACTGATTGTACCCGACGAAAAAAGTTCCGATATAATCATAATCATATTATATATACACTATTTGACAAAATAAAGTGCAATTTTATTGCTGTTGTGTTTCGGGAAGAAAAAACTATTGAAAATAGTATTGAATAGTAAAAATATGACTAAATTTATTTATTTCATACACAATTCTGTACAAAAACTACAAATCAAATATATTTGATTTTATTTAAAATTCATTTTCATCGGGATAAACATTAATTGCATTTATAGTAATTAAATGTGCTAAAGTCCCAAAACTTATTTAACAAATTGTGAAAAACAATCTGCTGTAGGCTTGTCCCTATCCGGATTTCATTCCTGCCCAAGGAAATCTTCAGGGGACTTTGTTATGAGAATTTCTAGAGATATTTGTTATGTTGAATCACAAACTCAATGAGAATTTCTTGTCCTCGTCTAGGAGCGTGATTCAATACTTAAAATATCAAAGAAATAACAAAACAACAACAAAATATTATCACAATTGGCTTTGTCATCTTCCAAATACTACTCTGTTTTTTTGACAGACCTAGCAACGTAGTGAAGTTTATTCAAGTAAATCAACAATAGAAAATCAAATGTTTTCTATTAGTGTCAGTTACATTTAAATTTGCACAAGCACCTGCATATTTGTTATTTTAAATTCATTTTCATCGGGATAAACATTAATTGCATTTATAGTAATTTATATTTTTCTACATGCTAGCCAAAAATAAAGAATCTACAGAATTTTGTTGGACAAAGTAAAGTGCAAATTTTATAAATTGTATTTAAAAACTTAAAATAACTTAAAAGTTAATACTGGTTTGGTGTTTTATCACATATTTTGTATAAACATATAAAATCATGTTTTAAAAAGATTTGCCTTCTGTTTAGAGTTCATCATATCGAAGGCATTCTTGATCCTTGGCCGATATTATATGTGAATTTTAACATCAACAATGACTGAAACATGTTGTATTAGTATTACTTAAGTGATCCGAGCTAAAAAAACTTCAGTTTAAAATTTGTGTTTACCCTTAAAATAGTGATTTTCATGAGGCTGCGGCCAGTACCCTGTTGAACGTATAGCTTGTTTGAGCACAGTTTCTCAACCGAATTGGCAAAGTTTCTGCTTTAACAGATTTTAAAATGATTACCTTTTATTTTTAAGTGACTTTCAAGTTAACTCTCACCGGAAACTCCGCTACTGCAGACGAAAATGGCACCCGAATAATAC
This sequence comes from Delia radicum, assembly GCA_021234595.1. Classification (NCBI taxonomy): domain Eukaryota; kingdom Metazoa; phylum Arthropoda; class Insecta; order Diptera; family Anthomyiidae; genus Delia; species Delia radicum. The sequence goes on from CM037855.1 coordinate 148,247,376, forward strand.
TACTTCCTGCATAACAATTATAAGCACATATGGCCTTAGAGGAATTCATTCCTAATGGACTATGATTTTGTTTTATTGAAAGCGGTTTTGTTGATTTTAAACAAATTTTAACTATTTAAAGTAAAAATAATGATTTTTTTCTTCGTTAAATCTTTGTTAATGCGAAATCTTCAGTAAGCATTCTGCAATAAGTTATGTGGCTTGGGGGGCAATTTTCGTCTGCAGAAGCGGTTCTTCAGATGAGAGTTGAACTGATAAATATTTAAAAATTATGGAAAAACCTTTTAAAATATTTTAGGGAAAGAAATTTTGCAATTTGGATGAGGAATTGAGCTTAGCTGTCTTAAATCTCCAACACAACACTGACATTAACCTCACGAGAAATGTTATAAATTGATATTTTAAAAGTAAAAACGAACTTCTAACTAGATTTCTCAGCTCAGAACACTTATTTGAAATTTATGTACATTTCTTCGCCCATAGCTAAAGTTATTATTCTGATATATTTTAATAAAATTAATGTCAAATAGATGGCAATGGCAATAAATATTTTTAAAAACTTGACTTTATATGTTGCAAAAATACTTGTAGAAGTCATATTTAATATAAAATATGTGATAAAAGAAAAAAACAGTGTTTATTTTTAACTTATTTTAAGTTTTTAAAAACAATTTAGAAAATTTGAACTTTATTTTGTCCAACAAAATTCTATACCTTCTCCATCTTTGGTTCGCATTTAGATAAATCTAAAGTCAAATTTTTATTATTTTTTTTTTTTTTAAAGAGAAGCAACACTCAGGAAATTTTTCCTATTAATTAATGTGTTGGTTTCTTTTTAAAGGGGATAGTGGAGAGATGAAATGTGGTGAAAGATGAAGGGCTTCAAACATGGCAACACTGTAATTGCGCGAAATAATAAGTCTTAAAACAGTTGTTGGTCGCCACCTGATGTAGAGTTGGTGAATTTGTTGAAGCGAATTTTTTAAGTGCTATGGGAACACCGAAGGTGGGCGCAGCGATACATATAAGTGATAGAAAACTCATACATATTATTTTTCTAAATTGATGTTGTCGTCACCGGGAATCGAACCCGGGACCATCTGTGTAACAGTCCAACGCGCTAACCATTACACCACAACGCCCACAATATATATGATTTGTAGGTTTTTGTATCGTATTGTGTATAAATTAAATAAATTTAGTCATATTTGGAATATTCACACAAGAGTAATAAAACTGCACTTTATTTTGTCCAATAGTGTATAACTAAACATCACATCACATCTCATCAGATCCGAAATATGGCATACATAAGCTGAGCTAATGGTATATAATCTCATATAGTTTGGTCCAAAAAATGCAACTATCAAATATCATCAAATCATATATAATTTGATACAATTTTATGCAATAAGTTTTTTTAGCTTAAATATTTAAAAAAAAAATTTAAATGTTTTAGAGATCAGTACTTTTTATTTTAATCCAATTTAGCACTACTTGTAATTCATTTAGAAAATATAGAAATATTAATTTTAAATAATAATGTTAAATCTAAAACTTTATGCTTTTTATGAACCCGAAATTGGAACATATAATAAATTTAAAACGCTAGGTAAAACAAAAAAAAAATAAAAAAACAACATTTACTGAGGCAGAAAATCTAATTCTTTGTTCGCAAAATTTTCAAGTATAAGACTTACAGATTTTTTCAAGAGCAGAAATAAACAGCAAACTTTACGTGTCGTTGGTATATAAAATAATTAAAAATATTAAAAATATATACGGTGGTTATATGGATCAATACGAGATTTTGTGTATGAATGATAAATGTCTCTATTTAGTACTTCAAGCAATTTCAGATTGTCCGAAGCAACTAGTTTGTTAACCACAAAACAGGATTGCCAATAGTGGAACTAAACAACTATTTAATTTTTAAAATTGAAAATTTAGAATCCGTTACTCAACTTATAAGGGTTGGATGTTGTATTTGTTTAAACACACAGTTTCCAACGCTGTTATCTAAAACCCTGAACTAATTTTAAAAGAGTTTCGAAAAAAAGTGTTAACAGTGGTACTTCTTTTAAATTTATAACGAGCTTTCAAATAAAGCAAATCGAACATATTAGATAGGTTGATACTAGTACTTCTAATTAATTAATTTTCATGCTTTTAAGCACAGAAAAAGCGAAATTCGAATTTATTAAAACAAATTTCTAAATTTTAGACTTACCCATGTTAAAAAAATTGTAAAGGGCGAGAACAGTATCGAATTGGTTTTTTGATTGATTATGATGTAGTTAACAGCAATACACCTTCCAACAAAATTTTCCACGTTTACGTCCAAAAACACAAATTTTATTAACGAAATTCAAAAGGCCGTAACTGCAATTTCAATATATTTATTAACCAAAAAGTCGTGTATTGTGGTTTTATTGCCCTGTATGTAATGATTTACACTGTGTTTTGTTTAACCAATTTAGTTTTATTTTATTTTCTCGGAATAAATTAAGTAATTTTATAAATTTTTCTCGAAAATTTTTAAATAGTTAAAATAGCTTTCCTAAAACTTTGCGTTCTAATGTGATCTTTAGCCAGATCGAAATACTAGTATCAACCTAGCTAATATGATTTGATTTGCTATATTTTTGTAAATATACGGATGTTGAAAGCTCGTTATAAATTGAAAATAACATTAAAATAATCTCGATGTATATAAAAACAAAAAACTTATAAAACTGTAAAACTGTAAAAAATATTACTTGAGACAGAGTAAAAACTAAATTTTTTTTTATTGAAATAGAACAATTTTTGTCAGTTATATTAGTTTTTTGTTTTTATATACATCGAGATTATTTTTATGTTATTTTCAATTTATAACGAGCTTTCAACCTCCGTATATTTACAAAAATAGAGCAAATCAAACATATTAGCTAGGTTGATACTAGTATTTCGATCTGGCTAAAGATCTCATCAGAACCCGAGTTTCAAAGTTTATTAACGAAAAAACGAAAAAACCCTTTGTTAAAGCTCTGCCTATTATGGATGCTCTAGCTTTTCTAAAACTTCGGGGTCTGATGAGATCTTTAGCCAGATCGAAATACTAGTATCAACCTAGCTAATATGATTTGATTTGCTTTATTTTTGTAAATATACGGAGGTTGAAAGCTCGTTATAAATTGAAAATAACATAAAAATAATCTCATAAAAATAAATAATGAATAATAATAACATAAAAACTGTATAAAATATGTTTTGTTTTAAAAATACTCACAAGAAATATATAAAAATATATAAGTTGAGTAAAAACTTTTTTAATTATTGTCGAAAAGCAGTATTTTTTATCTTCGACGTATGATTTATTTTTGGCATCCCATATTTTAATTATTTGCTTTTTGGTTTCAGAAAACGCGATTACAAAAAGCCGTAACTACATGAATTAAAAACTACAAATTTTCCATGAATTTTTTTCTCAGAAACAAGTCAGCTGTCAAGTGATTTATGTTTAGTTTGGTTTGATATTTCAACATGAATAGACTGACGCCTGAACAACGCTTCCAAATTGTGCAAATTTATTTTGAAAATCATTTTTCTGGTTGAAATACGTATCGCGCACTACGTCCATTTTACGATCAACATAATCGTCCATCAGACCAATTATCGATTAACTATGGAACGTTTTCGCTCCGCGTTTACTCTGAATGATAATATGCATCCACAGAGACGTCGTACAGTGCGTGCAGAAGAAGTCATTGCTGCTGTAGAGCATAGCTTAGAGAAAGACCCCAATCAGTCTATCCGTCAATGGTGACCGCTATAGAGCTATGATTACTCACTTTTTCGTTCATCAATTGAACAACCATGATGTGCAGGAGCTGTGGTTTCAACAAGACGGCGCCACATGTCATACAGCTCGTACCACAATTGAGTTATTAAAGGAAACGTTTGGTAACCGCATAGTTTCACGTTTCGGACCCGTGAATTGGCCTCCAAGATCGTGCGATTAAACCCCGCTGGACTATTTTCTGTGGGTATATGTGTCACTTTTTTCACAAGATAACGAACATATTCGTTCAGCGGAAGGATAAAACTAATTATCTGTCAAATCAGACATGAGCTAAGTGTTACCATTCACGAAATAAGCACTAGTTGAAAAAAAACGTTAGATGGCGGACCCTTTATATATTTTTTTTTTTTAATTTTAACTAGGAAACCATATTGGTAGCTTTGCAATATTTCATTGATTTATTTTTAGCGGCGAAATTTAACAATTAACAGTTATGATGTAAAGTTCCAACAACTTTGATACCAAATTTTACTTCCCAAATATAAGATTGGGCCGCTATATTTCTTAGGAAACTTTTATTTCTCATTATCCTTGCCTTGCAAATCTAAGTGGCTATTGTCTTTTTTAAGAGTCTGGCCTAAGTGAGCTCAGGATTTAATTAAACATTCTTTTACAAAATCCCAATATCTCGATAGAGCGATATAACATATTTTTTAGTGTATATTTGTCATCAAAGGCTAAATAAATATCTTCACAGAAACCAAATTGCATAACTCTTGACGCTTTAATATTAAACTTACCAAAAAGAATACACTCTTGGAATTTTGTGAACATATTTCAATTTCATGTAGATAATCCTGTAATATATATGGATCCTTTTCAACTTCTGTTATATCCAAAGAGCCAGTACCAAAATGCATATCAATAAGTTCAATTTCAATTTGCCTATCATCATATAATGATTGTAATTCTGGTCCAACCAACTCCAACAGCATGCGTCGCTCTTGACAAAATTCTATTAAAAGAAGTAGATTTAAAATTTAAAAATTCTTCTTTGAAATTCATATCTGTCGGAGCCATTTGTAAATTTTAACTTACCTTGTTTTAAACTGGATATATAGACTTTAATTAATAAAGGTTTTGGTAAACGTGTATTGTGGCTTGTAACACCCTTGAGGGCATTTAAAACGCCCTCATCGATGGGCACAGCCATGTTTTTGTTTTGTTATACTTTGGTTATTTGTGTGTATTGTTGTTATCCTTTATGTCAAAGGTATTATTTACAGTTAATTTTGTTGTGTAGGTGGTAGTGGGTATATACGTATTTTATATTTTCTTTGGCAATTTCTTGGATTTTTTTTATTGTAGTCCTTTCTGTTGTTGTTGCAATAGTTTCGTTTTTATTTCAAATTGATTTTTTATATGACAATTTTGTTTTTTGTTTTTTTTTTATGTTTGTTTGTCCTTATTTCAAAAGGGACATCCTTTTGTTAACCTCTATGGTTGTGTGAGTGTAAACGTGTTTATTTCATTATTGAGGCCGTTCATGTTTCTTCAATAAAATTTTTCGTTATTTCTTTTTCTTAATATTGGTATTTTTTATTTGTATTCTTTAAGTTCCGGCCTTCTTATTGTTTATATGGATGTGTGTAGTTTATGGTCCATTTTCATGCTTTTACTGAAGAAAAATGTAAAAAAATTCTGAAAATAAAAACGGAGAGGTAATAAAATGTTAATTTCTTATTTTGTTACTTTGAGTTTATTTTTATGTTTTCATTTATCTACGGTTGTAAAAGTCATAATGTTTTTTTCAGAACATAAAAATGTGATATAGAAAAAAAATTTCGGGCGAGTTAGGAGGATCTAACAAGAAAAGTATATTATGTGATTCACTCCAATTTTTATAAAATTTTGTTATATTATAGAAAAATAATATAAGGAAGTCCTGTTTATTGATTTAGTTACATACACTGCGCAACTAGAAAAATAAAACTGCTGATTTTTAATAGCGTACACAGTTTTTTCTCTTATAGGACATATCTGTCATAAAATTTCTTTAAAGTTTTGCATGTTTTAACAAAGTTTTTTTATATATAAAATTTTGTATTGTAAATAATATATTTTGTAACGTTTTACTGTTAAATTTAAAAAAAAAATTTCGATCTTATATCATAAATTATTATTCAAGATTATTTTTTTTTTGTTAAAGAGAAAACCGTGAAATGTTTATTTATTAATTTAAAATGTTTTCATCCGCTAATTTAATGCAGACTTTATCTACTGCAAGGTCCTTACATGTTTCATTTCGCGTCACCGAAAATCTTCTACCCCTTCTACATTGGTCCTCTGAAGATTTTCGGTGACGCGAAAAAAAACCTGTCACTAGATAAAGTCTGCATTAAATTAGCGGATGCGGACATTTTTAATTAATAAATAAACATTGCATAGTTTTCTGTTTAACAAAAAACAAATGATATTGAACTTGAATAATGTCATACATGACCACATATTTTAGTTCATATATTTATTTTTTATATTTATTTGGTTTTTGTTGCTTGTCTCTGAGGGGCGTATAAATTAAAAACTATTAAAGGTTTTTTTCTATTTGATTGCTTAAAAAAAAATCAAATAATACACACGGAAAAACGATTGGTTGGAATTCGGTCGAAACCATTCAAATTTATTTTATAGGACGTTATTTTATTTGAAACTACCAATAATCGATTAATAAAGCAAAAATACTGTACTGATACTTAAAAACAGGGAAAAGGTACAAAAAACAATCCATTTTCCCAATTATTGGTATTTCCTATCAACTTTTCAAATAAAATTCGGTTATTATTACACAGATGGTCCCAGGTTCGATTCCCGGTGACGACAACATCAATTTAGAAAAATACTATGTATGAGTTTTCTATCACTTATATGTATCGCAGCGCTCACCTTCGGTGTTCCCATAGCACTTAACCCCACCGAAGTAAAATCATGAAGCAACCATTTATTTTGTCATAATACAAGGTGGCGCAAAAGTAATCCTCCTATCAGAAAATGCTATAAATTTTGCGATTGGCCCCTAATGTCAGTTCTGTTTTGACATTTGTGTAGTAAACACATGCGAAATACACGTTAATAAACAATGTTACGCTACACTGCTCCAGAACGCGGAATATTGGTGACTATTTATTTGACCAATAATCGGTCGGTGACTTTGGCACAACGTGAATTTCGTCGCAGATTTCCTGGCCGTCCAACGCCTACTGGTGAAACACTGCGAGGTTTAGCCGCTCGCCTCGAAGAGACTGGCACAACACGAGATGCTGCCAGGTGTGGCAGACCCCGGAGTAGCCGTTCTGCAGAGAATATTGCTGCTGTAGCCGAGGATGTCATGGAAGCGCCGTCGACATCGACCAGACGACGTGCCACGCAAATGGGTATCAGTCGACGGTCTTTACAGCGAATTTTGGTATCAGATTTGAAGATGTTTCCAAAGTCCAGACGGTGCATCAGCTGTTAGCTGCTGACCGCCAATCGCGTGTAACATACGCTCAAGCCATCCTTAATCACCACCAAGAGGAAGATGATTTTTCATCAAAAATAATCATGAGTGATGAGGCCCATTTCCATCTTAGCGGGTACGTCAATAAGCAAAATTTACGCTTCTGGGGCACTGAAAATCCGCGTGTAACCCACGAAGAGCCATTACACCCGCTCAAAGTCAATGTATGGTGTGCTGTTTTCGCTGGAGGAGTCATCGGACCTTTTTTCTTCGAAGACGTCGCGGGCCAAACGGTTACTGTGAATGGTGAGCGCTACAGAGCAATGATCAACGAGTTCTTTTTGCCCCAACTTGATGAATTGGGATTGGAAAACATGTGGTTCCAACAGAACAGTGCAACGGCACACACTGCACGTGCCACAACCGATATGCTGAAGGATGCATTTCCCGGGCGCCTAATCTCCCGTTTTGGCGATTTGCACTGGCCAGCAAGATCGCCTGATTTGACCGCTCCAGACTTCTTTTTGTGGGGCTTTTTGAAGTCGCGGGTTTATGTCAACAAGCCTCAGACTCTTGCAGCTCTTAAAGACAATATCCGTCAAGAATGTGAGGACCTATCGCCGGAAGTTTTGGCCAAAGTGATGGAAAATGCCATAAAAGGGCTCAAATGACAATCAACTGTGGCGGCGGCCATTTACATTACATCATATTCTCGACTTGATGTCAAAAAAATTAAAATACCAAATAAAAATAATCCACAAGAAGAATCAAAGTTTTTAATTTTTTTTTAAATTACATCCAAAAAACATCGGAAGGTTATTTTTGCGCCACCTTGTACAAGAGAATTGGTACCGTCTATCAATTTGTTTAAAAAAATTGTCGATAATCAAAAGTGGTTACTACGGTATTCCTAATCAAATATGCCACTAAATTAGAGGTTCAGTAGTACCAACCGAATCATTGGTATTGTTAAACGAATTTAAAACAATGTTTGTTTTCCTAAGAACATATTTAAATTTAAATTCAAATTTAACACTCAATATTTATAAGTGTTTGTGGTGTAGTGGGTAGAGAGTTTGCCTTGTACTCCGAACTTCCGAGTTCAAATCTCGGAAAAGATAAACACAATTTTTTTTTTGGCAATGAAACTGAAAAGGGATTGTGGTATAATCTGTAAGACAGAGGACTATTAATCTGAAGGCAACGGCTCAATACCAGAAAAATCAAAAAAGTTTCTTAATTTCAATAAAATTTTGTGGAACGTAATAAAATTTATTTGGAATGTAATATTAGGTTAGGCAATTGAATATTAGCTTCCACGACAAAAAATATAATTTAACATTACGATAGTTGTCCTAACCGCCAGCATACCCACTGGGAAATTTACAGAATAAAATCTTCCTGATTTTTATTAAATTTATATATGCGATAGAGAGTACACAACTAATGAACAAGCAATTATTAACAGTCCCAATTTTATTTTTAAGGGTTATTTTAGACCAAACATTTTTAAGCCTTTAAAAAATTTTTATTCTGTATTCTAGTGCGTCTTTTTCTGGTGAAAAGTGAAAGTATTAACCGTATATGTTTCAAGTTACGCAAAATAATAATTTTTATCAAGCAAAGCACTTTGTTATCTTGAGGTCATTTAAAGACTTTATTATCTTGAGGTCATAGTTTAAATTAAGTTTCATGGGCCTTTTTTGACCCCCGGCCAATAAGTTTTAACGATTTTTTGAATAAAAGTAAATATAATTATTGTCTTATCAAATGTAAATGATATTTTTCCGAATATTATGAAAGGTGTTATTCTGTAAATTTCCTGTGAGGTCTTTTTTTGGGCAAAATTATAAAAATTAACCCAATATGGATCAAGTTACATAAAATAATTATTTTTTATCAAGTTAAGATTTTTTTTTGGCAATTTAAATGCTTTACAATCTTGTAGTCATAATTAAAATTAAGTTTCGTGGGTCTTTTTTTGTCCACATGCCACTAAGCGTTAAAGATTTTTTAAATAATGGTAAATATAATTATAGCCTTAACAAATTTTAGTTATATTTGATGTTTTTCCGAAAAGTATGCCAACTTTGATGAAAATATGAAAATCTTGTTAAATTTTTGGCAAACAGTTATTGTCATGAAATGACCTGGAAATTAGTCGCTTCAAATACAACTGTTATATTATAAAAATAGCAATAGACATTTGCAAATTAATCATTTTAAAAAATCTTTAAAATTAAAAATAAAAAAAGACGTTTTCTGCATTTTTATCAAATTCGTGGGTCATTTTGGATTAATGGATTAAGTGCGTCATTGATATCCGATGAAGTCCGAATTACATATTTAATTAAGTGTGAGTATAATAAATGAACAATTGAAATAAAAATTAAGTTTTTTCGAAATTTAAAATTTTAGGAATTCCTAATAATAATTCAATATTTTTCCCAAATGATCCATTTTCGGCCTCTTAACGTTTTCCAAATTAAAAAAATTTGATTTCTTCCATTTGGAACCATTTGTAACGGAACTGGGTGGTGTAATGACAAACTTAGTTATAAGGGACACCCTAATGCTTATGCAATATGTATAATGCAACTTAAGACATAATTATATATGATATCAAATGATATAAGATATAAATTTGTAAGGTACTATATATAACAGAAGACTATCAATATAGTTTGAGATATGATTGCCGAGTCGCTTTATCAGCGTTTCCAAAAAGCGCTTTGCCAGTATTTCTATTACAATAATTTCAGTTGTCCACAAAAGAAAAATATTGGCACAGAATTTACTGAGACCACTAGGCCAACGTTGGTTAAAAGTGTATTCAAGTTCGAGGTCATACTCTATATTTCTTTATTATCCTAACAAATAATCTATAAAGCTTTAGTTTTCAAATTTATTATATATATATCTACCAAAGGTAGAGGGTGCACATAACAAACAAGTTTTCAATTTGTTTTTGATCAGTGGTGATAATCTTTAACTTCGAGCTAATATATTAGTTCTCATTTAGTGAGAAAACTAGTTTATATGAATGTTTGATGTTTTGCTTGGGATTGTTACTTCTTTCGAAGCGTGTTCTGATGATGGGAACCTAGAAAATTTTCCATAATAGATGTATCAACACATTCCTGAAAGTGGTCAATTAATAACTTTGAAAACTAAAACTGTATAGGTTATTTATTAGGACAATATCCTAATAAAGAAATATAGAGTATGACCTCGAACTTGAATAATTTTCATTTTCATTGCACAATTAAAGGTCGAAAAAACACAATTTTTATTATTAATTAAAAGTATATCAAACTTGTTTAAAATTATAACTCTAATTAAAAAGTCCAGAAAAAAAGGTTTGGAAAAAAATTTAAACACAACAAAGCTAAAAAAAAATTTTTTTAAAGCCAAAAAGTCTTAATAAAAATTTACACGAGCGATAAAAAATGTAAAAATACAAAAAAAAATTGGTAAAAAAAAACTAAAACGACAAATTCTTCTTCTCTGTTGATGAAATTTTTAAAAGAAAAAGTTTTTCCAATTTTAAAAGATTGCACTCTAATTCTTTAAAATCTTGTGATCAAGGTGGCGTGCAACACTTTTTTTACAACAAAATGTATTTTTTTTTTTTTTTGGCACGCAACACGGAATCTACATTTGTGTGCTTACAAGAAAGCTCTTAACCATCTTGCATAAAACAAAACAATTAGGAAGGCATTTTGCTGTGCTTCACTGAATGCATTCTTTTGAAGCAGTAAATAGTGCATATAATGCAGCAGTAAAAATGCATATAATAAAGCATTAGTGTTGTCAATATGCAAAAAAGCGCTTCTCATTTCCAAGGAATACATGTATTTTTTGGAAGCGCTATTCACCTGTTAAAAAGAGACATAACAAGTGTGACATCGCGAACAAAAATCATGACTTTTGGAATTGTGTCGGAAGCGCTCGGTAATTTAATAATCACCCAGAAAACAGAATCGGTATTTGTAGCCAATCGAATGTTTTGGTTGTAGTCATCGAATATTTGGCTAGTGATAACCGAATTTCTGTTGAGACAATAGATATTCTATGAGTGTGACAGAATTTCTGTTGGTTCAATCGAATAACTGTAATTCAGTCGCAACAACAGAAGCATCCGATTGGGAACAAATACGGTTGCTACTACCGAGTCTGTTTTCTGGGTGATGCCTTCCAGAAATGCTTCTAGGTAAGCACCATTTTTAGCTGGGATATACTAATATATGGCTATGCATGACACCATATATAATCATATATATTAAGATGAAAAAACACAAAACCATGTATACATTTTTTTTACTCGAAAATTTAAAACAGATTATTACAAAAAGTGATCGATTGAAGATTTTAATTTTTATCGCAAATTGTTCTGATGTGAGACAACCCAAATACATAAACAAGCTTTTGGGTTAAATCCTCTTCCGACGACAGCTGCAAAAAATATGTTATTGTTTTGAGTTGTGAGATTTAAACCGTTTAAATATTAGCCAGGTCTTGATTTTTTTATAATTTTAATAAATATTTTCTTCACTTCGCTGTTGATTTTGATTGTCCTTAAAAATATTTATAATTTTGTTCTATCTATTAGCCCTTGACCTTTAATGCTTCGTTACACTTCTCATTGTCATTGTTGCCACTATAATTGTAATAAAAAAACACATGTTGCTTTGCAAAATAATCATTATTACGCATGTAAAATACTATTGTTAACACAGAGTGTCTTATTAATATAATTGTGTTTGTTATCTAAATACATATTGTTATCATCACCCACATCTATTCCCGAGTTTTGTTGATATTGGAAATAGTAATAACGCCATAAAAAAATTAAACGAGAAAACTCTATAAAAAAAAAAAACATGTAATATAATTGGCCCTTTATGACAAAAAGTCGAAAAAATATTTAAAAAGTTTTTTATTTCTAACCTTAAATACAACAATTCTTAGTATTTCAGTAAATACCAATGCGTACACACACAAGGATGTCCCTTAAAAATAGATTTGGCATCTTTCCCCAGTTGTATTGCAAATAGTTCCAAATGAAAAAAACAAAAATTTGTTTTGTTAATGTTAACCCGTACCGAATTTTGTCCAAAAATCACACATAAAAAAATAATTAATTTTTGTTAAAAATTCCCCAGGAACATTTTTCGAACCCCTGCTAAAATTGTTAGTTCCAGAACTACTTCTATCAGGTTATAGCATTCTTTAATAGCATTCGTAGAACTAGTGATGGTACAATTAGTTCCAGAACTCATGCAAGAGATTGTTATTGAGCATTTTAACAACATCTTTTGGGTGTTTTTACACACAGAGAAATAAAGTGACAACCGAATTGAAAGGTGTATATTTATGGTAAATTCAGCTAGTACAACGATATTTACATTAGATTTCAGAATATTTTGGTTGTTGTAACTAAAATTCAGTTGAATTCAGTTGAATTAACAGTTGAATAAACTAATGCTAAGTTGTGCCAACCCACTGATATTCGTAATTACTGAGTTTGAGTTGCAGTAATCGAATTTCAGTTGGAAAATAGCTAAATTTTTCTCTGTGTGTAAGAACTAGTGCTTAAGACCTGGTTGAACATTACTTTTAGAACGTTACAAATAATTTTTAACTTACTTGTGGTCAGTTGTTTTTGAACACAAGTGCAAAAAAGTTAAAAAAAATCTTGACTTTTTTACACAATTTTTTGAACCTTGTATTAAAAAAAAAAAACTGAGAATAAATGATATCTAATGGCGACACGAATGTCAGATGTATTTTTATGTTGTGTCACCAATGTTTTGCACTGTGATGAGAATAAAATTATAAATAAAAACCACATCATTAGACAGGGTCGAAAAACTGTCAACTTTTTTATAAGCAAATTTGTGGCTGAAATGATGGACAAAAATGGTATAAAGTAGAGTGCTTTTAGTTTCCGACAAGCATTTGGTAACAGCGTAATAAATATTAAGGGGTTTCACAAGGTGTACTAAGTGTTGTATGTGGTGTATTGTACAACTGGGGATGGTAAAATTTCGTTTTAAATTTGACGACGATTTTGGGTTTTTTGTTTTGGGTTTTCACTCTGTTAGCACATTTAAACATAGTTAGTATACTAAACATGGGTACAAATGTTGTATCGTACTATCTTAAAAAAATTATCAAACACACGATCTAACGAACGATTAAACGAAATTGGCAAAGATCGATTGAACTAGTAGGGCGATATATAGGGTGTTTTTTATAGCGTGGCACAAGTTTAAATCATAATAAAACTAGGAAATATATTTTTAATATCATATTGGAAAGACAATCGTATAATATTAATGTTTAAATATGATTCCTGCCATGTGGCCGCCACGGCTGGAGCGTAAAAGGCGCAATCTGGAACACCAATCTTCAATAACTTTTCGCAGCATTTGCGGCCGTATTTCACCGATAACTCTTCGAATGTTGATTTCCAGGTGTTCAATTGTTTGTGGTTTATCGACGTAGACAAGTGACTTAACATAACCCCAAAGAAAATAATCCAATATGGTTAAATCACTCGATCTTGGTGGCCAATTAATTGGGCCATTACGTGAAATTATTTTTTCATCAAAAGTTTCTTTTAGTAAATCAATTGTAGCGCCCGCTGTGTGGAATGTGGCTCCGTCCTGTTGGAACCACATATCAGCTAGATTAATTCCACGTAATTGAGGTACGAAAAATTTTCAAATCATGTTCCTATACCTTTCACCAATGACATTCTGACCATCATCGTTTTTGAAGACCTATGGGCCAATGACTCCGCCAGCCCATAAAGCGCACCAAACAGTAATTTTCTGATGTGTGTGAAGATAAATTCCATAGTTAAATTTCATTTTATTGAAATTCACCCAGGAATGATAACACTAGCAATTTCTATTCTCTCTCATTCTCAGTCAATTTTACCATCAGCTGTTAAATTAAATGTTAAAAAAAATAACAAAACATGAAAGAAACAATATTTGTGTTTTGTCGTGTAAATGAAATAAAAATTGTGAATTTGTAATAAAGCAGTTTAATCAGTGAAATAATGAATGATAATTTTTTATTTATTAAAAAATTAAATAACAAATGTAACTGAAAATCTTTTTCTCGAAATTCAGTTAGGGCGATACTATTGGCCATTATCCTTAACCCATTTTAAAAGGTTGGTAATTTTATATGAAACGGTTGCCATTTTGAAAGAGAAGTGGTTACCTACTCCATCAGGTCGAATCTCGTTTCCCTCTTAAAATATGGCCACAGTGTCATATAAAACTACCAAAATTTCAAAAATTTCAATATGTTTTGTTATTTTTTTTTTAACATTTAATTTAACAGCTGATGGTAAAATTGACTGAGAATGAGAGAGAATAGAAACCTGGGTGAATTTCAATAAAATGAAATTTAACTATGGAATTTATCTTCGATAAGTCGATTCATAATGAAATTTCAAAGCAAAGCAACTATCAGCTGTTAAATGTGTGGTCAAATAAAGGAGTGATGCCAACTTAAAATGGTTGCCCTCAAAAAAAAAAAACACGCTTTAGTTCACTGAGATCAACTGAACTTAAAAGAGCGCTTAGTCAAAATAACTAGATTGCCTAAGACTACAGTTCTTCAAACGCTCCTTAGAACTAGTTCTAAGGGTGACAATTTCAAACAAAAATCATGGATTACAACGCCAAACTAGAACCAGTACTGACTCTAAAGAACTAGTTGTGGAACTAATATCAAATAATGGGTCCTAATATTCGAAATTTTGAAAAATCTGGTTATTTATTTTATATTTTTATTCAAGATACTCAAAACTATTCAGATATGGAATTCTGACTTTATTGAATATCATTAACCCACTTTAGCCTTAAATCAATAATAAATAAAAAATAATAAATAATTAAATAATTTCAAAAAATTTTGAAAGTGCCTTATTTGGTGATGTCGATTGATATTTTTATAATATAATAATTACAATTAACGAAATTGAAAAATTATAATTCGTGTTTGTGTGTGTAGGGTCCCTTTTCCTGGACATTGATTATTTGTCATAAGTTGATCCAAATCTGCATGTTTTCATCAAAGTTTACATAATTCTCAGAAAAATATATATAAAATTTTATTAGACTATAATTGTCTTTACTCTTGTTTAACACTTAGTAGCCTGGGGACAAAAAGACCCATGAAACTTAAACCTTAATTGCCAGATTTTCTCTTTTAACACTAGAAATTCATACCATGTGCTGCACTCGAAAAACAAATAATAAGTTCTTAAACAAAATTATTTATCGTTGCCTAAATTAGCCAATATGAGCCAAAATATTTTAGGGTGCATTCTGGAAACTAAAGCATACAAAAGAGAAGTTTTGGACAAAAAATATTTCTCTTACCAAGATATAACCACGCTCGAAAAACTATTTTTTTCTGCTCCTATTTAAGAAGATATCGCAATTTTTGCGAAATTAGGCGAAAAAGTATCTAAACTTTAATTTATATTGTTCAAACTTCAACGCTTTGCTATTTCTACTTAATGTCTTCGTTCTGCAAAATCTCATAAACATTCGTCGATTAGTTTGTAAGTTAAGACGATGTCCTTTAGAGGAATCCTAATAATATCCTGTGAGTCCTTGGAATAAAGTAAGGCCTTATTATTAAATATAAAGCTTCAATTTTACTTATATTTTATTATAAAGAGTTTTTAGTCAACTTAAATTGGTTTTTTAGATTTTTGAAAGCTATTTTTTTTTTTAAATAATTAGTTTTTGAAATTTTACGAATTTGTGATTTTGAAGCTTTCTCGCTTCCAAACCGTGGACGGCACACGAAAAATTTCTTCGCAAAATATTAAGCAAATTTAATTTTCTATCTTCTAAGTATAAAACGCTCATTTGACGCATTTGTGGTAAATTTTATGAAGACTGCCCTGAGGCAGCCTTACCCGTTAGAGGGTTAAGCTGAAACAAATTGGTGTTGTAAAACTCGTGATTCTAAACATTTTTTGTCACTTTGTCCATAGGTGATATTTATGTGACCTAGGTAAAGAATATCTGTTTGGTTCTTGACGAAACCGAAAATTTAAAAAAGTGCATTTTGTAACACAGAAGTTTTTTTTTCCAAAAATCAATAAATTTTATTAAGAAAAATCATAAAACTTATGAGAAAATACAGAAGTATAAGCATAAAAGTATCAGCAATGTCATTAAGTTTCGGTTAAACTCAGCGAAACTGTTTTTTCAGGAAGAAAAAAAAAGCTCTTCCTTGTTCAAAAATCACGAATTGTAAACATTGCTTTTTAATCCGGTTCCGCAAAAACAAAATATGAAAAAATTCGATAAAATAAAACACATTAAATTACTTTAAACACCTACAACAGTATTTAGACCCTACACGAAAATATTTGTTTCAATTTCGGTGTTTTTAACACAAAAATATATATATTTTTTTTACTTGCAATTTGACAAAAGTATTTTTTCTCTCGAGGTTGGGTGACCATGATTTCAAGTGGTGGTCGGCGCAAATGGTGTCGCTTAAATCAAGAAATATTTTTAAATTAAGTTTTAATCTTTTTTGGTTGTTGGGGTAATTTTTAAGCCCACTTTTTTAACCCTTAATAGTAAAAATTGCTCACGCTCTTTAGTTTAGCACCCTTTATGAGATATCCATATTTAATTAAAATTTGAAAGAAGTTATTCTGAAAACTTCCTAATGGGTTTCTTTTTATCGTTAAGACTATATGTCTCAGCAATTACATTAAATACTAATTTTTATCAAGTGGACATTTTTTTACAGTCTTGTAGTCAGATTTTAAATTAAATTTCGTGAATTTTCTTCAGGGTTGGCAAACACTAACTTTTCATTATAAGGGCCGTTGCCTACCACGTACACGTCTACATCAATACAAATATGAAATTTTTAAAGCTACGATTTCAATCTTAACATGAGTCTTCTAATGTCACAGGGTTTATGTAAAAATGTTGCCCAATAAATTTTGTCATATCTAAAAAATACCGTTCTAAATGGATTTTTCCGTATTTTAGCGTCATGTTGTTCAAGATATTTAAAAACTAAACAGGTAAAATAGCGCAATAAAACCGGCTATACAAGAAGAGAAATGTTTTTAATAAAATATTTATTTTGGTCTTGATGTAATTTTGGTAGCCAACTAAAGTTATTGAATGTCAACCCTTGTATTTTCGCCCCTAGGCCACTAAGGGCTAAAGATTTTTTAAATAATAATTTAAAAAAATTTGAGTGATATTTAAAATTATGCCAATTTGAATCAAAACATTAAAATTTTCTTCAACTTTTGACAAAATTAGGTATTTTAGAAAATCTTTAAAATTAGTTTAAAAAAATATCTTTTTATTATCAAATTCCTGACTAAAGTGGATTATTATTTTCCGACATATATTAAATGAAATAAAAAAAAATTGATTATAAAACTTTATATTTTTGATATTTATTTTTTTTTTTTGAAAAGTTCACTGTTTTTCAAAAATGTAGGGGTGTAATGAACGAAAATCGACAAATCGTTTTTTAAGCAACATCCTTTTAAACACATATAACAATTGACATATCATAGTACTCAAAATTCCGATTAAGAGCACTCAATTGACTTTTTCCAAATGAGTTTCTAACAATATGTCATATCATTTCATCAAAGAAAATTTATGATACCTTTCATTGACAGTTTAAATGAATGACAATATACATGTCTTTATATGATTATAAATCACACATGGTCTAGAAATAGAAACGGACAAAAAATATATATATACTCCACAATACTTTATAATATGCTTTAAAAACACTATATTCATATTTACAATACCATAATTTAAAAAATAATTGTACACCTATAAAAATAAACCTGTAAAAATAACAATATAAAAAACAAGCTGTAAAAATAAGTTAAAAATGTAGTTTCAGAAAAAAAACTATAATCAGCAGATTTTTTTTGCTAAATACTAAAGAGATAAGATTAGGAAAAATAGAACAGTTAAATTTACAAAGTTATAGCCATACTCGTATTAGATTTTAGTTAATTAAAAAGAGCAAACACTTTTGCTAGATATTTGTAGACAAAACAAAGCAAACAAAAATTGTAATATCAACAAAATGCTTGACATGTTTTCTAGGGTGATCAGATCGAGATGGAAAATTGCCTATAACTTCTGTAATATATATTCAAATTTAAAATTCAAATCAAAGTTATTTTAAAAGAAATCAATTTTGTAAATCAACTCCTTATACTCGATTTTTACAATTGCTCGAAAAATTGTTCGAGTAATAACGACACGCACAAAAAGCAGGTTTGTTCATTAAAAAACGCTACTTCACGAAAATTTCTTAATTAGTAAAAACATTTTAATATAACTAATTATTGGAATTGTTTCTTTGTCTTATTCATGTTGCCAAAAGTTTAAACGGCTTACTTGATTTCTACTTGATTAATCACCTTAATGTTTACCTTAAATTAAGTTGAATGAAAATAAAAGTAAATATTGGTGACTTCTGATTTTGTATTTGTATTTATTAAATTTGAATTTCTAATACAACAAGACAGGCACGTAGCTAGGGTGGGGGGGGGGGCTTGGGGGCTAGATCCCCCCCGAAATGATTTGACAAATTTAAAAACTTAATACAATTCGTTAGAAAGTAACAATGTTATTGATAAATTTAATATGAAAATAATTATTTTTGACTTGGATCAAATAGGAAATAGTTTTATATGATTCGAATCTTAAAATTTCGTTAGAAAACATCGCCTGTAAATGGGAGGCTATCATTGTTAGAGTTGATTTTCGACAAAAAGCAATAAATAAAATCTTTTCATAAGAGATTTCGAAGTCTTTGACTTAAAATATAATTAAAAAAATTGTTTGAGACAATGCAAACTAAACAGAAAAAACTAAAATTGAGTTTTAATTAAAATATTTGTTGATTCAGCAAAAGTTTAACTAAATTCGGTCGTGTTGATGCAATTGTAGTAACAACTAAAATAATTTGTATATATTTAATTAATATTATTTTCAATTACATACAGTTTTATTCACATCTATTAAAAATTTAATTGAATATTGTTTACTATTGGGAAAAATTAGACCATTTGAAAAATCGCTAAATTTGAAAAAAAAATTGCCAAAACAATCCTCAAAATTGCAGAAATTTAAAAAACTCCCAAAATAAACGCCAAAATTCAAAAAAAAAATTTTAAAAATATGACCAAAATTAAAGAAACGCGAA
The DNA here is from genome assembly GCA_021234595.1 of Delia radicum. Taxonomy (NCBI): domain Eukaryota; kingdom Metazoa; phylum Arthropoda; class Insecta; order Diptera; family Anthomyiidae; genus Delia; species Delia radicum. The sequence continues at coordinate 148,266,920 of CM037855.1, forward strand.
TTTTCAACTTTAACCGATTTTTTTAATTTTGGCGACTTTTTAAAATTTTTGCATTTGTTTCAATGTTGTTCAACGTTATAAAAACTGAGAATTTTTTTTTATACCAAATTCATTTTCAATTAAACAGTTAATTGAAAGTAAGTTTGAAATCGAACAAAAGTTTAATTGAATTTTTTTTTGACAATGATTTTTTCTGTGTATTTTGACATAATCTTTTAAAATGGAGCTACCACTAAGACTCAAAATTAAGTTTACTTGTGCCGTAAAAGTCGTTACTTTACTTACAGTGCAATCTTTTTGGTAAATTTGGTTTGCTACGCACGCATCTGGTAACATAGTTTTCAGTATTTTTTTTACGATATATATTTCGATATCTCATATTTTTTTTAATTTTTTGAAACAAATTTAAGCCTCAAACTTTGATCGATATGCATAACATGTTAACGTGGTCCAATGGGACTCAAATTTTCTCAATTTCTTTTTAGGCTAAATGTAAACAAATTTCTATCGGCGCTCCTTGAAATGCGACATTTTAAAATCAAGCAGCTAAACCAGTAATAACGATGTAGTCTTTTTTGGACATTTTAAAGGGTTTTTATTTAAAAAATTGATTAATAACAATTTGAAAAGCGTTTGAAATTGTCCAAAATATAAATCAAAGTGAATTGGAAATACGAAATAAATAAGACCTAAGCGATGGAAATAAGACCTAGGCGATGTCAGGTATATTTTTAAATTTTCCAATTTTATATTTTTTCTTTATTATTATTTCTTTCAGACTACAATCACGCTTGCTTGTAAAATTTACGATTTTTTTAAAACAAGACATGAAGTCGGATATATGAAAAAGGGGAAAAAATAGTGAATAATTTGTTAAAATAATTCAAATAAGTGGCAGCCGGGGTCCACGACATAGTGTCAAAATGGTTTTCAAAATGTGTGTTTTCTCGAGCATTTTAACGCTGTTTTTAAATAAGTCTAAATTTCCTAAACTTTAAACATATTTTCATACAAAGATGTGTTAAATTTCACCACCAATTTTAAAAATAGATACGTTTTTCATATATTTTTGCTGTTTTATCACCTATCCGAATTTCATTAATTTCTAAGGGAACCCATCGGAAAAGCTTCCTTATAAGTGTCAGGCAAATTATATAGGATATTTGCTTTTAATTTGTTTTTTTTGACGGTTATAAATCTTTAATTTCCCGAGTTAAAACGTTTGCATAAAATAATACATTATTTTATATACACACACTTTTGTCTGCCAGTGCATTTAACCGGACATAATTATATAAATTCATATATAAAATTAATTTCGTAGAAAAAATTTAATATGATGTCATATATAGTTGCGTATAATTGTATATTGCATTTAGAATACGCTAAAACTAATCCAATTAATAATTACGTTATATTTATATACCTAGACATTGCAAAATAATATATATTGTTATATTATATCATATTTTAAAAAACACAATTTTATTTTAGATAAAATTGTATATTACCCCATGCAGAGTCACACTAGAAAATTTGTCAATTATATTTTGGATGTAAATATGTATTACATCAATACAATAGTACAATTAATTGCATAATTTGGTGTATAATTTTATACACAAAATTTACCCCAATTTTTGTCTTTTGAATTGATTTCTTTCTGGTTCTTAACCCTAAAAAAAGAATTTGTTTCATTTGTAACATTATGAGTTCTTAGTTTAGTCTAAGATTTTTTTCAATCTAAAACTCTAAATTTAGTTTCAACGTTTTTTCCGTCTTTGTTATTCAATGGTGTAAGTTAATAAATACCACAAAATCTTCATTTATATTTTTTTATTTTTGAATATAATAAAATTTCCAAATGCTATGGAATTTGTTACAAATTAAAAGGTGTAAACCTTTTGCTAGTGGCTAAAGTCTAAAAGGATTAATAGATATTTTGGATTTTCATGAAGTTTTAAAATCAAAAACCGGACACAACTATAGCTTATTTTGTATATTTCAGTATTAAATTGTATCGCGTCATTATTCGGATGTTATTTAATCTGATATTATCAATTATTAGGCCATACCATAAAACGTTGTCAAGGTACTGGAGCGTGTGTAAATTGTAACCTTCCCCCTCATGCCGACCTAGAATGCACAAGAACATACTGTGCAAACTGTACTGAAGATCACCCCTCATCATCCAATAAATGTAAAAAATTCATTGAACAAAAAGAAATTCTGAAAATCAAAATAAAACGCAAATGTCCGATGCGCGAAGCAATAACAATTTATAAAGAACAAAACAAAAAAACTCCCTCACCATCCTCCTTTTCGGCAATTACAGCCACCAACCAAAGTACTTCTAGTACCTCCAATAAACCAACAACACCAATAACCACAATTACACCATTACCAGCCAACTCCAATATTGTAAAAACAAATGTAATTAAAGAGAAACCCTCTATTTTAGCTCCAAAATCTAATAACAAAGCCCTTGTTAATAATAAAAAAGAAGAATTTGAAAATAATTCCCTTTCAATCCCTCAATTCCCTTCAAACACAAAACCCAAACTTAGAAATGAAAATAATCAACTCCAAACAAAAATAAAATCACTTAATACCGAAACCAAAAATAAAAATAAACAACCTCAAACAACAACAAACCCTCCCACTCTCTCTGTCTCTCAGAGTATAAATAATATATTCTCTAATTCTCCTAACCAACCAATTGTCCTCTCAGAACCCAGTTCTGATATTGATGCTCAAGAAATTGAATTTATGACAACCGACGATGAAAAATCAGATTGATTCTCTTAAATCTTTTACTTTTTTTAAAAAAAATCTTTAAGCGTTTTAATCTTTTCTCTTCAGTCATAGATGGTACTTATTATTCTACAATGGAATATTCGTGGATATCAGAACAATTTCACTAATTTACAACTACTTATAACTGAAAGGAACCCTGACATAATTTGTCTTCAAGAAACCAAATGCAAAAACAGTTTTACTCCAATTACTCCCAAGGGATACACAGGTTATTTTTTTAATCCCAACGCAAGTTCTAAGCAAGGTTCAGCAATACTAATTAAGAAAAATATTCCCCACAAAACCCTCAACACAAACCAGTCTCTCAATGTAGTAGGTCTCGAAATAAACACATATATAAAATTTTCCATTTTTTCTATATATTTTCCGCCAATTGATTCAATTCAAATATCAGATCTTAATGATTTTGTTGCTAACATTAACTCCCCAATTTTTTTGATTGGTGATTTTAATGCTTGGAGTCCCATCTGGGGCTCCCCTACTACTAATAATAAAGGCTCAATTATAGAAACATTTTTAATGAACAATAATCTTTCTACATTAAATGATGGATCTCCAACTCATCTTAGTACCCATAACACCCTCTCACATATCGATTTAGCAATTGCATCCATCTCCATTATACCAAAGTGCAAATGGCATGCGATTGAAGATATGCATAACAGTGATCATTATCCTATTATAACTGAATTTCTTATAAATAATAATAATACCAATAATCCCACACAATCCAAATTTAATACCAAGAGGGCCAACTGGGCTGGCTATTTATCAAAATAAAATAGCCCAGTACAATGAACGGTTTAGCGTTTCTGATGATGTAAATAAAGAAGCTGCTTCTATAAGAAAGATAATAAGATCATCTGCAAATGAAAGTATCCCCCTAACTTCTAACAGAAATAAATCTAGATCTGTACCCTGGTGGTCCCCTTACCTGCAACAACTCAGAAATGAAAAACAAAGTTTTTGGAGGCAATTTAGACATAATATGTCAACCGAAAACCTCATATTGTACAAAAGAAAAAATGCACTGTTTAATAGAGAAAAGAAGTTAGCAAAATCCAGATCATTTAATGAATTCACTGAAAAATTAAATCCGTCTACAACATCAGCTATTTTGTGGCAAAATATACGCAAAATATCCGGTACTTATCAACCAAATACAATCACTTCAATTTCTGTGAATGGAAGCATAATCACGGATTCCTGTAACATATCAGAATCATTTGCTAAGCACTGGTCAGATAATTCTAAAGATCAAAACTTCTCACAAAATTTCCAAAATGCAAAAGCCCAAACACTGTTATCTGTAAATGTAACCCCTTGCCCTACCAGAGCAAAAGCCCTAGAACATCCTTTCAACATGCAGGAATTAGCATACAGCCTAAACACTTCCAAAGGTAAAACTCCAGGGTTGGATAAAATATCCTATCCAATGTTGGAAAATCTTACCTATTTTTTAAAATGCGCATTTTAAAATTATTTAATAATATATTGGAATCTGGCGTGATACCACAATTTTTCAAAATTGCTTCAGTTATAGCTATACATAAAAATAATAAACCCATAGAAAACATTGACTCCTACCGTCCCATCTCTCTTCTCCCGTGCAAAACAAAACTTCTAGAAAAAATGATTTCTAGGCGCTTAATGTGGTATATAAGAAAACACAATCTCTTGTCAAAAAATCAATTTGGATTTCAATCTGGCCTTAGTACGATTGATGCGCTATTGTACTTAGACCATATAATTTGTAAAAACCGATCCACAAGAAAACATACCTCTTATTTTATCAATTGACTTCATAAAAGCTTTTGACAAGATTGGTGTGCACATCGTTCTTCAGAAACTTTCAAGTTAGTCAATTGGACCCAAAATGTTTAAACTAATCAAATCCTTCCTGTTAAACAGAAAATTTACAGTACGCATAAATAACACCTTTTCAAGTGTACTTCCATTACAAAATGGGATCCCACAAGGATCACCTTTATCGGTAACCCTCTTTATTATTGCTTTTGACGATTTAAGTCGTATTATTAGCAGTTATAATAAGGTGGATCATTTTATATATGCTGATGACCTCTATATCATAGCAAAAGAACAACAAAATGAAAAAATTAAGCAAGATCTTATAGAAACCTTACTTGCTATTGACAATTGGTCAAAAACCTCAGGTGCAAATATTTCGTTTGAAAAGACGAATCATCTGCATGTTTGTAAAAAACGTAATTGTACTAACATACATTTAGTTTACAATAATATAAATATTAAGAATGTAGATAATTGTAAAGTTTTGGGTCTTAACATTGACTGTAAATATAGTTTTAAAAATCATTGCAACTATCTAAAAAAGGACTTAACAAGTAGACTTAATATCATTAAATATCTATCGTCTAAAAGGAGTCATATGCACACCAACAGCCTTCTTAGATTGGTCAAATCTATAATAATGGCAAAAATTGACTACGGTCTTGTAATCTACAGTAAAGCTGCAAAATCTACTCTAAAAAATGTTGAAACTTTACTTAACGCTGCAGTTAGAGCCATTCTTAGAGCATTTAGAACAACACCTACTAAAAATTTATTAGCTGAAGGGGGGTTTGAACCACTCCACATCCATTCCAACAAACTTAAATCTCGTTTTGTGCACAAAATATTCTGCTCAAGGTCATCATTGCTACATAAACACGCCACTTTGTTGAACAAAAAAACAACAGAACAGAAATACCCCTCTACCTTGACCCATATGTCCAAAATGGTAAGGAAATTTAACATACAAAGATTTAACGCACCACGTGAAAATCATCCTCCTTGGCTGCTAGAATCAAAAGCCTTTATTAAAAACATTCAGCTGTACAACAAAAGCACGGCACCTACCCAGTAAAAAACGCTGCTTACCTGCGAGCAGGTTTGTAAGGGAGTATGCCAAAAAGAATCCCTTACAAACCTGCTTACATATGCCATGATTTTTATATGGCGAATTCCCACTTGGAAGCATTACTTTTGGGCAAAATAAGCGCGGGTTTTAGCGCTTACAGAAAGCTATGATTTCATGGCTTTCAGTAAAATCATATTTCATGTCTACATTATTACGATTAAAAGCAATAATATGAATAATATGTAATTTATTTTACATCAAATTCTACACACATTAATTTTAGACATAATATAACAATTTTATTGTTTTACCGCATCACGTGGTAGCTCCTCAGGAATAGTGAAGTGACTAATTATTTTTTTTAACATACTCGAAAACACCAAACACAATCGGAAATCACTCGGGAAAACTGGTTCAGATCGTTTAAAATCCACGACATGAAACTTTCTGCATTACAACCTGCATCCTCGTAAGGGATTAACGTAAGCTGCTTACAACCTGCATCATTGTAAGGGAAAACAGTAAGCTCAACAAAATTTTTTGTTTATTTTTATACGAACAATATAATAGTAAGCACTTACTTCAGCGCATTTGTTTTATCCTGCTTCTAAAAACAGGAAAATTTTTTACTGGGTACTATATACAAGTCACTCTTTAACGAAGTGTTAAATAAATATAAAAATGAAAACTGGCATTTTATCTACACTGATGGCTCAAAAACATCTTCTAATGTAGCTTTTGCTGTCGTTGACGAAAATGGACTCCCAATAACAGTCGGACTACTACCTCAAAATGCAACAATATTCGAAGGAGAAGCTGAGGCCATCGTTGAAGCTTTGAACTTTTGCAAAACCTCTCGAAACAAATACATTGATTGCACAGACAGCCGATCGGTCTTTGATGCAATTTCAAATCCCAGAAATAGAAACGAAACTATCGTCTCAATTCAACAACTCTTGATTCAAATGAAAGAAAAAGTAAAATTATTATGGATACCAAGCCATATTGGTATTATGGGGAATGAAGCTGCTGACAAAGCAGCAAAATCAGCCTACCTTTATCCAACATGCTTATTTGTACCTAAGTTCAAAAACTTCATATCGAGAAGTTTAATCACAAATCTAAACGACGCCACTCTTCGAAATTGGAATAGATATGACAATCTCTACAAAAATATCAACCCGGATAGAAATCCCATTTATCTTCCAACTTCTACCAACTGGCATAAAAATAAATGCTTCATTAGATTTCGCCTAACACATACCAGAGTAACACACCAATATCTGATGTCTAGAGACCCCCAACCAGTATGCACATTCTGCAACAACTCAGTAATTCACCTTTTATCAGACTGTCCATCCCTTCACCGCATCCGTTTAAGCATATGTAACTCAAGCAGTATTATAAATCTACTAAAATGTCCTTCAGACGATAATGTAAACAAAATATATATAAATAATATATAACACATTTCTTTGTACATTTCTAATTAAAATCAATTATATGAATTCCTAACCCTTATAAAATTTAAGCCGATAGCCTAAGTTGCTAGTGCTTAGTTCTTAAGATTTATTGTAATTTTTAATTATAGAGTTATTCTGTATGAAATCATCAAATCGGCAAAGCTGGCATATCTTAGATTTTACTCAAACTAACTGGAAATGACATTTATGGTCTGAAAACCCAAAATCCAAGAGGATTTAATTTTTGCACACGGCACTACCGGTTCACGCAAAATAAAAAAACTAAAAAGTCTTGTTTTTGTGCGTAGTGGTTTGCGCTGTTAAAATTTTTCTGCTAGAGATATCTACATGATGAAGGCATCGTTTTAAATCTGAAGGATTATAGTTTATATCAAAAATATAAAATTTGACTTAATTCATACACCCGAAAAATAACGTGGTATTGAAAATAAGCATATTTCATTGGTTTTTGTGTTTTTCAATGAACTCCAGTGTCGGCGCTAATGAATATAAAAGCATAATAATTCTCAGATACAAATTAGACATGTCGGAGAAAAATACAAAATTAAAATTGGCTCAATCTGGCAACTCGTTATGAAAAAATCGTTACTTGAAATTTTGATATTTTGAAAATTTACATATTTCAGGCTAGAATTTGGTCATGTTTGTTAGCAGATACAAACTTGAAAATTACACAGTACTTACTCCCTACTTTTAACTTTATAACACTTCAAGATCCGTTTAGTTATTTTCACTCCTCTCGGATTTACAGGGTTTTAAAGAAAAGCCTTTTTGATTTTTTGTATGTATTTTTATAGTTTCCTCAATTGTTATATACAGAGAAATTAAAATAAAAACAAGTAGTATTATGAAGTAACAAAGAATAATTATGGACTAAAAAATATATTTAATAAATTCAGTAGATTTTTGATGTTAAAAAATGTTACGGTGGTGATAGAAAATAGGCACATGGTATATTTTTATCATTTAAAGTAGAAAAGTTATAGTTTAAATGTGGGTAATTAGGAATCGTGGAATAAGTTTTATTTTATTTCAATAAAGTACTTGTTCTTATAATATTCGGAGTTTCAAAGTTATCAGAAGCTGAAAACTTTCGTACTTTTAACTGGCTGTGAGAAATCGGAGAGAAAATGTGGTAGTTTCTTGTATTTATAATTATTTTTTTTTTTTTTTTTTATTTTAGTTAATGTACTTATAATTAATATAATTACATTACTCCCATTGGAGCTTCTAGCAAACATCAATAAATCTTTTTGACAAAAAGTTTTCGATAGCATCAACATCAGAAATGGATACAAAAAAAATTTATACCAGGAATTTGTGTGGAACAAAAATCAAACATTGCTGTAGGTGTTAGGATATGATGATCCGCAGTTCGCTGTAGACTTGCTTTCCTTACAGCCCGCTTAATTGTACCTCCTGCTCCGTCACAAGGACTTTTGCCATGAGAAGTGGCAAAAAAGTGCCACTATGCTTCTAAGCCGAAATCGTCTTTGTGATGACAAATGTTGATAAAATTTTTTTTATTTTTGTAAAATTTTTGTAAAATTTTTGTAAACATCAAAAATCTACTGAATTTAATAAATATATTTTTTAGTCCATAAGTATTCTTTGTTACTTTATAATATTACTTGTTTTTATTTTAATTTCTCTGTATATAACAATTGAGAAAAGTATAAAAATACATACAAAAAATCAAAAAGGCTTTTCTTTAAAACCCTGTAAATCAGAGAGGAGTGAAAATAACTAAACGGGTCTTGAAGTGTTATAAAGTTAAAAGTAGGGAGTAAGTACTCTATAATTTTCAAGTTTGTATCTGCTAACAAACATGACCAAATTGTAGCCTGAAATATGCAAATTTTCAAAATTTCAAAATTTCAAGTAACGATTTTTTCATAACGAGTTGCCAGATTGAGCCAATTTTAATTTTGTATTTTTCTCCGACATGTCTAATTTGTATCTGAGAATTATTATGCTTTTATATTCATTAGCGCCGACACTGCAGTTCATTGAAAAACACAGAAAACCAATGAAATATGCTTATTTTCAATACCACGTTATTTTTCGGGTGTATGAATTAAGTCAAATTTTATATTTTTGATAGAAACTATAATCCTTCAGATTTAAAACGATGCCTTCATCATGTAGATATCTCTAGCAGAAAAATTTTAACAGCTCAAACCACTACGCACAAAAACAAGACTTTTTAGTTTTTGTATTTTGCGTGAACCTGTAGTGCCGTGTGCAAAAATTAAATCCTCTTGGATTTTGGTTCTGGGAACACTTAGGAACATTTCCACAAAATTTTAACAAAATCTAAAGTGGTCCAGCAACATTTTTTAATTTTTTTCGGTGTTTTCATAGAGAATGACTCTATAGTAAATAAATTAAATAAATAAATAATAAAACTAAACTAATGCAAATATAATTATTATGCCCATTTCTCGGATAAAACTTTATTAAGACTCATATTAACCCAGGTAGAAAAATACAATCTTTAAAACGTTTTAAAAGCATTTTTCATGATGGTACAAGCGTTTTCAGAACATACCAAATTACAAATTTAAAGCGTTTTGAGAATGTGCAAAATGATAACCCAAATTTACGGTCTGAGGATGGTATTTTATAACGTTCTCAAAACATTGCAAAACAAAATTTTTGAAATGCTTTTTCAATCGTTAAATAAGTATTTGCAGAACATTTTGGCTTACAGTTATTAAGCGTTATGAAAACGACCCAAATGATAACCGCTTTGAGGGTTGTAATTTTGAACATTGTCAAAACGCTCGAAAGAAAAATTTGATTGAAAATAGATTGTTTTGAGCAGTTTCTGTACTTAGCAGTCGCCAACCAGCGGCTTGTCTGTGTCAAAATTTTGGATGGTGTTTCAGTTTCAAACTGATGTAATAAAAAATCTGTAGAAAATAAATGTTGTAAAAAAATACTTTTTTTCACAAGTTATGTACTTATTACCCTTTAATTCTTCATATACTTGGGTTGAACTGAAATTTTCTTTGCCTACACCCTTATTTGGCTTTCCGCATCCACTAAACTGTTGTTGCAACTCGTTTGACATTATAACAGAGAGAACAGCTGCAATCGCAAAAAAAAAAGTATTTCTAAAGTACTATTGGCAAATGTTAGAAAAACGCTTTAACTCAATGGTTTTGCATTGGTTTTATTTTATAAACCGTTGTAAATTTTGTACGATAAGAACTTCTTAAGTACTTTTTACAAACGTTGGAAAAACGCTTTGAACCAATGTTTTTACAGTGTTTTTATTTCACAAATATTTGTAAGTTTTGTATAAAAAGTATTCCTAAAATACTTTGTCCGAACGTTCGAATAGCAATCCAAAATAATGTTTTTTAAATGCTTTTTTTTCGTATTATTTGCAATTATCGTTTTGGAAACGCTTTTATTTTGGTACCATCAAAAACAAACGTTTTGAAAACTCTTCATTTTTTGTACCATCCCAAATTTCTACCTGGGAAATTTCGTATGATTATATAAAGCATCATATTAATTTTAATCGGGTTATTAGAAGTTGAAACTTTTTTACTTTTTTTTACATTTATCAAGTTTTAGCTACCCTAGACGTATATTAGCACATAAAAATATCAAGTAACGCAATTTTATTTTTCGTGGTTTTCAAAATGTTTTCCGCATAATCCTTTTTTTACTTAATTAAACTAAAAATTAATATTTAGCTAAAAATTTAACGTAATTAGACAATAACGATGCATATCCAACTTAAAGTACACAAACATTTTCAAATTTGTGATCAAACAGATTAAAGCGTTGTTTCGCAATATAGACATCAAAATTCGCAAAATAATGAACACAATAAGTAATAAATAAAAAAATGCATTTTAAGGAAATGCACTTTATGCGGGAGGTTTTTGTTTCAAAATGAAATCAGAAAGCTATTTCTGTTATTAATACATGATTGCCCATTACGTGTAGGTAAAAATTTAGCAAACAAAAGAAAAAGCTGTTACTTTAGTGTGCAAAAAAAAAATATATAATCAAAAAAAAAAAAAAAATCGAAAACCCCCCCCCCCCCCCCCGAAACAAATTCCTAGCTACGTGCCTGCAACAAGATACAATATCTTATAAATTACAGTATTAGAATCAGACAAGTTAAACAGGACATTGTAGATAAATAAATTAATTATACTTAAAATTAAATTACATATAACAGAATTTCAAAACTTTAAACAATTTTAAAACATACTAAATTTGATGGTAAATTAATTTAAGATGTCGGTATTTAAAAAAAAAAAAGAAAAAAATTAATACAAAAAATTACGAAAAATGCTGAAACAATAATTTTCTAAAATGTATTGCGTTGCTAGTGCGTTGAATATCCCAGGGAAGTTGGTTCCAGAGACGAATGGTTAAAATAAAAAATTGACACTCAGAAGCATGGTCACGGTGACGGAATTGTATTATGTAGTTTCCTCTAGTCGATCTTGCAAACTGTAAACGTTCAAAAAGATAATTTGGTTCTCTGGTCATTATAATCTTGTGTAAAAATATGAGATTTTTGAACTTAAGGTAATTACAAAAAGAGATGTTGAACACACGACATGAGTACTGAGACACATGATCAAATTTCCTAAGGCTGAAAATGTAACGTATGATGTTATTGAAAGTTGTGCTCAGTTTTCTATAATCCTTCGTGTTACATCCGGTAAAAAGCTCAGATGCGTATAATAGAGTCGGTAACAGATATGTTTTTGCCAGAAGTAATCTTACTCTTGGCGGAGTGAAATATTGAGTGGCCCACAGACTTCGTAACATACTGTATATTCTCCCACATGATTCGTTAATATGATTCGACCAGGTTAGATTTTTGTTGAAAGTAACACCGAGATTTTTTACCGCCAAGAAAAATATTTATATCATTCCCCATTGTCATTGACCTTTTCGAAATTATTATGCACTTTGATTTCCTCGGATTCAGTGTCAAACCATTCGCCGAAGCCCAAGTAAAAATTTTCCCTAGGTCATAGTTCAATTCTTGGACTTTAGAAGCAATGGTATCCTTAGAACTACTGAGATACAACTGCACATCATCAGCGTACATCTGAATATTCGAAAAGTTTATCTGAAGTGGAAGATCATTGACATATAAGGAGTATAACAGTGGCCCAAGAATGGATCCCTGTGGAACACCTCTTGAGACGAACAAAGGTTGTGAGATGGATATTAATTTAACAGATTTCAGAACGGCAGATATTTATTGGCATTAACATAGAAAATATAACAAAAAAACTCAAAATTCCATATGTTTTCGTGAGTTTTTTTTGTCCACTATATTTAGCAATTTTTTTTTTTTGCTGATTTCAGCAGAATTTTTTGCTTGCAATTAACAAAAACTTAGCTCAAATGTAAATAAATTTTAGTAGATTCCACTTCTTATCCTAATAAAATTTAGCAATAATTTTGAACTAATTTCGTCTTAGCAAAAATTTTAACAAATTTTTTTCTATTAGTTTAAATATATCGCAACTTTTTTCATCGGAATCTAAAAGTCCGGCCTGCTACTTTTAAAATTCTGTCTTCATTATTATTGGTCTTCAAAGTTTAGCAACGTCATGATGATTGTTAGTCATGATGATTGTTAACCACGTACTTGATTACTAAGAAGACAAGAATGGAGCAACATTGATGATTAATAGGTTTTGTTAAATTCTGCATATTATGGAGGCTCTAGCTTTTCTAAAACTTCGGGTTCTGACGAGATCTTTAGCCAGATCGAAATAGCTAATAAGTTTGAATTGCTTTATTTTTGTAAATGCACGGTGGTTTAATTTTTTTAGTTTTACAATATTTTTGTTTCTCTTTGAATTTTCATTCGTAATTTTTTCTAATAAATCCAATTTTTGTATGAAAATTTGAAATCCAGGCGATTAATCCAGGTGCCTTGAATCCTATTCGATTTAAAAATTAAAGATTTAAATAAAAAGTTTTTGATAACTCTTTACCCGTAAGTGGGGAGTAACATAACTGCGGGAATGAAGGGTCGATTGGTACAAAGTGACAGTTCCGTGATATATGATTCGGGGGCACGTCACGAAATGACAGGGACAAATAATTGACTGGTGGGTACCACATATATCATATAACTGGAGAAAAACTACCATAACATTAAAGTGTAGTGAGGCAACTAGGGCCATTGCAGTTGAAGTGGTTAACTGGTCATCGAACTGGCTCAAAGCCGTTAGCAGTGAATGAAAACATGGCAATTAGTACCTTGAAAGTGGACAAAACATTGAAGTTATTTTATCTGTACCTACTTTGTGACAGTAGAAATGAAAACGTAACACTGCACTAGTTCAAAAGAACTGGATACGGAACTGTTTAGATGGTGATTAGGGTTTATCAGAAATTTTAATTTTTCGCCAAACTTGGCGATTTTAAAATTCGTTTGTGAGTTAATTTTTGAAATGGCAGCTCCTTCTTTTTATAAAGAATTATGACGTGTGGGAACAAAAACACAAAAAAATGCAAAAAAAATCTAGTTTTTTACAACCTATCTAAGATCGCTAAAAATTAATCTCCAAAATCGTGAATTTTTCTAATTCCATTCTTAACCCATAAACATTATAAAAATAACATTATTTTTATTAAATAAAGAGCTTTATACATTCTACACAAAAATATGTATAAAGATGTAATAAAAATATGTTTTTCATCTCAGTAACGTATGTGACTATGAAAATGCCCAAATAGAGCTTCCAAACCCTTTACTCAGCTTTTGTGGAATTTTTGTTTTTGTTCAGTTTCTATTTCTAGACCATGTGTGAAACTTTTATATGTATGTTAATTTATATGTATGTACAAATATGTTGAAGTGTATATGGGTGTATTTGGCAAGCAATTGTTTGTTGATGGTCAGATCGAAATACATTCTCGGTTTCGTATTTATAAATTCTTGAATCAACACCTCTCGTCGCACAGCAAAGGTTAAGTGTGATGGTATGGATATGAGTTTGCTGGCGTTAACATAAATTGTTGTATTTGTGTGTGAGTGTATATGTTTTGACACATAGATAACAATAATAACGATTAATAACGATGACTGTGATTTTGATGAATATTTTGCATGATAATGACACCAATGACAAATATTGAATAACTACTGAAATATAATGACAAAATTATGGGTATTTATTTATTCAATATCAGCAGAATTCTTTTAATTAAGAAGATAACACATTACTTCAAAATGAAATTTTACAATTTTAAAACTTTTTTCTACACCGTGCTCGAATTTTTTTTTTTATTAAAACTTTAAACAATTAAGTTTTATACCGAAATAGCTAAATTTCTGAATATAAAATCAGAATTTAGAGCCTTCGTGATCGATTTGGACATATTTGTTAACCTTTTTTGTTTCTACTTTAAGGACCCCTAACAAGAATCTGAAGACAAAATAGAAAAATATAGACAAACAAAAAGTCGGTAGTGAATGGGTTGAGTGAAAGTAGCAAATTAATCTGCTAAAATCAGCAAAAATTTTGCTCATAAAAAAATGTGAAATTTTCAAAGTTTTTTTAAGATTTTTTTTTTTTAATGCTAATAAAAATTTGTCTTCTGAAATCAGAAATGTAAATTTTTATCATAAATTTCTGTTGATTGCAAAATATACTGTTGTTTTAAGCTTGTGAGCTCCAGTCATGCTTTGGACGACATTGATGTAAACATTTTTTACACTGCTTTAAATTTGTTCTTCAATTATTCAATACGTTTGGTGTATCTCTGATAAATTTTTCCAGTTTTACTAAACATTTATTAATGTAACCATTTGCGTTATCTTTTGAATCCTGGATGTTAAGTTTTTATATACCAAAGGTTTTACTTTTAAATTTAAAACCAAAAGTTTATTTTTCGTTCTTTTATCATAAATTATGATGTGAGCAAGATTATTCAAGTTCAAGATCATTTGTTTTTTGTTAAACAAAAAACCGTGCAATATTTATTTATTAATTAAAAATGGGTTCATCCGCTAAGTAAATGCTGATTTTATCTACTGACAGGTCATCACATGCTGCATTTCGCGTCACCGAAAATCTTTAGAGTTCATTTGGAGCAATTTTTGGTACTCTAATTTGTTTACCAAAAAAGTGGAGTGTAAATTGCTTTACATAGGAATGGAACGAAGATCGATAGGAATTGTAACACTGAATACGGGAAACGAAATGGAACGGGGAACTAACTTTGTATTATCCGAGTATGTTTATTTCACGTAAATAAGTAAAAAAAAAAAATAAATAAATCACCTTGTGGCTGAACAGGACCTAGCGCATTTATATTATATGGGTGTATTAATGATTCTATGGAGCAAAATTTTTGTCCGTTCTGCCCTATCTCGCTTAGTTTTGAAGATATTGGCCATTTTAAGAAATCGTCATTTTATAAAATGGCTAGTATCTCGAAAACTAAGCGGTATATCGCAAAACTGACAACATTTTTACAAAACTTAATCTCTGGAACAAGTTTCGAAAATTCAAATGTGTTAAGTGTTCCTATTCCACTCGTTCCTCTGTTCATTCCTTATCGTTCCATTTTTGACCAATGTTCCATGTTATTATCGGAGCTATTATATTGGTATTGTCACGTACGTATTTAGGTTAACAAATAATTAGGACACCCATTTCATAAAAAATTTATCTCTTTTGGGATCTAACCCGGACCATGCATATTTGTCTTATGTGGGTTAATTAAGTTTCGGAGATACTGGCCATTTTAAAAATCGCCATTTTATAAAATGACTAGTATCTCAAAAACTAAGTGAGATATCGCATAACGGACAACGTTTTTACAAAACTCAACTTGAGTAACAGTTTCCAATAATATAAATGTTTTAATTTGTTCCGATTCCACACGTTCCCCATTTCAGTCCATATAGTTCCATTTTGAACCAATGTTTCATTATATTATCGGACACCCTGTGGCTGTTTTTGTTTTTGTAACTCTCATCGACTTCACCATTAGTGTTTCGAAAATCTTATCTGCCAATTGTAATTTAAAAATTCGAATGAATTTTTTCACCACAAATCGAATTAAAAATGGAATGCACTCAATTTCTTAAGGTTAAAAAAATTTAGAGATTGAATTCTTATAGCTGCGATTATATATTGTTCTTAAAATGATTTAAAATCTGAGTGGCATGGAATCGTACGGTTCCGTAGATTTTCCCATATAATAATTGATAGTTAAAAACGTAAGTGAAGTATTACTGCTGGGTAACCATTGGTTGATCAAATTTGCTAGCACTGGCATAAGATGGGCTAGAAACGAATTTCCAACCTCGGGCAAGCTAAAAATATTTTGGTCTTAAAATATCTTTTTCCAGAACAAAAAATCAATTTTATAGAAAAAACAAAAATATTAAAAAGTATACAGAAGTCATAAAAAATGTATGGCTGTAATCGGGATCGAACTGAGAACCTTCTGACTACAAACTTTTTTTAAACAAAGCATAATCATTTTTTTATAAAATAATGCTCTACTATACTTTCGAACGTTTGGGAATTTCTAACTGCATAGCACTTTGAAAAACTTTTTGTCAGCGTTAGCATAATGGTCTCACACGATTCGTTGCCAATGTTTTTTTACTTTGTAGACCATTGAAATTATTGTAAACAAATTCTGGAAAACCGGAACTGGTAAAGCATCTCAAACAAGTGTGTTAGTTTTACAATTCCTCGGTTAGCCGGTGGTATACCAGTGCTTGATTTTGTGTGCACTGGCAGTTTTTGACTGGGTGTTTGTACATATAGATGTATACATATTTGTGTATGTGTACGTGTGTATATGCTTTAAATTCCTGCATTGCAAAATAGCTCTTGTTATGTTTGTTTTATGGTTCAATCAACAAAATGGTAGGTAGTTATAAATAAATCAATAAAATTCAGTTTATATCTGTATGCGTCATTCCATGTAAAACCGAGGGATTTTTTACAATACGATTAAAGCTTGCTTTAAAATTTGCCACACGTATTCTTATATCAAAAATATTTGACACGTATGTTTGGAATATACAAAAGTTTTTAAAATACATCAATTTTAATATCGGACCCTTTTTATTTGTTTTTTAATCGTAAAAAAAATAAATAAAAAAAAATTTTACAAAAATACATGTCAAATATTTTGAGATAAGAATACGTCTAACAAATTTTAAAGCAAACTTAAATCGTATTATAGAAAATCCCTCGGTTTTACATGGAATGCCACATACAGATCTAAATTCGAAGCAAATAAAATCTTTCATTTTGACATGGAATGCCTCATATACAGCAAATATAAGACGGAATACATCAGCTAAATATTGCCATGAACATGAAGCATCAATATTTAACATTACTCCTTTGAAATGGTCAAATTGTTCGATGAGGATATTAAAAATGTATTATATACATATTACTGGCCCTTTGTTCCAACTAGGAATTACAGGATTATATATATATATATATATATATATATATGTATGCACAGCGCATAGTTTAGGGACACGCCCAAAATTGTCGCCGAAATATGCGGTGTATAGACAAAATTGTCCTCATCTTAAACGCTAGATGTATGAAAAGGCGCGAAAATTTTGGGGACAGTCCCCAAAGTAAGCAAATGTCCCTAAACTATGCGGGGGAATGAATAAATGTCTCTAGAGTATGCGGTGTACATACATATATATATATATATATATATACAGTGGGCCCTCGGTTAGCGAACACAATTCGTTCCAGAAGCGTGGTCGTTATGCGAAACGTTCGTTAAGCAAAACCATTATTTCCATATATATCAGTGCAAAATAAAATAATTCGTTCCAAGTCGGAAAAAGTACACACTAACATATTTCAACATCAATATTTATTGAAAGTAATATAACATATATTTATCAACATTTTTAAGGAACTGAATGAGACAATCTGCAATGGAAAAAAACGAAAAAATTACAAAAACATAATTTTGTATGATACCTGGACGCATACCTAGTTCTTCTTTAACAAAAAACTGTCTAGATTCGTTTGTTTTTGGCGACGCTTCAAAATTTGTTGAAAATGCGATACAGCATTATCATTGAATAAATCTGTTGCGCGTTTAGCCACTGTCTGATTGGGGTGATGCTTTTTAATGTTACGTTACACTTTCACAAAAAATAACACGTCTTGTTAATTGTATGAACACAAGTGATGCTAAAGCTAAACACAAACAGAGAAATTTTATGCGCAATTCGGTAGTTCCCCTTTTTTAGCAAAATCAAATAATGAACATGTACTATATGTTTGTATGTCTCAACACGTCTTCTTAATTGTATGAACACAAGTGATGCCAAAGCTGAACACCGACAGAAGTTTTTCGCGCAATTCGGTATTTCCCATTTTGCTTTGGTCGTTATACGAAACTTTGTTCGTTAAGCGAAACATTTTTTTTTTAATGTGTTCGTTGTGCGAAATGTTCGTTAAGCGAGGCGTTCGTTAACCGAGGGTCGACTGTATATACATATATACATAGTAGAGCGGCATTTTTTTTTTTAACTTTCGATTTTTATCAAATATTGTTGGGATTATTGTAAAACTAGGTCTAATGGTTAGGAGTTGCGAATTTAAAAAAAAATCGGAAAATTTTTCTTAATAAATAAAAATATGTCTTGAGACACATAATTTTTAATTAAATTTGATATGCTAAGCACGAATATTTAAAAATTTTTGAAATTGGACTAACGATTTTAGAGATATTGCGACTTGATTTTTACTAAAAATTTAGTTTTTTTCTCCATTCTAAAACTTAAAGTGCGGTAATTTGTTATTGTTTTTGGGTTTTCTTTGATATTTCAAATGGTAAATCATGCTTCTAGACGAGAACAATTAATTCTCATTGAGTTTGTGATTTGACCTAACAAATATTTTTAGAAATGCTAAGAATGTTGTCCCCTGATGATTTCCTTAGACAAGAATGAAATCAGAATGGGGAGCAGCCTACAACAAATTATTGTTCACAATTTGTTAAATAAGTTTTCGGAATAAGTTTGTAATTTTGCATTTGAACTTGCAAAAACTATAAATTAAATTGTGATTAACTAAGTTTAATTGATAAAAATTTAAGTAAAATTGTAAATAACGAGAAAAATATTCGAACTATCACTTAAAAATGTAAAAGAAGTTTTTAATTAATTTATAATTTCTTTGATTGCAAATGAAAATATTCAGCATCAGTAGCAAATTTTCAGCATTTTAATTAGAAAACTTTAATTTATTTAAAGTTTTCTTGATTTCAACTGATGCGGCCAATAAATATAACAGACTCGTTTATATCGTAGCTAGAAAACTATAATAAATTTTAAGTTTATCATAGTTTTACCACATTTACAAGTAATACACGAGTTGATATAATCAAAATCCAACCAATTATAATCGTTATTTTCTACAAAACTACTTGACTAATAAAAATAAAATTTATGATTTAAGTAGGCTATTTATTATCATCTCATTTTATTTTAATAAAAATATTTTTGAGATTTAATATAGTTTTGTCAAAAATGGCTTCTGAGCTTAATGGAAGAAAACTTCTGCTGCGCGAATATAAAAAAAATATAAGTGTTTCCATACGTTTGATAGCAAAAAATGTTAAGTAAATATATTCCACGGTAAGAAAAGTTATGACAAACTTTAATGGACGCTTGTCAACATAAAGAAAGAGTGGAAGTGATAGTGAGCATGGCCGATGGCGTTTAAAAGCAGCAAAAAAGCTACTAAAAGCTTTTTAATAGGATCTTAAGGCTATATGCAATAAGTCCCAGGTGCAAAAAGTCCCAGTGCAAAAGCTCCCAATGAAATAAATTTAAAAAAATTAAATAATTTCCAATACAAAAATGAAACAAATCCTAAGTTTTGGTTGTTATTTCATCATGAAATAATTTCCAAAGAATAAAAATGAAATAACTCCCAAAAATAGTCCATATAACACAAATAAAGTAAGGGCGTATCGTTATATTCCCCAAAGTCGTATTGCCCAAAAACCAAAATGACATATTGCCCAAATGTCCGCATATCCCCCAAAATTGTGGATGTTAATATGTTATAACGACCAAATCAATGGCAGAAAATCCAAAACTATTTTTTGGGTGCTATGGCATTTTATTTTGAAAAAACTTTTTTTTTGGGCGCTATGATGGTAAAAAAAGAAGTTATTGCCCAAAATCATAATTTATTTTTTTTTTTTAAATGTCATAAGACATAATGTCTTTTGTGTCGCACGCAGAAAAAACTTTATTTCACGAAGCCGCCTGCCGCTTTCTACGGAGGAAAAAAACCCCTAAAAGCGGCCGAAGGCCGCCACCCAGAAGAACTTCTTTTTCAGATCAGATGTCGAATCCGTTGAAATCTTATATTTTAAGGACATCAAGTAACATTTATTTGACCTGTCATAACTTTTTATGTCCCAAAATATCAACCCACACCAAGATTTATTGTTTTTTAATGATTATTTTTTTAAAAGTCTATTTTATTAAAAATGTTACGTATACATTAGTGTCTAAACGTTAAATACACAGAAGGCCACTGATCTACTCTTTTATTTAAGATAAAAAACAATCAATTAGATGTTTAAATGACAAAGCTTATGACTGGTCAAATTATATTACTTATTGTCTTAAAAATAAGATTTCAACGGATTCGATATTGGATTTGTAAAAACAAGTTTTTCTGTGTGGCCTTCGGCCGCTCTTAGGGTTTTTTTCCTCCGTAGAACGCGGCAGGCGGCTACGCGAAATAAAGTTTTTTCTGCGTGCGACACAAAAAAATAAAATTGAAGCAATTTTTTTAAGTTTCCTTAAAACTCTTTTGTTTGATTTCATGAATCAGCCTTGACATTTAAGGTCTTATGACATAAAAAAAAAAAATTATGATTTCGGGCAATAACATCTTTTTTTACCGTCATAGCACCCAAATTTATTTTGGTCAAACAAAAAACCGTCATAGCGCCCAACAAAAAATTTAATTTCGTCCAAATCAATGTCGTATTGCCCAAAAACAAGAAAATTTTTACAACAACAATTTACATATAATTTTTTTTGGGCGCTATGCCGTTTTTTTCTTGGGCAATATGACTTTGGGGAATATAACATTAGGCCTTCAAAATTTGTTAAAGAACAGATTAAGTTAGGTCAATTTAAGAAGATCATCAAAATATTTTGAAAGATCCCGTTATAGGAACCGTTTAGAATATTAATAATATTAAAAAAATAATAAATGTTTGAAAATGAAATAACTCCCACAGCAAATGAAATAACACCGAACAAGAAAATAAAATGAAATTAGTCCCACGCTAAGTTCTGTTGGGACTTATTTCATTTCGGAATTACTGCATTATGAAATAACACCTAATAACAAAAATGAAATAACTTTTAAAAAAATTAAATAACTGCAAAAGAACTGGGTATTATTTCATTTGAAATTACTCCCAAATTTGTATGAAAAATTTTTGGGACTTATTTATTTTTTTTTTTATGGGACTTTTTTACCTGGGAGTTATTGCACAGAGCCGATCTTAACATTTAAATTCGAGCAATCGCGTGTAGAATCAAGAAATCGCAAAATGTTGGTCAGAATGTCAAAAAAAAAAAATAATCGACTCAAGTGATCCAAAGCTCAGTCATGTCCAGACAGGAATGCAAAACAAAATTTTACAGCAAAAGCACGCAGTCGACGCCTTTACGAAAAACAATTAACAAAATATAATTGCGTGATAATGGCTGATGAAACATATTGCTTTGCAAACTTCCGGTCCATTGCAGGACAAGACTTTTACGCAGTATGTAGTCGTGGCGATGCTCCAATCAATCTAGAATATTAGGTCCAAATTTCCAAAAAAAGTACTTCGTTTGGCAAGCAATTTGTTCTTGTGGGAGAAAATCAAGTCCTTTTTTTACAACTGGTACAATCAATGGTGAAATTTATAGAGAATAAAGCTTTAAAAAACTTCTGTTACCATTTGTAAGATCTCACACTACAAAACCGTTATTTAGGCCTAACCTAGCCAATTATCATTAAGCAAAAGACACAATTGAATGGTATAACAACAACAAAATAGACTTTGTACAAAAAGAAAACAATCTACCAAATTCTCCAGAACTACATCCAATAGAAGAATATTCGTCAATTCTAAAAGGAACTTTAAAGAAAACAGGAATAGCAATGTCAACTGTAGAATAGTTCAAATCTAAATGGAATTTGGCAGCCAAAACAGTGGATGAAAGTCTCGTGCAAAAACTAATGGAATGGAAAAAAAGTGCGATGTTTTGCTTACAAATCGACTTTTAATTATTTTTTTTACATTTTATTAGTTAGTGTAGATAAATATAATAAAATAATAAAACAACTTTAAAAGCTATCTTCGATAATTTTTATATAGAAAACAAAGTGGTTCGATTTTGGTTATGTTAACCTTTATCATATTTATAAGTTATATGCTATAAGTAACAAGTTATATGGTCTATGTTATAAATTTTTGTAACTGGTTTTGCCTCAAAGCGCCCTTAAAACTTTGTCAGGATCTAAATCCTAGACAGTTGAAGATATTTTAAATTTTTTAATTTTGTAAAATTCTGTGAACAAATCTTTATTCATCAAGAATACATTTTTTAAAATTAACCGATTTTTTTTTTTTTTTTTTTAAATATCGTGTTTTTGACCATTTTTTAAATGATCATATGGCAACAACAACATTTTAATTTTTAAAATACCTTAGTATTTAAATAAAACTTTCTGTTGTGAGTGAAAACGGAATAAATTTTTGAATATGTTTGACTTTGTGTATTTGAAAATTTGATGGTAGTATGTTTACTAAATATTTCTTATTTCGGAAAATATTAGCTATAGTTACCGAACATTACATAATAATAAATTTTTTTATTAGATGAACTGAAATAGTCATGGCAGAAAAACAAAGTTTTAAATTTAAAAAAGA
Organism: Delia radicum; assembly: GCA_021234595.1. Taxonomy (NCBI): domain Eukaryota; kingdom Metazoa; phylum Arthropoda; class Insecta; order Diptera; family Anthomyiidae; genus Delia; species Delia radicum. The sequence continues at coordinate 148,290,077 of CM037855.1, forward strand.
AAAAATGTCTTTATTTTACATCTTCCATTACTACAGTTCAAACATTTTAAAAATTGGTTCAGATTTACAGAAGTTACACGCCTCGAAAGATTTTTTATACACGAGGTTATTAACTTTGACAACCTGTAAGTAAGTACGCCCTGTACTAAAACAGGGTTACACAATCATCATATTTCAAAATATTAACACCTATTTTATAATTTCCAAGTAGATTCATTCTTACCGCATCAGTACACTCAGGGAACTTCTGCTTTAAAAACATGTAGTTGTTTGGGTTGTAATACTGTTTCTTTATTTTTAATGTAAATGTCAGTCATTTGTAGAACAAATACAATTGTTTACTAACCTTGTAGTTTATTTAAAAAACAAACGACATCAAATGACTGTTTTATGATTTTACATTCAGTTTTTACAGTTGTTTTTTGGTATTTAAAAAAAAATAAAATAAATGTTAGTTTATTTTTTACTACCATGTGGTTCATTTTTACTACAATTTTTAGTCATTTTTTGAACATTAAAAAACAAATGACAATGTTAGTTGAATTTACTGAAATGTGAGTCTTTCTTTAAGTGACATTTCATTTGTTTTTAACTACATTTGCAGTGGGGTTTACCTACTTAGCATTCTACGTGTAGTTTATAAATTCTGTATTTATTTCCATTATTTTTTATTAATATCCCACTGTATACTGTTGTGGTCCTAAATATTGCATAGCTACAGTAGAATTAATAAATAATAGTTCATTAATAAATCTAATTATAGTTATTATTTTCAAGACATATTGTCCCCTAAAAATAATTTTAATGGAAAAACCATTAAAAAGATTAAATGTTTATGAAAAAAATATCCAAGCATTTTTATAAATCATGAATGGCAGCACGTCATAGATCCGTTGAACATTTTCAACCAAACTTTGCAGAAAAATAGAACCATGCTTCATTAATAAATGTCTGTAACTGGTTTTGCCTTGAAAAGTTGTGAAGATATAAATCAGGATATAAATTCTATAATTTTTTTATGTGATTTTTTTGAATTTTTTTATTTATATCAAAAATAAATTGTGTAAGATTAACCGATTTTTATTTATTTTTTTTTTTTTTTAATATCGGGTTTTTGAACATTTTTTAAAATTATCATATGGCAACCCTGAAATTGTTTAATAAAAACTATGTATTATTTATGTTTTGGAATATTTTTGACTTTGTTCTTTATTCCCAATTGTAGTCAAGATATTGAATAATTTTAGGAATTCTAAATCACTTAATTTTCCATATACGGCAGTGAAATGTACTGAGTCGAAAAATGGAAACTGTGTCAGTAATGAGTTAAATTAAAGTCAAAAGAACATGCATAAAACAAAAAGTCAACGTTTGACAAAATATCAGTATGTCTGGCTTTTTTTTTTTTTAATAATTCATGAATATTTTAATAAGATTAAATGGAACAGGTGTTGTGTACGAAGAAAAGACTTAACAAAAACATGGGAGAACTTAAATTGAGGAAAATTAAACAATAAATAAAAAGCACTTGAACATAAACTTTAATGAAAAAACCAAGGACGCAAAATAATTATTATTATAATTGAGAGTTATTTGAAAAGTTGGTTTATAACTAGTAAGCAGCAATGCTATTTAAGAATAGCTTCGAAAGAAAGAGCATGTTATCAGTTGGTTCTTTCAAAGTACGTATGTTGAAAATAATGTTCAACTTTAAAAAATTTTAAAAACATAAAAAACTGTTCTCTATTGAAATAAATCAAAATGAATATTGAAGTGAAAGGTATTAACATTATTTTAAAATAATTTTTATGACTTTAGTTTGTTGTGTATTTTTTTTAAAAAATTAATAAGTTTTCGGTGCTTTTGTGAGTATTTACTAGTCCATATATTTCAATTTCAGTTAAAGTTTTAATTGTGTTTCCCCTTGATTGCTTCACTCAGAGAGAACATATGATTGAACATGATTGCGGATACGAAATTATCGTATTATGATCCTAGTTATTATGTACGTGATTCTGGCTGATCATATTATGATTACGGAGCAAAATTGCATCACCATTTAAGATCATAATATGATTGCTACAATAATATTATGATTGCCATACATTCCAATCATAAGATGATACTCTTAAACTGTTATAATATGACGTTCTTTTCTCTTCGTGTTCATTATGATTTTTTCTTGATATTAGGCAACATTTTAAAACTCTAAACTATTTAAAATCAGGTAGCACCAAATACCACTCTTTTTGTGTAATCGCCCACAGATCAAAACGGTCTCATTGTTTTTGCGACAACTTTCTGCTGTGCAACTGTGTGTGGTGTTGTTGTTATGGGCGGTGTTGTTATGGGCGGTGTTGTTGTTATGTTCTTTGCAATGGAATGATGTATGTATGCATGTGTGATCATGTATGGATTTATAAACAATAAAACTTGTTTAAGGTGCATCATCGGTTATTAGGAACTAATTTGAAAGTCCCTACGTTTTGGTAACGATTTCAATGGGAAAAATATCTGTTTATACGAACTCGCTTAAGACGACCTATAGGTTAAGACGAACTGTTTCGGGCAGTCTCACAAACCAAATTTAATACAATTTTCCACTTTTGTAACAAACTCACCCATATTTTAGAAGTTTTTCTTAAATTTCTGTGAATTTTAAACCGAACGCACAATTTTTTTTTTCATATGTATTCTGAAATATCTTTTTACGAAATCAAATGAAAAAATTTCAGAAGAATTCCTCATTGACGACCTTTAAAAGACATTTATTTTATATCCTTGAAAAAAAGTATCAAAAGTATACACTCTTAAAATGTTTGTAAATTCACTACTATAAAATATGTAAAATTTTGTGTAATTTTACAAAAACCGTCTAAATTTAGACACAGAGTGCACAACATTATTAAATATACATTTTGTTAGCAAAAATACACAAAAAAAGTATTAATGCATCGATTTTTATTTACAATTACATATTTTGTTGTATGCAAACGTATGTAAATTTACCCCAATGTGATGTAATAAAATATCCACATTTGATTATTTTGAAAAAATCTAATAATAAATTAGAAAAAGAAATATATAAAATGTAAAAATTAGTAACAACGTTTATATTATTGTATAAAATGGAACAATATATCAATTGGATATTAGCCCAAGTGAATATTGTGACCAGTCAATGCATAAGCAACTATAAGTCCATCGCAATATGTTCCAGCAGAATGTTTTATTTCACCAAACGAAATGTCATCCTGATTGATAACAATGTCATCCTTATTTCTGTTTTTAAGGCTGAAAACAGATTTGGCGAGTATTCCGTAAAAGCTGATAAAGAGGCAACAACATCTTCTTGACAAGAAGTCAAAAAATAAACAACATCAAGTTCACCATAAAAGCTAACATTTCTGTAGAAAAAAATCAAAATTCAAAAACTTTCCCTTAAAGTCTGAGAAAAGTTTTTGGATTCTTACACTTTTTCTGCAGAATAAGTTGACAGAATATAAAAATTTGTGTATAGTTAAAATCATTTAGAAATGTCTAAGTTTGCAACATACATATTATTAAATGTTACTATACATTTTATAACTTTATTAATAAATTATTTTCAAAATAATTTTATTCTCTTATTTTTGGGCTGTATATTGAATTTTATGGTATAGTAAGATTACATGCTATTTCTAAAAATGTTTTACACAATTTCAGTGTAAATATACACATTTTGTAGTGTAGTGAGTAAACTAGTTCATATGAATGCTTGAGGTTTGGCATGGGATTGTTACCGCTTTCAAAACGTGTTCTGATGATGGGAACCTAGAAAATTCCCGAAATAGATCTATCAACACATTCCTGAAAGGGTCAAATAATAAATTTGAAAACAAAAACTCTATAGATTATTTGTTAGGACAATATCCTAATGAAGAAATATAGAGTATATGGCCTCGAACTTGAATAATTTTCATTTTCATTGCACAATTAAAGGTCGAAAAAACATAATTTTTATTTTTAATAAAAATTATAACAAACTTGTGAAAAAAGGCAAAGTACCGCCTAGTTTACTTTCCCTGTTTTGTTAACTAACTTAACAAAATATAAAAAAGGAGAGAGAAACAAAAAAACGTGTATTGAATATCCACCAGAGGTGGATCTTGCACATCAAACAAGTTTTCAATTTATTTTTTGATCAATGGTTATAATCTTTAATTTCAAACTCATATGTATATTAGTTCTCATGTAGTGAGTAAACTAGTTCATATGAATGCTTGAGGTTTGGCATGGGATTGTTACCGCTTTCAAAACGTGTTCTGATGATGGGAACCTAGAAAATTCCCGAAATAGATCTATCAACACATTCCTGAAAGGGTCAAATAATAAATTTGAAAACAAAAACTCTATAGATTATTTGTTAGGACAATATCCTAATGAAGAAATATAGAGTATATGGCCTCGAACTTGAATAATTTTCATTTTCATTGCACAATTAAAGGTCGAAAAAACATAATTTTTATTTTTAATAAAAATTATAACAAACTTGTGAAAAAAGGCAAAGTACCGCCTAGTTTACTTTCCCTGTTTTGTTAACTAACTTAACAAAATATAAAAAAGGAGAGAGAAACAAAAAAACGTGTATTGAATATCCACCAGAGGTGGATCTTGCACATCAAACAAGTTTTCAATTTATTTTTTGATCAATGGTTATAATCTTTAATTTCAAACTCATATGTATATTAGTTCTCATGTAGTGAGTAAACTAGTTCATATGAATGCTTGAGGTTTGGCATGGGATTGTTACCGCTTTCAAAACGTGTTCTGATGATGGGAACCTAGAAAATTCCCGAAATAGATCTATCAACACATTCCTGAAAGGGTCAAATAATAAATTTGAAAACAAAAACTCTATAGATTATTTGTTAGGACAATATCCTAATGAAGAAATATAGAGTATATGGCCTCGAACTTGAATAATTTTCATTTTCATTGCACAATTAAAGGTCGAAAAAACATAATTTTTATTTTTAATAAAAATTATAACAAACTTGTGAAAAAAGGCAAAGTACCGCCTAGTTTACTTTCCCTGTTTTGTTAACTAACTTAACAAAATATAAAAAAGGAGAGAGAAACAAAAAAACGTGTATTGAATATCCACCAGAGGTGGATCTTGCACATCAAACAAGTTTTCAATTTATTTTTTGATCAATGGTTATAATCTTTAATTTCAAACTCATATGTATATTAGTTCTCATGTAGTGAGTAAACTAGTTCATATGAATGCTTGAGGTTTGGCATGGGATTGTTACCGCTTTCAAAACGTGTTCTGATGATGGGAACCTAGAAAATTCCCGAAATAGATCTATCAACACATTCCTGAAAGGGTCAAATAATAAATTTGAAAACAAAAACTCTATAGATTATTTGTTAGGACAATATCCTAATGAAGAAATATAGAGTATATGGCCTCGAACTTGAATAATTTTCATTTTCATTGCACAATTAAAGGTCGAAAAAACATAATTTTTATTTTTAATAAAAATTATAACAAACTTGTAAATATACACATTTTGTTTGTACTCTAATTACGCATGTATAATAATTTTTTGTACACATTTGTAGTAAATTCACCGAACTTATAGTAGGAGTACAGTTTTCTATTATAAGTTTTGTAAATTTAAACAAAAATTAATTAGAGTGTAAATTTCGCTCATCTTGACTATTTATTAAGAACACAAAATAACTCGATTTGCCAGGAGGAATCGATCTGGAATTTAGTCCGTAATTTTTCAAATTTAAATTTTTCCAAGCTCGTTAAAAACTGCGTTCTGTTGGCAAATTTGTTTAAAAAAGTCCAATTTTCCCACTGTGCATGGGGTGGTAGGGGGTGGGTATGGAGGTTTCAACCACGCAAATTTCATCATTAAATAATTTCCACATTGTTATAAACCGTGAACAAAGCTTCACGTTGATATCTCTACTGCACACAGAGAAAAATTAAGCTATTTGCCAACTGAACTTCTGCTGTAAATATCAATCAACAATCATTTATAGAATGACTACTAGGGTGGAGCAATTAGTATGGAAGGAAAAAAATCTTAATGGGCGCTTCACGTTTCTGATTCTTGGGATTGTACTGAGCAAAAAAGTCCACTAGACCATACGTCTACGGTGAAAATCGAGCTTCCACATTTTGACTTTACGGCAAAAAAGGCCTATTTTGAAATTAAAAATTTACCCCTTAAACCCCACCCACAAATATGATGCTTTAATCTGCTAGATAATCTTTCAAAGAAGAGATTGATACCATAATCTTGGATAAGCTCCTCCTACTTCCTGAGATATGTCCATCCCACACATTGTTACTTTCACAAAATACGGCTAAAAAGTCAAAATGTGGCAGCTCGATTTTCACCGTAGACGTATGGTCTAGTGGACTTTTTTGCTCAGTACAATCCCAAGAATCAGGAACCTGAAGGAATTACAGGATTATATATAAAGGGTCCGCCAAATAACTTTTTTTTTTGAAAATGCTATAAAAAAAACTACTGAATATTTTCTCAAATTTTTTTTTTTTTTGAAAGTACAATCCTTCCGGTTAATAATGGAAAATAATTTCATTCAAATGGCTGCCTCGGCTGGCCATGCAGTAGCCTACACGATCGGTCCAATTTTTTAACCACATTATCGAATTATCGATTGTGTGCAGCTGTATTTCACCAATGGCTTCACTAATATTGTCCTTTAAAGCGTCAATTGTCTCTGGCTTGTTGGCGTAACACTTATCTTTGACGGCACCCTAAAAATAATAGTCCAACGGTGTCAAATTGCAGCTCCGAGGTGCCAAACGACATCAGCTCTGCGGCTGATAATGTGATCTTTAAAAACAGGGCGCAAAACATCGAGTGTAGCTTCGGCTGTATGGCACGTAGCGCCGTCCTGTTAAAACCAAATGTTGCCAATATCCTCCTCTTCAATTTTTGTGAACAAAAATTCGTTCAACATGACCCGATAACGATCGTCATTGACTGTAACGGCCACTCCTTGCTCACACATTCTGCAACAAGCGTATACACAACCATATTCTTTCAGCGGAAGGATAAAACTAATTATCTGTCAAATCAGACATGAGCTAAGTGTTAAAATTGAGTATAATCATGACGGTGTTGTTTTAGAATACTTTGCCGGTATTGCAAGAAATTGAAAATTGTGTATGTATAGTTTTATCCTTATAAATTTAATGTATGCTAAAAAAATTTTAAATCTATTCACTGTTCGTAAACTAAACATTCCACTTAAATCATTTTTGTATTAAAATTCAAAATCCATTGAAAATAACGTGAAATAATTAGAATTCAAGAAAATGTTTATATAAAAAAAAAAATGATTTAGTTTCACTGATTAATGAAAATGGTTTCAAATTTAAATTGCATTGCCATTTGTAATGCATCAATTAAGAAAAATATGTACCATTGAAAAATAGGCTTTCAAAATTGTGAAAAATCGCTCAAATCAGGGATGAAAAGACCTCGCTCAGACTTATGCTTATTTCAAATAATTAGTTATCTTCTTATTTCTGAAACTAATTATTATCTTTTTTCTGGTTTGATACTAAGTATAATAGAACGAAATGGAATGGAACGAGTGGAATTAACACACTAATCACCGAGAACAAAATGGAATGAAACGGCGAACGAAAATTGAATTTAGCGTGAACTCGTTAGTATTATCACCAGGGACCGGAAGTTCATGCAAATGCCTGTGTTTTTCCTTAAGTCTGAGAACAGGATAAATAAAATATCTTTGTGAATTAAAGAATTTGTTTTTAAATGGCATTGGTATTTTTATTGCATATTTTCACTTTTTTTGCCATACATGCATATTTTTACTGCATATTATTATTTTGCTTTAAATGCATATATTTATATTTCTTAGGTTCTCGTAAAAAATAAACTACTATATTTTTTTATATAAATTTTTAATCGGGTTTTTAAATGCATATTTTTCAATACAATATACAGAGAATATATTAAGCAATTAAAATGATCTTTAAAATTTAATTAAAATGACTTAAAAACATAAATATTAATTAATTTAAAGTGCATTACTGTTCGCGGCTTTAGTCAATTTTCTTCGAAACTATCAAAATCAACTTTTGAAAAGGGATATGTGATATAAACTCAGCAAATCTATACACCTTGACGTTGTGTGGTCATTTTCCATATTCAAGAACCTTTTGAGAACAAATAGATTAAATTTTACGTTTGAAAATTTATAAAAAAAAAAAATTATTTATACAAGGTGGCGCAAAAGTAATCCTCCTATCAGCAAATGCTATAAATTTTGCGATTGGGCCCTAATGTTAGTTCTGTTTTGACATTTGTGTAGTAAACACATGCAAAATACACGTTAATAAACAATGTTACGCTACACTGATCCAGAACGCGGAATATTGGTGACTATTTATTTGACCAATAATCGGTCGGTGACTTTGGCACAACGTGAATTTCGTCGCAGATTTCCTGGCCGTCCAACGCCTACTGGTGAAACACTGCGACGTTTAGCCGCTCGCCTCGAAGAGACTGGCACAACACGAGATGCTGCCAGGCGTGGCAGACCCCGGAGTAGCCGTTCTGCAGAGAATATTGCTGCTGTAGCCGAGGATGTCATGGAAGCGCCGTCGACATCGACCAGACGACGTGTCACGCAAATGGGTATCAGTCGACGGTCTTTACAGCGAATTTTGGTACAAGATTCGAATATGTTTCCGTACAAAGTCCAGACGGTGCATCAGCTGTTAGCTGCTGACCGCCAATAGCGTGTAACATACCCTCAAGCCATCCTTAATCACCACCAAGAGGAAGATGATTTTTCATCAAAAATAATCATGAGTGATGAGGCCCATTTCCATCTTAGCGGGTACGTAAATAAGCAAAATTTACGCTTCTGGTGCACTGAAAACCGCGTTTAACCCACGAAGAGCCATTAAACCCGCTCAAAGTCACTGTATGGTGTGCTGTTTTCGCTGGAGGAGTCATCGGACCTTTTTTCTTCGAAGACGTCGCGGGCCAAACGGTTACTGTGAATGGTGAGCGCTACAGAGCAATGATCAACGAGTTCTTTTAGCCGCAACTTGATGAATTGGGATTGGAAAACATGTGGTTCCAACAGGACGGTGCAACGGCACACACTGCACGTGCCACAACCGATATGCTGAATGATGCATTTCCCGGGCGCCTAATCTCCCGTTTTGGCGATTTGCACTGGCCAGCAAGATCGCCTGATTTGACCGCTCCAGACTTCTTTTTGTGGGGCTTTTTGAAGTCGCGGGTTTATGTCAACAAGCCTCAGACTCTTGCAGCTCTTAAAGACAATATCCGTCAAGAATGTGAGGACCTATCGCCGGAAGTTTTGGCCAAAGTGATGGAAAATGCCATAAAAAGGGCTCAAATTACAATCAACTGTGGCGGCGGCCATTTACATGACATCATATTCTCGACTTGATGTAAAAAAAAATTAAAATACCAAATAAAAATAATCCACAAGAAGAATCAAAGTTTTTCATTTTATTTTTAAATTACAGCCAAAAAACATCGGAAGGTTATTTTTGCGCCACCTTGTATAAAGATTTTATATAAGTTTATTTAATGAAACGAAAATAATGAGACAGAATTATGTTGTTTTTGTCTCAAATAGAACTAAACAAAATTTTAAGTGCATATTTTTTAAATTTCTAGTGAATATGATAAGATTTTTATGCATATTATAGGCGCCTAAAACATACTTTTTAAGTGCATGATGTTCCCGACCCTGATTATCACACCTATTGGTAAAAAAAGTCACCATGTGACAAATTTCTAAAAATAAATCCTTCGGGATCCCTCCCAAAAACGGACAAAATGTTTGCTCCTCAGGAGTATTGGTTTACCCTAATATTACAAATAGGCTTCAGGAAGGATCGCGAGGAATTCATTTTTTTGAAACAACCACAGGGTGTCTAAATTATTTGTTTACGTACATGAAAATACAAATTTAAACAACTACGATAATATAGTGGTCCAAAATGTAAAGATATTTAATGGAACAGGGAACTAGTGGAATCGGAACAATTAACACATTTGTGTTACCGATACGTGTTATGCAGAACAAGTTTTGCAAAAATTTTGTCCGCTTTTCAATATTTCGCTCATATGTGAAGTGATTCGAGGTCATACATGTCCATATACTACCATATAGAATTCATATATGTTCAAAACAGTTCATATGTGATCATATATATAAATATTACCTCAAGTTTCATTAATGTACATGTATGACCATGTATGGAAATGTATAGATATGTATGATTATATATGTATATATTACCTCAATTTTCGTTAATGCACACAGATGAATATATATGATTCTGTATATGACCATATAAGAATGGTTTCTGAATACATATGAATCATATATTTATGCATGTGGACATGTATGAAGCTTGTGTGTTCATGTATCCATATATTTCGATTTTTAACAGTGATGGAGTTTTTTTAAATTGCCATCTCCAAACGACATAGGGCAAGACGGACAAACCGAAAAAGATCCAAAGGATTTAATTTTTCCAGGGTGATTTTTTGTTTTTAACAGTGATGGCGTTTTTTTAAATTGCCGATATCTCCAAACGACATAGGGCAAGACGGACAAACCCAAAAAGATCCAGAGGATTTAATTTTTCCCATGCGGCCACAGGGTGATTTTTGTTTACTTTTAATATAACTAAATTTAGATATTCCGAAAAAACAAAATTCGTCCCCACTTCAATAGAATTTCGTTACATGTAACTAATGTTCCAATTAAACTCATTCCCCGTTCCATTAAATTTGGTTCCCAATATTATTCACTTCAATTCCACTATTTGATTGTTTTATTCCATATCGTCTCGAATTCAATTCCATCCATACAATGATATCTTAAAAAAAAATTATGTATTTTTACTTTAGAACCCAACAAATGTTTTTTTTATCAATTGAAATGCTTATTGTAAAAACTTGATAAGCCAGTTTGACTATTTTCTGGTTTTTACTGTTTTCTAGACCTCCATAAACAATTTTTTGGAATAAATCTTTTTTTAAAGTAGTTTTGCTATTTTAAAAAATGTGCTTCGAGTAACAATAAATCTGGCGTTTTATTAAGGAATTGTGGGTGTAGTAATCCAAAAATAATGCATAGTAATGCCTACTTTATCGGTTTTTATGTGACTTTTCCCGAAGACCCTTTTTCCCGGGACAACTCTGTGTTAGATTAAGATTTATGAATTTTTTTTTTTAAATTTTCGAAATCAGAATTTTCCAAAATTCATCAATATGTTTTTTTCAGAAGCAGCCTCGTGTTCACTATATAGACAATATGGATATCAAAATTTTTGTTTTCTTGAGTACTTTAATCGTGTGTACAAATAAATCTTTGTTTTGTTTGTTTTGTTTTTAAAGAAAGACAAGTTTTCATACAAAAACAAATGAATCTTGATCCCCACTTTTGAACCCTTAAACGTGAGATTGGGCAGCTAAAAAAATACATGTCTCTATTTTGTGTTCCTTTACAACATATCCTGGGTTCATTAAAATCCTTGTAAGTAAAAGTTTTAAAAAATTAAGCTTGAAAATTAGCATAATATGGAAAAAGGATACACAAACCAATTTATTTTTGAAAGCACGTTGCAAACATTATGATCTGATGCGGTATTTATTAATCGATTTTGACGAAAATTGGACCGTATTTATAGAACAACATTATTTATAAGTTAGGAAAGTTTAGAGGATATCAAGAATATTTTTTTAAGAAATTGAAGCATAAATTTTAAATGTTTCAGTATTTACTTAGTAGATTTTATTAGAAAGCAATGTAATTTTAACAAATAAACTGAATGCGATGAAATAACGCTTTAGGTGATACTAAACTTAAAATTATTTTTTAACCTTTGGAGATCACAGGCAAGAATAGTGCCCAGAAGTTTTTATAATTTATTTTTGAAGTTGTTTTTGTTTTCGATATATACCATTTTTAATGTTCGCAATTTAAATGCAAATCACACTTATTACGAAATGTTTTCAAATTTGAAAAGTAAAAATGCAACTTTAGGATATTATCGTTGAACTTTATCAGTAAAATTTTTGTTTTACTTTCAAAATTTTGCTAAAAAGGTTCTATGCAATTCACTTTAAAATAAATATTAAAAAAAAAATACTACCGAAAATTTAACTTTTAAAATAATTTTTTTTAATTAAAAACTCAGAAAAATAGCAAAATTTTTTCACAGGTATGTGTAAATGTACTGTAAATGTACTAGTTATGTTATCTTATGTAAAAAAACGCGATTCCCAAAATATGGTCTGTGTACCCTTAATCGCCTCCACTCTTCAAATCATGGCTCATTCAATAAAACAATAACTTTTAGAGTATTGTTGTTTTAAAAGAAGACTCGAAAAAAAACTCGTAGTTAAAATCGTTTAAAAAAAAATTTAATTTTATTAAGAAAATTTCTGCATTTTTGTATTAATAATATTAACCCATTAATGCCCAGAAGTTTTTTTTTAATTTTGAGCCAACATTTTTGAACACTCTCACTTGTTTTCAGAGCATGCTAAATTGTAACCACTTTGCTGGCAACTTAAGTTGCCAATGGGCATTAATGGGTTAAGAATGTATGTATATATGTATATATTTAAAAGACCGGGTAAATTCCTTGTAAATATCCCTTAAAAATTCAAAATCGGGTTAAAAATTCAACTTTTCAGAAATACACACATCTAGGCTTACAAACTACACTAATTAAATAATAATTATAACAAACTTTTGAAAAAGACAAAGTAAAGTCTTAGTTTATATCCCCTCGCAATCATTGTATTTTATTTTAAAATAAAAGTAACAAAGGTGGAATATAAACGAAAAACGTATATATTATCTCTGTCAAAGACAGAGTGTATACAAAATCAAATGTTTTCAATTTTTTAATTGTTAGTGGAAATTTTATTTTCATTCTCAACTTAATTCTCATTTGTTTTAACAAATGGGATATATAAGAGTTTGTGAATGAGGTAGCCACTGCTTTCTAAACTTGTTCTGATGATGGGGACCTAGAAAATCCCCTAAATGGAACCATCAACAAATTCTTGAAGGTAGTCAATTAATAAATTGAAAACAAAAAACTCTATAGATTATTTGTTAGGACAATATCCTAATAAAGAAATATAGAGTATGGCCTTGAACTTGAATAAATTCATTTTCATAACAGAGTTATAGGTCGAAAAAACATAATTTTTATTTTTTTAAATAATAATTATAACAAACTTTTTTTATAATAAAAAAATATACAATTTTTCAATAACTTTGCCATTTGTGGCTGAAATACGGCACGATTGATGTTTCCTAAAAAAAAACTTCAATTTGGAACCATTTGAAAATAAAACCATTTTTAAGATACATTCTAATGTGCATATTTCTGTTTTTTAAGTTTTACCATCAATCACTCAATTTACCAATCATTGTTCATACAAAAAAAAAAAAAGAAAAACTTTATTCTTTCAAGTACATTTTTATGTTTTGCTAACTAAAGAAAGTAAATCCCCAGAGTATGATTTGATAAAAAAAAAATGTGTATGAAAAAAAAACAAAAATAAATGAAAAATCAATTGATTTTATTAAACACAATTTTTTTTCATTCTTGATGTAGTTTTTTTTTTCATATATATTTGAGAAGAGAAAAACAATTTATACTTTTTATGAGCATTTTTTACCCAGACTTGCTATAAAAAAATAAATGAAAAAACATTTAACTATTAAATTCAATAAGTGCTTATAAACGATATAAAAATAAAATTTAAAAAACAATTAAGTAATTGTTTTACTGATCAATTTATATAAATATTTATTATAGTTATGAAAATACTAAAACGTATGATTAATATTTCTTTATGTGAATGCTATACATAATAAAATAATCATACGCCGTGTTGTACTTTATAGTGAATTCTTAAATTTTTAACTTGAGAGCAGGGATGTCAGACAATACCGCTCAAATACCGTTATCGATTCAAAACTACTTCAACTGACTATCATTATCCCTAAACATACCGTAACCGAAATAATTGAAATACCGTTATCCTTAAAATACCACACACAGAAAAAAATTTAGCTATTTGCCAACTGAAATTCGGTTACTACGACTCAAATTCGGTTATTACGAATTTCAGTGGGTTGGTACATTTGAACATTAGTATTTAAAACAAAGTTCGGTTAGTCCAAATAAATTTTAGTTGCAACACCCAAAATATTCAGCAATCTAATTTATATATCGTTGTGCTAACTGAATTTATAAGTTGTTACCATTACCGATATAACCAAAATGCCAATATACTTAATATACCCTTACCGAAATAACTAAAATCCTAGGGTATTTAATCGGATAACTGTTACTCGATTAATCGATGAATTTTAATCAAACAACTTTTCGAGTAATTTAAAATGGCCAATTTCGAGTAAAGAATAACTCGAACAATTTTGTTCGATTAGTCGAGTTAATCGAGTAAATCAATATATGTTCTATTTCAGTTTATATTTCATTAAAAAAACTTAAATTGTTTCGTATTTTCTGTAAATAATTTTATTTGAAATGTAAAACGTATTTCGGGGTTCAATATGAACGTAGTATAAAATATAGAGCAATGTTTTAGTTACCGTGGCTATCAATTTTTTACGTGCCACCACGATATAGGCAATACTGTACTGATAAAAAATATTTGTTTTTCGCAGAGACCGAAAATAACAGCTATTCCGAAAACTTTAACTCAAAAACTCTCTATGTTAGAGTCAACGAAATACCAAACGATTCGTATTTAAGTGCTCTTTCAGAATCTATTGTGATCTTAAGGAAACGATCTCAACTCCACAGTTAAGAGTTATTTTTCAACGAAAAAATAAAAGATCGGATGAAACTCTTAAGAAGAGAGTGTTATTTCGCCTTCATTAAATAAAACTCTTTTGAAGAGTTTTATTTTTTCCGTCTGAAATAAAACTCTTTTGAGGAGTTTTATTTTTCACGTCAGAAAATAAAGCTCATTTGAGGAGTTTCATTTTGAAACTCACTTATAGAGTTTTATTTTTCCGTCTAAAATAAAACTCAGGTTGTTTATTTTCTTCTTTTTTATTGACTTTATTTGCTATAATGTGTGTAGTAATTTATTTATTTAATTTAACGAACATAACTTTTTCTAAATTTTCTGCGGAAAGATTTGAACGCAGGTCGCTCAATACCAATTTAGGAGCAGATAATGCTCTTTCCACGCTTACCTGGGTTGCAGGTACACACTGTATAGTTTTTGCCAATGTATACAAGTACGGATAGTGTATTCTTTTAGCCTCCCAGAAATCAAAAAAAGGTTTATCAATCGATAAGGAACTTGTAGAAAAATTCTCGATTTCATAGAAACCTTTTTTTTATCCTCATTATCACTTCCTTCGCTTTCTTGTTCCGTATCTACATATATAAGAAATAAACCAACAACCATTTAATAATAGAAATCAAACAATAACAAATTAAAAACCCACATGTTTTCATTTTAATGACGATTTTTTCAATTGCAATGTAATTGATTAGATTACACTGCCTTACAAATTGTAATGATCTGGCAAACGGCAAGCTTTGAATGTTAATTTACATAAAATGAGTTTTATTCTCTGACGGAAAAAATAAAACTCCTCAAATGAGTTTTAAAATAAAACTCCTCAAATGAGTTTTATTTTATACGGAAAAAATAAAACTCCTCAAAAGAGTTTTATTTAATGAAGGCGAAATAAAACTCCCTTCTTAAAAGTTTCATCCGATCTTTTATTTTTACGTTGAAAAATAACTGTTTTTTATGTTTTTTTTTCTTTTAAAGCCACAAAATAACTGTTATAAAAAAACTTTTTTGATATCACTTATAACCGTTACGGTCCGTGGTTTTTGGTGATTTTGGAGAAAAGACGTTCGGTACCTTGCTCTCGGTGCCTAAAATATCACATTTTTAGCAATTTCTAAAGATATTTTCAAAATATCCTTGAACAATTACAGACATTATTATACTCAAATATATGCTCAAAAATAAAAAAAAAAATATTTAAGACCAAAAGGTCCGATTTCCATAAATTAAGCGAAATGTTAAAGTATCTAAATATTTAACAAAAAAATAAAAATCGCAACAATCGCAGAACCATTTGATTGTGTTAAATTTTTTTGAAATATTCGAATTGTACATAACTTATCACAATTTTTTAGTGTTACAGCTCGAATCGGGCCGTTGACTCTTTTCTTCAATTCGGATCTACAACTTAATCAAATAAATTAAAAGTTAAAGTAATTTATATGGTATTTTCTCTATATTTTTAATCTATATTATTCCTCTATTATTATAATAAATTATTATTTTATTATTGATCTACTATATTTGCAAAAAATTCTAAAAGTTATTTCTCTAATATCTTCTTAAAGTCGAACTTTATCAAAACGAAAGAAAGTAATTTAAAACCCCTCAATTGTACATTGTTTTAGAATATTTTTTTTAATTTGAAATTAATTTCCCCACCTTTCTTTTTTTAGTTTTGATAAAATACATTTCGGAACTCCCGATTTTGTTATTATTTTGTGTTTTATTATGAATTTTTAAGGAAAAATTAATTAAATAAAACTATTGAAATTATTCGAGTCACGCGAGTAATTTTAAAATTTTACTCACGTAATCGAGTAAGTTAAAAACCTCAATATCGAGTTACTCGTTTACTCGAACAAAAGCAAACCGAGTAATTTGAATACCCTATAAATTACTGACAAGATTAGAAAAAATACTCGCTGTAATTAAATATGGGATACTTCAAAAGTTTTCGACACCTTTTGAGACCGACATCATATGGCTTTAATTTCTTAAGGTTTTTTGAATTGAGAGAAACAACGTTGAAGAGGGTTTGAAAGACTATCCTTAAAAGATATGACATGCAAAGTTTCATGTTGAAAAGCCTTCACATAAAGCAAATAAAGGACATCTTTTAAAAGTCGAAAATGAAAAACATTACTTGAAACTTACAAGAGTTTTTGTCGTTCATTTAATGTTTTTTCTCATAGTTTTTAACTTTCAGATCCAAACCAATACAACATGGAGTCACTAGAACGATACATTCACTAAAAAATAATTTTCCATATCGCTGCTTAGATATAAGTTGTATGGCGGTTTACAAGTGAAACCAAAATTTTACAAATTTCAAACTTTTGCTGTTTTGCCATAATGTTTTTGCGCCGTTTAATTTAATTGCGTTTTTAAAACAGTATTTAAAAAAGGTGTAATTTTTTAAAGTTTGAGGTATACCAAGTTAATGTTAGCGCACCAATAACGATAATAAAAGGAATTGGTATAAATTTCTTGAAAATTTATGTTTTTTGCATCTGACATCAGGTTTGCCCAAACAGATCAATATCCCCAAAAAATCCCCAATAAGAAAAAATTTTTAGCAAAGTAGTAGAGTTAAAATTCTTTATTTAATGTGCCCAAATTTAGTAGTCTTGCCTGACATTTTTTTATCGATATCAAATTAACACATATCCCCAGAAAATCCACAAATTCAACAATGTCAGTTTTAAGTTAAGTTAGAGCTCAAATTCATCGTTAAAATAGCCCAAATTTACTATGGCTTTTAATTAATAGAAATATCAATTAAACTTCATTATTTTCAATTGTATTTAAGAAGTTATAAATTGTATTTCAGAAATTTTCAGTTGTATTACATTTTTATCAATTGCATATAAATTGTATTTGAGAAATTATCAATCGTGTTGCTGTAATTATCAATTGTAATTCAGAAAAGTTTTTTATTATTACTTCTGAAATACAATTTATAATTTCTGAAATACAATTGACAATTTCGGAAATACAAATAATCAATTTCTTAAATACAATTGGTAAAATCTTAAAAGCAATTGATACAATTAACAGTTTTTGAAATTAAATTTTAAATCTGATATACAATTGATAATTGAAAATGGTGTAGTTCTAAAAGTCAAATTCAAATTCATAACTATTTTTCGCAAACTTTTATATTTTTGCACGGAGACCCTTAGACTTTTATTACCTCTGTTAAAAACTTCTCTAAAGTTACAGAACTTTCAATTTTAGACGTTTTTAATTTAAAAAAATCAGATAGATAAAAATATTTTAAATCTTCAGATAATTCACGTTTTGTTTTTTCTAAATTTCACACGATGATTTAAAAACATCTAACGTTTTATTTAATACAGTCAGGCCCATTCGTTATATAAAAATATTCCTTTTATCGCAACAAAAATGTTTGTACTAAAACGACAGAACAATGTAACATTTGAAGTGTGGACGCGAATAAGGGTATAGAGACCACTTTTTAACATAGTGTTTTCTTTGGGTTTTACTTAGTGTTAAGCATTAGGGAACAGAAATATGCATAAAAACACCATTTCTTAAAATGCTGTGTTTCCAAAGCTTTAAATTTTGTATATTCTAAACGCAGCTTAACATTACGTACAAAATTATATCAGTGAACTTTGATCGGACTGAGCTGCGATTGCGACTCTTATAGTTTGAAAGATTTTAAAGTTTTTTTTAGTAAAATAAATATTTAACTTTATTTTTAATACCATCAATACCGTAAACTTAAGATTTCGGTACCTCGTAACCGGAATTTTTTTTGTATCTTGTATTTCTATAGAAAAGTCATCATCATTATTTCAATTAAAAAACAAATTCAATGGCGAGGTATCAGCTTGTGACCATGGAATTGCATTTATTTATAATGAACTGTACTTTACAAGTTTGTGTAATAAATAACGGAAATTGAAAAATTTATAACAAAGCATTACATTTCAACGTTTAGATAGATTCAAGTTTATTTAGAAGAGGAAGCTCAAGTTATATTTTTTTAAAAAGGAAAACCAAACCAAAGGAACCACATTAATATTTGTAGCAGATATATGTTTATAAGCAGTTTAACCCATTTTAAACTGCCGTTGCTTTAAAGCAACACCTTATTTTAAGGCCCGATAAATTTCGTTAGGAGGGAGATATAGTAGCGCAGTAAAAAGAATGTGATGTGTGTTAATTGTACAAATAACTTAAACAAAGTTTAAAATGAACGCCCCAGGGTTGCCATTTCATTAATTTAAAATACAATGTTTTGCATTTTTTATAGCGACTCATGACTTCTGATAGATTTTAGAATGTAGATTACGAATGTGTACACCAAATTTTATTATTAAAATAAAAATCTAGTTTTTTCTTCAAAATGTCTTATTAATTCACATACCTAAATAAGCTACGAATAACATTTAATATGGTTTTCATTTCATTTAATTTCATTTATTCAGTCTATGGTAACAAAAATTCCTTACAGACTATGATTAAATCAAAAATTTAATATAAATAAATATAATATCTTCAATATAATATAGCTTAATTACTTAAAAACTATATTAAGAAACAGCTTAAATTTATCCTTGGACATGGAAAACTCTATATAAGATTTGCGTTCATGATTCTGTTGCAGACTAAAATTGATTTCATTTAAATATATAAACGTATGAGTTAGCGTACTATTAAGAGCATATTCAGTGCGATGCAGTGTCACATTAAA
The DNA here is from genome assembly GCA_021234595.1 of Delia radicum. Lineage (NCBI taxonomy): Eukaryota > Metazoa > Arthropoda > Insecta > Diptera > Anthomyiidae > Delia > Delia radicum. The sequence continues at coordinate 148,309,730 of CM037855.1, forward strand.
AATATCAATGAATCTTAAACTTCTAGGAGGGACATAAAATGGAATAAGAGACAGCAAATCAGGACAGTCAGTTACACCATTTACTATATTAAAGATAAGTAACGCCGACTGGTATAATCTACGATATTCTAAAGTCTGCAAACCTAATAATAGGCATTTCGATTTATAAGAAGGAATGGGATCAACAAAGATAAGTGACCTTAAAGCGAATTTAATGAAAATTCTTTGTAACCTCTCAACGCGAGTGACATGAGTATTGTTATATGGATTCCAAATAACTGCAGCATACTCTTACTTTGATCTAACAAACGAGGTATAAATTAACCTCAAAGTATTAGGATCAGAAAAATCAGAAGAATTTCTTTTCAAAAATGCCAGCATTTTATAAGCTTTAGGGATAATATAATCCACATGCGGTACAAAAGAAAACGACGAGTCGAAAACCACGCCAAGATCAAGTGTAGACTTAACAGTTTTCAAGAATGGACTTGGAGAATATAAACACATAAATTTAAAATCGTTATTTTTAAGGAAAACGCACTTCAATTAGAACGAACTTGGTTGATATTGATTAAAAAAAAACATGTGTTTAATATACATGAATGTTTTCATCTGAATATTATTAGTAAGGATATATCAACTTTATTGAGTTTAAGCAATTTTTTTCTTAAACTAAAAGAGAAAGTACGCTATTTTTTTTTTATAAATTAAGTAATGGTACTCTGACAATATATTTTCTGTTTATTTATAAAGTTTTACGTAAAGTTTGTTTTTAAATGAAGAATCAAGAATTTCTAACGGTACACAAAAAAAATTATCAACCTTAAATACGAGCATCTAATAAAATATTTGATTTGAATTAAGTTTGTTTCTAAACAAATGTTTAATTGAATCAATTAATACCATAAACGCCTTTTTAATATATAAATACATAGGTATTTTATTGTAGACATAATTCTCGAATTATTTGTTCATATAGTCTATGTATGTTAAATAGAAAAGCTTCAGTATAAAATACCAAATGCATTTGTAGTTTACAAGAAAAACAAGCACACACACAAATAGACAAACAGACACAGCATTACCAAAAGCACATATGCATACAAATGTGTCGTTCACACACATTTTTTTGAGTATCATATTTTTTTATTTTTTTTGTAGATAGTTATTTATATCTTTTATTCTTTTTCAATAAAAGTTTTAATTAATATTATTATTAGTGTCCGACCGAACAGTTCGGCCAGACAATGCATTTGGTCTGTATTCGGTATTTTAAAGCATTATGGACAAATTTGGCGGATGGAAAAATGGTTATTGGGCTGATTAGATGCTACTTTGAGTGTCAAATTTGAAGAAAAGTCTGTAGTTAAGCAATAAATTCACTGTTCGGCCTCAGAAAGTTCGGCCAAATTAAAAATAGTTCGGCGGCCGAACTTTTAACTTTATAGCTAAACTTCGGCTTTTCTCTTAAATTGTATACACAAAATCGAATTAAATCGGCTCAACAAACATGTTTCCAATACCAAAATTTGTCATCATTGCCTCTAGATATCAAAAAACCGACAAAATATAGGTTTTTGGCCGAACTGTTCGGTCGGACACTAATTATTATTGCCGCGATAGTTGCAAAATCAATCAAAATATTATTTTTTACAGTTATATTAGTTTTTTGTTTTTATATACATCGAGATTATTTTTATGTTATTTTCAATTTATAACGAGCTTTCAACCTCCGTATATTTACAAAAGTAAAGCAAATCAAACATATTAGCTAGGTTGATACTAGTATTTCGATCTGGCTAAAGATCTCATCTCATATTAATTGATTCAATAGTTTTTTTGAATTGAAACCAGTTTTTAGTTTTCTTCTGTGTAGTTTAAAAAACAAACCATAGAAATATACGTTCTTTCGGTAGTCGCTAAATATTGGCAGTTAAAATTTTCTCTTTTGAAAAAAAAACTCCCACAATATATTTTACAAAAAGTGTTTGTTTAAATACAAAATTTTTCAATTGAATTTACAAGAAATTCGAACATACAAACATTGGTTTGTGTATGTGTTCTGTTTTGTAATCATAAAAAAACTTTGATTTTTTCGACCTTTATTGTGCAATGAAAATGAAGTTATTCAAGTTCGAGGTTGTATTCTACATTTATTTACCTAGTGAGTATTTTAGGTAATTTTTTTTAAATTTTTATTAGTGAAATCGTGAAAAATGAGAAATTTCGACTTTAAATACATGCATAGGGAATATTATCTCATCTTTTGAAACGTTCCTTTATGAATGTCAAAAACTACCTATTTTCTTTCAATAAACAAACAAATTTTAAAAATTGATTCGCCAATGTTGCCATATTATAATTTTCATAAATTGTCTAAAAACAGAAATATTTTTGAAAAATTATCAAAAATTATCAAAAATAGTGAAATAATAAAGATTTATGGAAGTTGATACACATTTAATGATTTTAACCAAGAAACTGCGTCAGACGTCAAAGTATTGATATTGCCCAGTGGGACTTGGAAAATCTTTATAAATAGAATTTTATGGAAAAACGCAAACGTTCTGGATAGAAGGACTGTAAAAAGAACAATTAAAGAAAAATAGTCGTATTTTAAAACTGTGGGGAATATTTGGTTGCAGTATTTCTAAAGATCAACCAGTCTCAGGTCTTTTGAAAATTTATAACTAAGTGTATCCAACATGCAAATGATTTCACCAAAAATATCAAATTTAACAGTTTAAATATTGTAATATTTTTGATATGATATTTTAACATATTGCCCAACATGGCGTATGATTATTATTGATCATATACAAATATCACTCATACGCCTAGTTGAACTGCAGTTAGAATGCGTAGAAGAAAAGGTATTATGAAAACAAAGTTTTGCTTGTATTTTATATAACATAAACCTGTAATTTTAATCTGCAAATTACAGTTGCATGCAATAATATATCAGTACCTAAAACATTTTTGCACAAGTGTTAAATTCTTTAAAATAAATTTAATAAAGCCGAAGTTTTTAAATTAACGAAAAGTTTTGATAGTTTTGGGGATTTATAAAATGGTACGAGTATACTCATGGAGTAAACCATTGATTTGCACATATTTGATATTTAATGGGTTTAAAAAATGCAGAGAAGATGAATATATTTAAATGATAAATACATGCGAAATCGAAATTTTCTATTCTATTGGAAATGCAAAAATATCGTTTTGAAATAAATTTCACAGACATTGCTACACTCAAAAAAATAAGTTAGTAGAAAAGTTAGTAAAACGTCTTGTAAATCAGGCATACTATTTTTTAGCAAAATTTTTTGCTAAAATCATGTTTTCAGCTAAAATTTTTGTTATACTTATTCAGCACTTAACTGTTTTATACTAATGCTTTACTAATATACTAATGTTTTACTAATTTATTTTGCTAAAAAAAAATTGTGCTGATAAGCACATTAATAGTGTGGACGACAACCAGATTGAAAGATATACGCAGAATGAAGTAGATGTCGCGGCATGTCAAGATGTAGTAGAGAAGAGGCAAATGATACTAAAAAGTACAACTCTAATAAGACATAAAAAAATCAACCATGGAAGTTTTTGAATCGCTTTTTCATACATAAAACAAAATTGAGGATTAAAACAATTAATTAAATAAAAGACAAAATAAAATATTTATTTATTTAAACTAAATGTTTATAGAATAATAATAGTGTGGTCAAATTGCAAACAAACATATACAGAAATGTAGTCAGAGTAAAGCTAAAGACAAACCAACACATCTTAGGTAGATTTTTATGGTTCCTTTTTCTTATTGCAAAAAAGGTTTGTTTTTTTCGTTTCGTTTGTTTTTGTTTATTTTTTCGTTTCTATAATTATCTTCGGCAGTTGCGTTCTTTAAACGATAGCATCATTTAGACAACCATTGATGTAAGTAATTGAAAGAAAATTTTTGTTATGTCATATATATTTATTTCTATATATTTTCAGACATTAAATTAATTCATGTCGTCAATGTGGGAAAATGAAAATTTTAATATTTCGTTATTATAGTAAATTATTTTTAAAAGAATCACAAAAATATGTTTTATGATTTTCAGCAAATAAATTAACTAAATTACAATTTTTCTACAAATTTTTTGCGTTTTTTTCAGTCTACTAAAATTCAGCAAAAAATTTATTAATTTTTAGCAAGGCTTTTTTATTTCTAGTCTACTAAGTGTTAGCAAAACTTTTGCTGAATCTACAAATTTTGTTGCAAAAAATCAGCTCGCTGATTTTCAGCAAAAGATTTTGCTGACATTAGCAACATTTTTGCAAGCATCCTCCTGACTAAAATTTTGCTGACTCAGCAAAATTTTTTGCTGACTTTACAAACTTTTTTTTTTTGAGTGTAATACAAAAAATTGCTATTTTTTTGTTGATTTTGCATTTAAAAAAGTTTGTATTAAAAAATAAATGCAGGATTCTGTAGATAATACATATGGTAACCTCTAAAGCAACTTAAGACGATAGATTTAACGTTTTGGTGACGAAAATTTATATTAATTTTCATTTAAATACTAATTTTTGTATATTTAACATAATTGTGTACCAATTTTAAATGCTTCTATAGATTTTTTTATTATAGCACAACTTTAGTGAACTAGTTCGCAGTTGGAGTTAATAATTGTTTTATAACTGAAAATGTGTATAGCCAAAAAATGCATAAAGAAATGGCATATAAGCTGGATTATTTGGATTTGTGAGAAAGAGAAAATAAGGGCCACGTATATTTTTAAGGGCCACGTATCTCATGTTTAGGGTTAAAAACAGGGGTCAAAAATTACCCCATTTCTAAATTTTTGGGCTTATTTTGTTTCTGAGAAATTTTAGACAAATAGGGTACCAATGGAAGAGTTTTTGGACACGTATTAACTGGTGTAAGAAACATGTTCGATAACTTTATAGTATTTTTGTTACGCAAAAAAATGTGCTCTAAATGTCATTTAAAAACTGGCGGTTTTTTAAAGAATTATGGTTGGGTTAACCAAAAAATATGTATATTGACCCTTTTACTACCGACTTTTTATTTGTGTTTTCTGTTTTGACTTTAGATTCTTGTTAGGGGTTATTAAATTATAAAGAAAAATGTTAACATGTAAGCCCGCTTCTTCTATTGCTTACCAAAAACTGGTTTCGAAATTCGAATTTTTGAAATTTCTCACCTCATTTTTGCCACTACAACATTTGAATGTCCAAAAATGATTTGTTTGGTTTTGTTCTGTCCATTAGAGGAAGCTATGTGGCAACTTTTGAGATTATTACTTTGTTAGTTTATTAGATACAGCGAAAGCCAGCTTTTTCGGAAATAATGGCTGATTGAAAAAATTGGACTTTATTAACAAATATCGCAACTATATTGCTCTGATGAACATTTGATGCATTAAATGATTTTTTTTTTTCAATGGCCAAAATTTTAATGCATATATTTAAACCAAAATCTTTTAGATACTTCTCCTGAAGATGACATTCGACAAATGTCGAAATATTGAGAAATAAATTAATTTTATATTAACTACAACTGGCCGCGAGCTCGAGCATTTTTATTTTATTAAAACTGAAAGGTCGAACAAATACAACTTTTAATTACAAAATATAAAATTTTATTGCATTCTCTTATTTTTTTAATTTTCTAAAAAAAAGTGTACACTGTAGTGTACAATGGTAGTGAAAGGGTTAATGCATATTATATTTAATCGAGGAGGTGTCTGAGGTTTTTCTTACATTCATAATTGTTCAACTTTTATAAGACTTTTTTCTAAGACCTTTTTATTTAAAGAAATGACAACCCTTAAGCACTACATATGCAGTATTGGTATCAAAATTGTTGCTTACTCGCGTACATAAAAACTGCGCTTAAAAAATCAGATTTTATAAGTTTAGGAGATGATTCATTACAAAAATGAATTCATTTTGGACCCAGCTTTTAACCCAACTTTTAAAAACATATGTCCATAATTTTCTTCTTCTTTATCACATATCCAATTTTCATTAAGATCGGATACAACACATCGGGAGACTCCCCCTTGAAATTTTTTATATAGCCCAAAAACCAGTCCACCGGCCAATAAGTGTTAAATATTTATTGAATAAATGTAAATATACCCAGGAAAAAATTACACATTCCAAAAAGAAGGTGATGCCCACACTTGCTTACATATCTCAATGCCAAATTTAGTAACTGCAATACCAAACTCATTTCAACGATGGAGTCAAAAAAGCATGGTATTGTAATCAATTCTTTAAATTTAAACCAGAAAGCATGAACTCAATAACAAAGTAATCATTTACTTAAAAGAAAATTACAATGTTATTAACTTATATGTATAACTTTTTGTACTCAAGATGTAATCACATACTTTTTCTTAATAAAAGGACGTTATTGGAAGTAGTTCCTAATTTTGAAAAATGTAGTTATACAATTTTAAAGAATTTATCTCATATATTTTTTCAAACAAATTTTTATTTGCATTAAAATAATACTTAAAACAGAAATTGCATTTTTTTTTTTTGAAAAATTTATATTTTCGTGGTTTATAGCTCCAAAATGATGACAGACCCATGTTATCATATCAATTCGGTGTTTCACTTTTTAGGATTTTATTTCCGTATGAGTTTTGATCGTTATATTTGAGTGACCTAGGAGAATCACGTGTGAGTAAAAGTTGAATTTACTTATGGAACTACTTCTTTTTTTTTAAATGTAAGCAATTCTTATTTTTTCTAGGGAACTATTTATTTTTTTTTTTTTTTGTGTAAGTACTTCGTAATTTTACAATGGAACTATTTCTTTATTAAAAAATGTATGTAGTTCTTAAAAATATAAAGTAAATGGTTCTTTGGTAAAAAAAAAAATAATCAATTCTAAAGAATCAATTATTTTAGTTTCACGCCCTGTTAAAAGAATCGAGTAGGTAATCTGGTAAGGAATGCTTTCTGCCCAAAATGCTTGATTACAAACCCGCTTACCTTTTTGGAAATTTTTTGCTGGGTAATTACAGTCTTATCGAATGTAAGTGATATTTTTTCGAAAACTATAAAGTGTGTTATTCTGTAAATTTCAAAGTGGGTCTTTTTTTTAACCAAAAGTGTAAAAATTGGATCAAGTTACATAAAATAATTATTTTTACAAAAGTGAGATTTTTTTTTTAAGTCAATTTAAACGCTATACAATCTTGTAGACATAATTAAAATTAAGTTTCATGGAACTGTTTTCTCCCAATGCCACTAAGGGTTTAAGATTTTTTAAAAAACAGTAAAGACAATTATAGTCTTAACAAATTTGAATGACATTTTTCAGAAAATTATGCAAACTTCCATGAAAACATTCAAATTTTATTTTCATGAAACTCGAACTCGATTTATCATTTTTCTAATTTCATTTTTTTCTTTAATAACAACTAGTCATAAAAATAGCTATCGACATCTGCAATTTAGACATTTAAAAAAATTTTTAAAACTAATTAAAGAAAAAAAAAAACAGTTTTCTGCATTCTTATTAAATTTGTGGGTTATTTTGTAATTAGGTTAATGATATCCAATGAAGTGAGTAATCCATATCTGATTAATTTTGAGTATATTAAATGAATAAATAAATAAAAAGTAAATTTTTTTGAAATTTAAAATTTTTGGAATTTTTAATAATAATAAACTATTTTTCCAAAATTTGCAATTTTCGGTCATCTTGCGCAATGGTTAATGTTTTCCAAAAAAAAAAATTGATTTCTTTTATATGGAACCATTTGTAATACAACTGGGGGTGTAATGACAAATCTATATTTGAGGGACACCCTAGTTTATATACAAATCTAATAATGAATTTTATTACATGTGTTATAAAACTCTCATACGCCATGTAGTTTAAACATACTAACGGAAGAATATTTAATATGGGCAATATTTAAGGAATAGTTTCTCCAGAATGTAGCCGAGTTGCACAATGAAACCTTTTGGATCGATAGAAAAACATCTGAACTTTTTTTTTACAAAAAAAAAAAAAAAAATCGAAATAAATTTTTGCCGAGTTTTATGAAAATAAGTATTTTATTTTGAACTAGATCTGAATAAACAAAAAAACTATTATGTAAAATTCTCCTTAATAAATTCTAGCAATTAAGTTATTAAAAAAGTTATTAATGAGCGCAAAATCTATCATTATTTAAACCAGCTTTCTTTGACCATTTTTAATATTATTTAAGTTTGTTCCATTTTATACTCATAGTATATCATATAAGAGAATAAATACTGTAAGTTTCACACTTATACTATAACACTGATACTATCTATAATCATATTAGTTATTCTTTGGCCAATAGTTATATAGTCAAAATGATAAATCCGCTTCCGATCTTAATATTTTTTTTTTTTTTTTTTTTTATAGTAATTAAATGTGCTAAAGTCCCAAAACTTATTTAACAAATTGTGAAAAGCAATCTGATGTAGGCGTGTCCCTATCCGGATTTCATTCCTGCCTAAGGAAATCTTCAGGGGACTTTGTTATTAGAATTTCTAGAGATATTTGTTATGTTAAATCACAAACTCAATGAGAATTTCTTGTCCTCGTCTAGGATCGAGATTCAAAATTTAAAATATCAAAGAAAAAACAAAAACAACAACAAAAAATTGTCACAATTGGCTTTGTCATCTTCCAAATACTACTCTGTTTTTTTGACAGACCTAGCAATGTAGTGACGTTTATTCAAATAAATCAACAATAGAAAATCATATGTTTTCTATTAGTGTCAGTTACATTTAAATTTGCACAAGCACCTGCATATTTGTTATTTACATAAACAAATTCAAAAAAAGCTAATCCATATTTTTTTCTAACATGTTAAGATCGCGTTCTGAAAATGAGTTGAGCTCTTAAAAAGAAGAAAATGATTTGACGCTGTTGTGGTCTAATACCTTAATTCCGCTTATAGGTTGCGTTAAAGTTAAAAAATTTCTAAGAGATTAAATTCTTTTTCAAACAACTATCCAGCTATTTATAAACATAGGTTAAGTTTAAGTTTAGTTCAAAAGTAAATATTAAGCAAACAAAACTAATAATTCAAATTTACAATATAAATGTTCACTATCTAAACTTAAGGAGGATATGAGGAGCTAGAGCTGGCTAGCTGTGTGTCAATAAAAAGGAAATTGGAAAACTAAATTTATAAAGTTACAACTAACCAAACCAATAAATGCATATATATGCATAAATGCATATTGAATTGTCTACTCTGCATACTAAATATCAGTGTAGATACACTGATAGAAATTCGAGCGTAGTAATTATGAATTTCTTTATTAATACAATGATTTTTTTATAAAAAAGTACCCAAAGAAATGTTTCATTGAATCAAAGAAACATATTCCATTACATAAATTTTAATGAATCCAATAAAAATTTTATAAAGTATATGAATTTTTTTTTATTAAGTTTCATGTGCTTAATGAATAAATCTCATAGTTTGAATGAAATATTTTCATTACTTTTTATTACAAAACAAAAATTTATTTCTCTATAATAAACTTTGTAAGGAGATTGAGATGTTAGCCAAAAACCAAGTTTTAATTTAAATTAAAAAATATATACAAATAAAAAAATCTGTTGACTTTTTACAAAAGCACTTATGTCGACTTAAGAATTTGTTTTATGGATTTGGTAGTCATTTCACATCAACACTTAATACACTAAATGATTTGAGACCACTTAAAATCAATTTGTTTCAAAGTTTTGGTTAATTTTGTTTAACAAAAAAAATTATGTCATTTGTAATAAGAAGCGTTTAACTTCAGCGATTTTTTTTGTATCCAAAATATAGGAAAAAAATCACAAACTTATACTAAACAAAATTTGTTTGCATATTACAAGTTAAAATTTTGATTGTAGAAAATTCAACAAATTTTCAATGATTTAATAAATTTTTTATGAAATTATGAAATAATCATAAAAATTTACTGAAAAAATTTACAATATTAATGAATTTTCATTCAGTTCATGAAATTATTCATTAAATCAATGAATTCGTTTTAATTAAATCGATTCATAAATACTATGAAGGAAAATTCTATCAGTGTAAGGAAAATTTTCAATTACTAACATATAGATAGAAGTTTGTAATATGGAACTAAAATAGTAAAGTGGGATGTGCAGTGCTAGAAGTTTGAATAAGGTTACTTTCTAGAAATTGCAGTTAACAATTTTTTTTTTTAATTTATAACGAGTTTTCAACTTCAGTTTTCAAAACTAAAGCAAATTAATTATTTTAGCTAGGATGAAACATGTATTTCGATCTGACAAAAGATCTCATCAGAACCCGAAGTTTTAGAAAAGCTAGAACTTAAACAATAAATCCAATAGATTATCAATTTTGCTCCATTCTTGTTTTCTTGGCAATCACAAACGTGGCAAGGGTTTTTTGCCATATCGTAATACATGTATCAACCTAGCTAATATAATTAATGTTTTTATTTTTGTAAATATAATTAGGTTGAAAACTCGTTATTAATTAAAAATTATCTCGATGTATATAAAAACAAACAAAATACTGTAAATTTAAGTTTTTTATTTAAAGATATACTTTCGACTAATTAAAAGATTGCAATGAAAATTTTGCCACATAAATTTTTTTTTATACACAAATATTCTGATTTTATGCCCATTTTCTTATATCTTGCAATTATATTACCAATAAAAAATATTTCTAATTCAAAAATGTTTAAATTTTTGTATTAAAAATACAACATTTGTTTTTTCGGACTTTGTATATTTTCATATATTTAGTTAGAATATTGTTCTACATCAAGTCCAAAATCTAATATGATATTGTGATATTAAATTTTGATTGTTGCAAAAATTTTTTCAAAATTTTTCATAATTTTCATGATATACAATACAATTGTTTCATGGGTATCACCCCAATCCTCAGTTATCCACAGTAAGAAAACAATGATTGTCGTAACTTAAAACGAAACTTTACATACAGCCGACAAAATTAACTCTACTATATTTTTGTCTGATTTAGCCTCATTTTCACAATGTCCCATTAGCTACTAACTGGCACTTTAATTGACATATTTGTTGTTATTTTCCACATAATTTTCAATTTAACTGTTTGTTAAATTCTAAATAAACATTCAGTTATAGGGTAAACCGAATCATAAAATCAAAACTTTTTGAAAAGCAACCATTTGTACATACAAATATACTTTGTATATCACTATATATGTATGTGTGTTTTTGTTTTATTACAATTTGTAAAAACAACATATATCCCAACAAACAATATTTGTATGCGAAAAGCCGTGGTATAATAATTGTTTAATTTTTGTGTTAAAAATACAAAAAAAAAATTCGGACTTTGTATATTTTCATATATTTAGTTAGAATATTGTTTCTCAAGTCCAAAATCTAACAGGTTTTCTTATTAAAATTTTATTTGTAGCTTTTTAAAAAGTTGGAAAATCTTTATGATATACATCTTCTTGATCATTTACATGATGGACAATACAATTGTTTCATGGGCATCACCCCAATCCTTAGTTGTCCGCAATAAGAAAACTCAAACCAAAAACTTACATACAGCTGTCTAAATTAACCCTACGAGAAATTGTAATACAACAAACACACATACATATAATGTCATATTGATATATACAAAATTTTGCTTTATGTATATGTATAATGTTATGATTTTATGATTCGGTTTACCAAATCAGCCAGACAAAAATTTTCATAGAGTAGATTTTTCGGCTGTATGTTGTCTCGGGTTGAGTTAAGGCAATCAACGTTGTCTTACTGTTGACACCTGCTGATTGGAGTAATGCCCATGAAACAATTGCATTGTCTATCATGTAAATCATCAAAAAGATATATATCATAAAGGATATCCAACTTTTTAAAAGACTACAAATAAAATCTTAATATGATAATATCATATTAGATTTTGTTCTAAAAAAATATGTTTTAAATTTTCAATAAAATCTTAAAATTATTCGCACTTATAAACAACGGTTTGATACAAAAACATTAAAAACAAAACAGTTGCTAAAAGAAAAATTGTCACATGAAATACTGATTCTATTTAAATGTCTATGGGTGTACTATTGCAATGATGACTTTACAAAACAATACTCATCTCTGCCATAAGTATTTTATGACCTCATATTTTGTTTAAATTTTCCAAAAAGGAAATAATAAAATTTATGAAGTTTATCTATATTTTAAAAAGATTTTTTTTTATTATTAAATCAATAAAAATGCAAATTTGATTCTTGATTGCAAAAAAAGCAAACAAAATTTTTGTATGCAATCACAAAATTATATTTGCTTATGTTTAAATTATGCATGTCAAATTAAATGTCATAGTTTAATCAATGAAATTTTAAAATTTTGTTTGATGTATTCGATTATCTGAATACACTACACAACAGTGATTTTTTTATAGAATTAGTTAATCTGTAACATATTTAGAGATAATTTTTCAAAATTTTTATAATAAAACTTTCTTTTACAAAACTTATACAAAAATTGCCATCAAAGTTTTATATCACCGCCATAAAATGTTTACTTTGTTGTCTAGTGTAATCGTATAAAATTGCAAACATAAATTATCATACAATTCCAATTTCCATGGATTTTGTGATATTTTGTTGATGTTTCTAAATATTTTTGTAGATAGAAATTATTGCTCTGTTTCTACATGATTTGAAGTTTGTACGTGATTTTTGGATTTACATTTTATTAGACAAATTTGCCAAAGGTGCATGCATCATAGTACGTGTCATAATTGCTAATACCTGAATGAAAATAAACATTTGGTAAATTTGATAACGATAATGAATATTCACATATGTACACTCCCTTCAGGCAAATACTAAATGGACAGGTAATGGTACTGAAAAAACAGCTAATAGAGAGAAACATGTTTTAAATCATAAACTTAAACAATTTAAACGAATTAAAATAATTGAATTATGACAATTTAAAATTTTTAAAATTAATACATATTAAATACTGTTTATAACAAAAAATTTGTGTTTAAAGTTAAAACCGATAACAATGTGCTACAAAATATGCACACAGAGAAATAAAGTGCCAACCGAATTGAAAAGAGTTAAAATACTCAACTTAAAAATTAAGTTAGTACAACGATATTAATATTTGATTTTTAAATATTTAAATATTTCAGTTGGATTAACAGAACTTTGTTGTAAAAACTAGTGTTCTGTCGCACCAACCGACTAAAATTCGTAATAACCGAATTTGAGTAGCGGTAACCAAACTTCAGTTGGCAAATAGCTAAAACCCTGGTAAGGTTTTTAGGTCTAGTTGAGTAAAACACATTAAAATTTTAACTTACAAGGTAGGTATACCGACCCGGACTCGCAGATCTAAATGAACTTTGTATATCTTGTAGAGATTATAAATTTAACGGACAAGTATTTCTTTTAGCTGTCCAATCTCATTTCTAAGCGACCTCAAAAGTTACCACATTTCCATATTTGAATATGTATTACAGAACAGTCAAACCTTTAATATGGATTTTTTCTTTTGACGAAATTATTTAAAACAATCAAGGATATTGGGGGATCAAATTTATAAAGGACCTTTTAAAATTCTTTGGTCCTGAAATATTACGACTAATAACTTTGTGGAATAGCAGAGATTATTTTTTTTTTTTATCTGATATAGATATTGGCATAATTTAATGAGTACAAATATTTAATTAATTTGTTTAAACATTTAACTTTAAATGTCCTTATGAAAGGACATGGTAGAATGTGATAACAAAAATCTGAGTACATAGTTTAACTACATGTGGCCTGGTGTTTAATATGCATATAGATAATAATAATAATAATATTTGGCATAGGGTACTATGTGAATAGAGTCATTCCAGAAGGCATATTTACGAAAATATTACATTTTTTACTTCACCCCTTCCGATTTGCATGAAACTTTGTATGTGTAATCTCTTTGTTAGTATATAAAAATATAATTATTGAACGATTTTTAAAATTAATATCTGATTTCAAAGCCTAATATGTTTTCTTTGAGATATGTGAAGCTTTCATTTATACGTTTTTGAAAAAGGATAAAAAAAACTTAAAAATGTCCTTGTTCCGCAAAGATCTCAAAATGCATTTCTTTTTTTTTTTCTTAAATTTTTGTTTGCAGATTGATCAATATGTCCTCTTACACATAAACAAATTCAGATTTTAGTTTTAATATGTTCTTGAGAAAACGATTTTTTCCGATATTACTACTATTTTATAGAACAAAAAATAAAAATATTACAGAATTTTTTTTAATGACTTCATAAATCACTGTAATTTTCAATTAATTTTATGATTATTATGGAGGCTCTTTTCTAAAACTTCGGGTTCTGATGAGATCTTTTGCCAGATCGAAATACTAGTATCAACCTAGCTAATATGTTTGATTTGCTTTATTTTTGTAAATATACGGAGGTTGAAAGCTCGTTATAAATTGAAAATAACATAAAAATAAAAATATTACTTGAGCCAGAGTACAAACTAAAAAAAAATTTTTTATATAAATAGAACATTTTTGGTCTTCAAAGTTTAGTAACGTCATGATGCTTGTTAGGAAAAGACCTAACCATGTGCTTGATTACTAAGAATGGAGCAAAATTGATTATTAATAGGTTTTTTGTTAAAGTTCTTCCTATTATGGAGGCTCTAACTTTTCTAAAACTTCGGGTTCTGATGAGATATTTTGCCAGATCGAAATACTAGAATCAACCTAGCTAATATGTTTGATTTGCTTTATTTTTGTAAATATACGGAGGGTGAAAGCTCGTTATAAATTGAAAATATTATCTTTAAAATTTAATATTTTTTCAAAGTTTTGGAAATTTGTGTTGTTTTATTTTTAATATAATCTTAGTAATATCGGAAAAAATAGTTGTACTAAAACATATATTCCGAACTTTTTATATGTTTTAGAGGACATACTGATCAATATGCAAACAAACATTTAAGAATAACAAGAGATTCATTTTGCTAAACAAGGGCATTTGTAAGTTTGTTTATCCTTTTTACTGCTTTAAAAAATTGTAGTTGTTTGGGTTGTAATGCAGTTTCTTTATTTTTAATGTTAGTGTCAGTCATTTGTAGAACAAATAATTTTTTTTTTTAACCTTAAAGTTCTTTTAAGAAAACAAACCATATGAAATGACTGTTTTATGATTTTACATTAATTTTTTACAGTAATTTTTTGTTATTTAAAAAAATAAATGTTTATTTATCGTTTACTAATATATGTGGTTCATTTTTACTACAATTCTTAGTAATTTTTATAACAGTGAAAACAAATGACAAATGTTAGTTGAATTTAATGAAATATCAGTCGTAAATTATTCAAGTGAAATTTAATTTGTTTTTGGCTACAATTGATGTCGTCTTTACCTTCATAATATCTTTAGTGTATAAATCAAGGCTTCACATATCCCAAAGAAGACAAACAAGCTTTTAAATGAGATAATAATTTTCGTACTACGCGTTCAATATTTACGAACATTGTTTTGTCTTTCTAATTAAGAGATTACATATACCAAGTTTCAAGCAAATCGGAAGAGGAAGAGATGATGACTGTCAACGTTGCTTTTAAAACGACCCAATACACAACATTTTTTATTAACTATCAAAAATAATTTCGGAAAAAATACTTTTATTTTTGAACTCCTCTGATTCCCAACTTGAAATTTTTATATCATTGTGTTATATTCAAACGGAGCTATATTCTTCCATACACATGTTCAGAAGAGTGGAAAAACTTTTTAATTTGCTCAAATTAAAAACATTTGCAAATCGACCTTCTACAATATTAATTGAAAATTGCCACCGAATTCTGTATGTGATTTGTTCTTAATAATTCGTAATATTAGCGCAGTTGCAGAAGAATTTTTATTTGAAATTAATCAACATGAGTAGATAGACCCTTGATATTACTTTTATTAATATTAGAAATAAGTATTTTTTACTGCACTCTCATAAAAATTCTTAAGTTCCATCCAACCGAATCGATTCGGTTGCTGCAACTAACGTAAATTCGGTTGTCACAACTGAATTTTGTGTCTTTGTTTCCGTATTAGTTAGAATGTTATTAATTAATTATTACTGTCTGAATGGGTTAAATAAAAAAAGGCCTCTAACAAATTGTTGCAATTAAGAGTCAAAAAGGTAAAAAAAACTAGAAAAAAGAAACAATAAAAAAAAAGATTTTGTGGAAACTATCTTCACACAATTTTGACAAACATATAAAAATTGGAATATATTTGGAATGCTTCACTATCTGTCTTTCTAAATTGGCTAGAAAATGGAAAATCATCTTATGAATAAGTAACTTTTATATTTTGTAGTCTATGAAGTCCTAACATTTTTTTTTTCACAATCATTATATATGTTGCTGCTGCATTTAAATATCTTAAGATTGATAATATATCTAATTAGCCAGACCTACAACCAACACTAGATCGCTTCTTATGTAAATTGTCATTGTAGCACAGTGTTATTTAAACGTACTTACAGTTTGGAGATGAGGTTAGACTCGTTGACAAAGAATAACTCATAAATAAATTTTTAATAAAAAAAAAACATAAAAGCTCTTTTCAAAATATTTATGATTTTCTATAGGAAAAATTTATAAATAAACTTTATATAATGATGCTGTATTAACTTCTTTTAAGGCAAAAAGGAATTTTCGTTTCATTTTTTTTTTATCTAAACAAAATTTTCTTAACTGATGATTTGTCGTTAATTTATGTTTTTATATTAAATTTTCTTTTTAACAAAAACTTTTATGTTGTCTTTATAAACAAAGTTTTTTAATACAAAATTTAATAAGAAAATATAATTGTCAAGTTATATACTTTTAGCTCAAAAACAAAAACACAGAGGGCTACGTTTTGCATAAAGTAAAAAAAAAAAATACATATTTAAGAAGAAAATTCAACACCTGTTTAAAAATTGCGTATGATTAATATTAAAATGAAAACACTCATACGCTATGAAAATTAAAATCATACAAGAAATTTTGGACGAATGAAATACAAAACTTTTTAGCGCATTAATCAGTCTATTTGATTACAATAATTGCTTAATACTTTAACTTTAATTGCAAAATGTTGTGGGCGTTGTGGTGTAATGGTTAGCGCGTTGGACTGTTACACAGATGATCCCGGGTTCGATTCCCGGTGACGACAACATCAATTAAGAAAAATAATATGTATGAGTTTTCTATCACTTATATGTATCGCTGCGCCCACCTTCGGTGTTCCCATAGCACTTAACCCCACCGAAGTAAAATAATGAATCAGAGCTATGAAACAAAAAGCTTCAACAACTGTTCTATGACTTATCTACTCGCGCAATTACAGTGCTGCCATGTTTGAAGCCCTTCATCTTTCATCACCTTTCATCTCTCCACTATCCCCTTTCCAAGGAAAGCAACGCATTAATTAATAGGATGAATTTCCTAAGTGTTGCTTCTCTTTAAAAAAAAAAAAAAAAGCCGTAGCATTTAAAATAAAGGTATAAACAAACAATTTTTTATAACTTTAAATGTTAATTGAAGAATTATAATAGCAGTATATACAGGGTGTCTGGTGGCAAATTTATATTTCTAAAGACGATTATTTGAAAAAGTAACAAATGGTGCGGAGGGAAGGTGGCGCCGTTGGAATTATCGATTGTGCGGATTTGTCAGTCACGATGTCGCAGTGGTCGAGTGAGCATCGCGCGTACGCTGTGGAGACATTTTTTTAGAGTAATGATTCTTACGTAATTGCTCGTCGACAATTTTGTTCACAGTTTGGTATTCGGCGAATACGTGATGGACCAAGTGGATCCCATGGATTTTTTTTTATGGGGCTACCTCAAAAAGAGGGTTCATAATGACAATCCCCAATCTCTTGTGTCTTTAAAGGAAAATATTCGTCGAGAAATCAGCTCAATTGAACCAAGTTTACTGCAGCGTGTGGAGCAGAACACAAGGCTCCGTTTTGAACAATGTGTTCAACTCGACAGAAGACATCTGGATGACATACTCTTTAAAAAATAAAATGACATTTAAATTCTATCGTTCAATGCTGTTAATAAAACTTTGTGTCAATTCTTACATTTTTTATTTAAGTTTGAAAATATAAATCTGCTACCAGACACCCTGTATAAGGTTGAGATATCAAATAAAGGAAAATGTGATATAATTTTTAAATAAAAAAAAATGTTCGCCACTCTTTGCGAGACGGAGAGAATTTTTACTTTCTCGCTATATTCGCTACTTATTGTTCCTATTTCAACTTATTTTTAAATTTTTGAACCTCCTTGAAAATTCTCTGCCCTTTGGGTTACAATTTTTTGCAGTTATTGTTGCTCAAGGCGCCAAGTGCCAGTTTTCATGATAGCTCGCCCTTAATCTACATAAACCACTATGCTGGTTTTCTGGTTAAACAAATTAAGACAACATTTTACTTGAAAACTGATTACTAGGGCAAGGAATTTCATGTAACTAAAAAAGGAAAATACACACTTAAAATCAGAGTTCGAAAATTTATGTACCACTAACATAACGATCTTATCAAAAAAAACCAATACAACGATCTTTATTATTTTGTTCGTATTTATAAACACAACACAAGTGCTCAAATTTTTATTTGTCATATAACAAACGGAACAAAACGAAAATGTTTCTTTCGTCAAACATTATTATTTCTTAGTGGTTATTTTTTTTTTTGTTCATTCAACTTAAACATTAAAACGCGTTTTTTACGTTGTGGTTGGCAATATAAAGAAATGATTTTTTTGCATGTTATTAATGTTTTTTTTGCATTAGTTTTATGAAATTACACTGGAACTCCTCCGTTGAAACTTTTTATTAAACTAATGCAATTATTCATAAAATTCAATGAAAAATTAGTTTCACTTGTAATATGACATAAAGACTAAGAACGGTTTACAAATGGTTTTGTTCCATTCCATAAACACAACAAAATCAAACTGTTTGAAATATTGGACAAACAGAACAAAATCGTTTAGTTTGGTCTCTCATTGAAAACTAGTTTGTGAAAGTGTTTGTATTCTGTTTAGAAATCAAAATGAAAATAAAGAAATTTTGTGTTTATGTTTACTGTACACAACAAAATGGTTGTGTTGAGTTTCAGCAAAAAGCAAAGCAGAATTATAGAAAACTGTTTGATTGTGTTTAATTTCGAATTCTGCTTAAAATATTCAGTAAAGATTATAAAATATTCTCCTAAAATATGCACTTAAATCGAAATAGGCAATAAAAATCAAAAAATGATTTTACATTTTTAAAAATCGATTTAATTCTCGAGCTTGTTGGTTTAAAATCTAAATCCAATATAAATGGCTAACAAATGACAACGGGATGGTATGTTCAAGGTAACAAATGTCTTCTTTTGTTTTAATTTCTACAAAATATGCAATTAAATTGAAAATATGTAAAATATGCAACAAAAAATTAAAACATATGCCATATAGCAAAATATGCAATAACTAATCTATGCCCCTTTGCAGCTAATTCTTTGATTCGCAAAATAATTTGGTAAAAATAGTGTTTGGGCTACTGACTACAAACAGGTTTTTGCATGAAATTCCTTGCCCTACTGATTACTGTTTCCGATCAATATTCAGTGTTTCATTATTTCTTTTATATACATTTGTCTGTTCGAATCACATTGTATCACACCCGATTTATATACATTTGTCTGTTCGAATCACATTGTATCACACCCGATTATGTTCATGAAAGATGTCTTCAAACTCCGTAATTTATAAAGTTTAATAAGTTTTAAACTAATTATTAAAAGGTCATTCACATCACATTTATGATAAGAAAAATAAATCTGAACTTCAGAATTCGATAAAAAAAAAGAAGATTTTTGTGTAGACTATGTAGCCGATGAAATAAATTAAATAGAACAATATTAAATTAACATGGGGTGTGTGCATTGGAAAATCTTTTTTATGTATTATACGATTTTACTTTGGCTCGTTTATATTTAAAAAATTTCAACTTTTTAGAAACACTCTCCTTTAAGCACTTCTAAATCAGAATTTTTTATTTTTCTCAAAAACGCTAACGACGGTCATACATTTCGATATCATACATTACGCCAATGAAATGTCAAATAATTAGGAAAGCTAAACTTTTTTTCGAGATTTTTGGTGTTTTTTTAAGAAAATTTTGGTTTCCCAAAACCAATTTATGGAATTAATTTTTATTTCCAGGGGTTTGCCCATACCAAAGTATTCCTGGAAATTAGAAACCATATTTGGTAGAAATGTGTCCATATTATTTTTTGTAATTCTTCCTTTTTTGGACAATATTGATACACTTAGGAAATTATGTTGGTAAAGACGACAGCAATTTTAGTCAAAAACAAATGAAATTTCATTTAAAAAAAGGACGACTTACATTTCACTAAATTCAACTAATATTGTTATTTGTTTTTTAATGTTCAAAAAATGACTAACAATTGTAGTAAAAATGTAGTAAAAAATAAACCAAAAAAATTTTTTTTTTATTTTTTTATATAACAAAAAACAACTGTAAAAAATAAATGTAAAATCATAAAACAGTCATTTGATGTCAGTTGTTTTTTTAAATGAACTACAAGGTTAGGTAAAAATTGTATTTGTTCTACAAATGACTTACATTTACATTAAAAATAATGAAACTGTATTACAACCCAAACAACTACATATGTTTAAAGCAGAAGTTCCCTGAGTGTAGAAAAAAACTTTCAGAAATAAAAAAGTGCTACATTTTTTTAAAGTCCAAAGATTCCAAGAGTATTTGCATTTTACTCTAGCTTTTAAATTTGTAAACAAATTTTTGTTGACACCATTTATGTAGTTAAATTAAAAAAATAAACTGCTAAGTTTCATACATTTTTATTGAAATCGTTAGCAGAAATAAAATTTGAATATAATTTCCTTTTAACATTGTCAGTCAATCCAACGTGAAACTGAGAAGCTGCTTTTTTAAGCTTTAAACTTCAAATTGGTTTAATTTTTCAACTTTAAATTTAAAAAAATAAAACTTTAACATACCGATAAATAGAAAAGCTATATACATTAGAGTTCGTTTTAAAATTTTTTTTGATTTTGATTTCTGGATATTATCACTTTTTAGAAGGCGTATTGTTTTTTTTTTTAATTCCAACTCCTTCCCGTGCCTCTAGGCGACTAAAATCGCGGATTTTGGGTCCCTTTTCCCATACAACAAAAACGGCTTAATATATGCCAAATCTGACTTCAGTATTCGACTCTACGGGAAAACTTAGGCCCATAAGCTTTTTTTTAGTTTTTGGAATGCACCAGAATGCATAATTAGAGTGGTCCAAAAAAATAATGAAAAAATACTTACATATGACAAAAATGGTCCAAAAATTTTAATTTTGTAGTTACCCGTTCAAAAGTTATTAAAGTTTAAAAATTTAATTTTTAGTGAATACAGAATAATTTATTGGTTTTGTAACTTCTATTTAACAACAATTCTAATTAATTCTATTCCTTTCCGCAGCAGATAAAGCTAAACAATTTAAATTATCTTTATTTTTAACTAAACACGAGTTGTTCAGGCGCGAAATATTGCCAACAAGTTGTTCGGTGTAAATACTTGTTGATTGTATATTTTTAGCTTGTTCGATTGCATTACGAAAACCTTTCTGGGCTGGCCACTCAACAGCGTTATAAAACATAAAGGATATGTTAATTCCAAAATTAACCAGAGTTTTTAAACTTTCAAGAGTAATAAAATCAAACGGTGACTTACTAAAAGCGGAATCAAAATATGCCAACTTGTTAGCTGCATCAACAACATTATTAACCACTTCTTCTCCCTCTTCTATTTCTACAAAATCTTTTTTATATAGCATTTGGTCGGTTGTATTAATCAACTGTACTAAGTCTCTTGTGTTTTCGTCCACTATAGACTTCGTGCATAGATTATTTTGTTCTTCTAAGTCGTTTGCAAAAAGACTTACATTTGGATCAATTACAAATACATTTTCTTCTAGATCCATTTCACTGTCAGTAAATTTGACACCTTTTTTTGAGCTGCTCTCTCAAATTTCTGAGTACAAGGAAATAGATCAGACAGCTGGTCGTAGAATCTTTGAACGTGTGGTTGTTGAACCTACCAGCTTGGTTGGAAGTTCTTTTTAACACTTCGAAAGTTTTTATAGAGTTCCAGAATTTTATTACGCTGGTAATAACGCTGCTTAGGAAACAGACTTAACTTTTCAACGTCGGCCTCAATTTCAGATACAACAGTAGAAGCTGCTACATAAATATCCTTTTTTGGATTTAGATTAAGGACAGCAAGAAACCTACACAAAACTTCTAGTTTGGTACACGATTTAACATCTATACACTCATAATAATCCATGCTTAAAAATACAAATATATTTTTCGTAAATTTTTTTTCGTAGAATGTACAAACATTTTGTTTATATTACAAAACTTTTGTATAAAACAAATTATATAAATTTACAAATTTCGTAAAAAAATACAAACATGATTTCGTAATATTTTTTTAGTACAGTGTACAAAAATTTGTAATGTTACAAATATTACATATGGATATTGATGTGGTTAGAGGTCGGATTTGCAATCAGAAGGTTGCGAGTTCAACTCCTGGCCAGGACAATTTTTTTTTTTTTTTTTTTTTAGTTTTTATATTTTTTTTTTTGTTTATTAATCTTTTTTAAATTTCTATGTTTTATTTTTTATTTCATTATTACTATTTTTGTGTTTTGATATAAATGGATATTTTGTATTTTGTTTAATAAAGAGGATCCTAAAACAAGTTAAAGAGGACCCGAAAACATTACTTCCACTTTATTTGCCGGGTTAAGTATGAAATTCAGTAAAACAAATATTTAAAAAGATAAAATATTTAATAATAAAATGCAATTAGTTTGAAATTTTTATTTAAGTTTTTTATTATTATTATTTTATTATTTTTTTATTTTATTTTTTAATATATTATTTGATATATTTATAAGAAAATTATTTTTTTTTTTTTTATTAATTAATAATCATATAATTACAAATTATATACTATTACCCTAACCGAGCACTAGCTACTATGGCCTTCGGCGCGTTGTAGCGAAAACAGACCAGTGCCTCTGGTGGGAATCGAACCCACGACCCCCGCACTGATAAGCCAGCACGCTACCAACTAGCCTACCGGGGCGCACATAATAATAATAAGAAAATTATATTATTTTATTTAGTTCAGTAAACATAATAAAAATATTTAATTGCCATTTTACTTTTTGTATTAAATATTTGTAGCATATTTTTCTAGTTTTCATAAAAATTTCATAATATTTTCGACTTAAGTTCCTTTTTAGTTTGTTGTATTGCATCAGCTACTTTGGTGCAAATGGTAGAGGGGTCTACTTCAACACAGCAGGACGTCACTGAAATCGTGAGTTCGATTCTGGTGTGGCACCATTACATTTTTTTTTTAATTTTAAAATAAACCCGTAAGGTATGCACCACATTTTTATTTAAAAAAAGTTTTTACAAAACTTTACGAAATGTGATTTGTATATTCTACAAATTTTTTCGTAATGTCAAAATAACCAAAACTTTCGTAAAATGAACAACGGTTTTCGTGTATTTTACCTATAGATTATTATGAGTGTACAATATGTTAACAATTAGATGAATCAATTAAAATAAAAATATAATTCATTTACCTGTAAGTCGTCTGATTCTTTTTTCAGTTAATATTAAAAGATCACCCATTTCAAATTAATTGTTGGAACTCAGAATCAAATACTTTGAAAATTAAAATAAAACTTAACAAATCCAAATCCAATTTTAAACCTTAATAACTTTTCAACGGGTTGCTATAAAATAAAATGTTTGCACAATTTTTCTCAGCTAGGAGTACTTTTTCATTGTATATATAAGAAAAATTAAATTTTTAAACTTTAATAACTTTTGAACGGGTAACTACAAAATTAAAATTTTTGGACCATTTTTGTCAGATGTAAGTATTTTTTCATTGTATATTAACAAAAATAAATATTTTAATTTTTTTTAAAAAAATTATTTTTTTGGACCACTCTAATTATGCATTCTGGTGCATTCCAAAAAATAAAAAAAGCTTATGGGTCTAAGTTTTCCCGTAGAATCGAATACTGAAGTCAGATTTGACATATATTAAGCCGTTTTTGTTGTATGGGAAAAGGGACCCAAAATCCGCGATTTTAGTCGCCTAGAGGCACGGGAAGGAGTTGGAATTAAAAAAAAAAAAAAAATACGCCATTATTTTTATTGATACAAAAACATTCTAAAAAGTGATAATATCCAAAAATCTATTTTTCAAGACTAACTCTATTATACATATATTGAAAGAAAAAAGCTAAAATAACCCAGCAAAACTTAATAGTACCCGGTACTAAGTTTGGGAATAAGAAATTAAGGTCGGTAACTGGTTACATTTCTATTACATACCCTATTGTTTTAACAAGGGCATGTCCACTCTGGTAAAACCTTTCTAAACTCATTTACCTCCACACTCATAATAATCCATGCTAAAAATACGAAAAAAATGACAAAACAACAAAATCTTTTGTAAAATTAACAAATTTTCGTTTATTTTACAAAGTTTTTGGTTATTTTGACATTTATTTGTATTTTTACGCATGGATTATTGTCAGTGTATTAAGGTAATAAGTTTTTTTTTTTTGAAATTTTTGTGTTTTTATATTGGTTAATACCCAATTTAAAAATTTTTAACTAACAATTTTAAAAAATAATTTTTTGATAAGTTTTGAGTGGAAAATTAAACTGTTTGTAATAAGAATTAAATTTAAGATCGACTATTATTTTTAAATTGTCAAATTTGTAGATAAAAATTAATTATAGTTAATTTTATGCAGAAATGAGCTAATTATACCATAAAAACATTTAAACAAGTGAATTTGGTGTTACTAGTGGGCAGTCAGTCATAACAACCGTTGCAAAGTAATGCATTGGTAAGGTGTTTAACGTATTACCAGGTAACATGTTCCGTAATACCAACCTGTTACCGATGTTTTGCTGGGAAGCTGAATTTTAAAAGAAAAAAGTCATAATAAGGATATATTTTTAATGTATAAAAATAAAGATAAAATATTTTCATGATCAGAACTTTAATGCAATCTAAATAAATATATTTGCAAATAAAAATCTCTAGCTTACCCAGAAAAACTTTGGTAATGGGTGCGATAAAGTAATGCATTACCTTGTAATGTGTACTTCTTACCTGTATCATTATTTTCCAACAAGTAATGAGTTACCGATAATTGAACACTCTTCGATTACCTTGTAATGGTACCGCATTACATTTTACATTACTGCAAAACATAAAATAATGACTTACCGATCATCAATTATATAATGCATGAATTATAAACGAAAAGTAATTATTAATATATATTTTTGAAAATCTATGTATAGACACATTACTTTGTTATTTTTTGTAGGCATGAGGGTAAGGTGTATATTTTTGATATCACGAACGAAAACACGAAGCACAACAACTCATTTGCATTTTAAGCAATAAAATATGATATGTATCGATAGCTCAGTTGGTAGAGTTCTCGCCTAACTAATTGTTAAATACCAGAGAACCCAGGTTCGAATCCCAGCATGACCACGTAATTTATTTATTAAAAAAAAAAGTTATTTATTTAATTAAAAAAAAATATCTGTAAAAAAAATTTTTTTATGCATTTTTTTTTTTTTTATGAAAATCAATTTATAGACACATTACTTTTTTCCACCATGTAACCATATAAGTAACCAGTTACTTTACCCCCTACAAGGTAATGAATCCACCCACTACTTTTAGGCTCATCGCCTGTAAAATTCATCAGTGAAGTAAAGTATAATGTAATGCGTAAAGCCCTATTGCGATACATTACTTTACCCATGATTTGGTAATGTGTGGTTTTGCTGGGTAGTTTTGGTTGCCCTTATTATTATTATTATTATTATGATATTGTAACATCAATTAGTTGTTCAATATAATCATTATTACTTAAACCATTATAATTAAACAATGTTGGTATAAATACTTTATTGTTTAAGAAACAGAAGTATTTATTACTACAAATTTAACTCAGCCTCAGTCTCAGTTAACGCAGTATCAGTTGTGGCCACTGAATTTTTTGGCAATCGTTATTAGTTTTTTTAACCCTTTCGACCCCGAAGTTGCCTGTGGGCAACTTCACTGTTTGTGGCCATTTAGCACAAGCTGTGATTGATATATTTCTTTTGTTTAAGTAGTTGCTTACAAGTTAATGTTTTTAGAAGTGAAATCAAAACAAACCACTAAAATTTTACAGTTAAATTTTTAATTATGTTCAAAAATGTTCAGTTGCATCGGCGATAATTAGTGATTTATTAATAGTTAAAAATATATACATAATTTAAAAAAAAAAACTCAAAAATCGTATGATGAACAAAATTAAAAAACTTTTTATATTTTATGTAGAGTTTAGTTTAAACAAAAATAAAAAATTTAGATTTTGGAAAAATTTTAACCCGTTCGGGACCGGCAGCTTGTTAAAGTTTTAACTTTAGGTACAAATATCTCCGCTAGTTGTGCTGCAAAAGCCATGAGATTAATACAAAATATAACTTTACCATAGATCAATGTTGTCACAAAGTTTGATCGAAAAATTCAAAGCCATTAAAAGTTGGGGTCGAAAGGGTTAATTAAATAGTTTTTTTTAAAGTTTTATAAATTTGTGTGGTTTAATATTGATTATAATCGTAGTAATATTAGAAAAATCGTTTTATTGTGAACCGTATCTGAATTTTGTTATGTTTTTGTGGACATATTGATCAATCTGCAACCAAAAATTTGAGAAGAAAAGGTGTGTATTTTGAGATATTCTCGAATCAAGGACATTTCAATGTTTTTTTTATCCTTTTTTAAAAGCGTCTAAACCAAAACTTCACATATCTCAGAAAAATGAGATATTTGTTTTTAAAATCGGAGTACGTGTTCAATAATTACGACCATTTGAACAGTACGTATTTTTATAAATTTTGAAATAATATTAACTTAAAGCAGCGAAGGAAGGACAATGAATTAAAAAAATAAAAACTACTGTTTTGTCATACTAATTAGGAGATTACATATACAACGTTTCATGCAAATAGGAAGGAATCGAGCTGATGAATATTAACATTGCTTTTGGAACGACCTTAGCCTAGTTTTCTGTTAAATTTTTTTTACTAAGAAAACACAAACATTTATAATAGTTGCCTGTGTAAAATTTTAGTGCATACGATAAATACACTCATAGAAATAAACCCGTAAAAATAGCAAAAAAGCTACTAAAAATTTGTTAAAAATTACCTGGCAGAAAAACTGCTTATTTTAGCAAATTGTTTTGCTCAATATTAATAAAATAAGAACAACAAAAATAAACCTGTTAACTTTACAAAATTTTAAGTTATATTCGGTTTGAAAATAGCATTTCTGTTAAAATAGCAAAAACTTTTACTAAATATTTGTAGACTAAAAATATCAAACAGAACTTTAATATTAACTTAATTTTTTGCCATATTTAAATTCAAATTTTGTAGAATGCAAATAACAGTTTATTTTTATAAAATCAGCAGAAATTTTTTGCAAAAAATTGTGTATTGTTGATTTCATAAGGGCAGACTTTTATTTGCATAAAAAAAAACTAAAAAAAACTTTTAAAATTTCTCATTTTTTAATGTCTACTAATATTCAGTAAATGCTTTATTTTTGCTATTCTTTTATTACTAATAATTAGTAAAAAAATCTGCTGATTTTAGCAGTTTTTCTACAAGGTGATTTTAGCTAATTTCTAGCAGTTTTTTTTTTGCTATTTTTACAGGTTTATATCTAGGAGTGTACTTCAAATATGACTTGCTTGTGACATGTTTCAATATATTTGAAATTAGTTTTTAAAATTCATCTATATATTGAGAGAATTATATGCATGATATCAATGAATTGTTCCTTTAGATTACTGGAATTCATCGATTAAAACTTTTCATTAAATTAATGAAGTTTTTTATAAAATTTAATGAAAAATTTAAGGTAATTTATTAAAAATTTTATATGACTAATGAAAATATTTCATTAAAAATTGTTTCATTAAAACAATGAAGCTTTCTCATAAAGTTTAAGAACCCAGCAAAAAATACTGCTTCCGTGGAAGCAGTTTTGTAAGGGAAATTTAAGCCTGAGGCGCTTCGGATAGCAGTGATAAAAGACATGATTTTTGTTCGAGATGTCTCGCCTGGCAGCACTGGCTTTAAGCACACATTATCATAAAAAAATGTTGACAAATCATGCCATCATCGAAGAGCATATTATAAAGCATTAAAAGAGCATATTATAAAGCATGCGCTTGTTTCGAGCACCTAAATGTCATGAATTCAGTGTTTTTACTTACAAGGGGAGTCTCCCGATTTCTATCCCATCCCGGTTCTATCCCATCTTAATAAAATTTGGTTATGTGATAGAAAAAAGAAAAATAAAAGACAAGCATTTTTTTTATCGGCTCAATCTCATGTTTAGGGGTTAAAAAGTGGGATCGAAAATTACTCCTTTTCGCTTTTTTTTGACATTTTTCGAATTGATTCAGATAAATTTTAGACAAATGGGAAGCAAATGAAAAAGCTTTTGAAAGCGCATTAACTGGTATACGAAACATGTCCGATAACTTTCAAGTATTTCTGTTATTCAAAAAAAAATGTGTTTTAAGTGATATTAAAACTGGAGTTTTGTTAAAGAACTATAGTTGGATTAAGCTAACAAAATATGTATATTAATACCTATTATATTTAATCGAGGGGATGTCTGAGCTTTTTCGATACTGGTAATTGTTTAGCCTTTATGCAACTTTTTCCGAAAAGCTTTTTAACCTATAATTCAAATATTTTAAATAAATGGCAACCCTAATATACTACATAGGCAATAGTGTCCGACCGAACTCATTTTTTTCGGCCGAAGCCGAAGCCGAAGCCGAACTTCGGCCATAATATCAATGTTCGGCCGAAACCGAAGCCGAAGCCGAACTTTTTGTTTTAATAAAAAAAAAATTTAAATTGTTTTTTTAGATCAATAAATTTAAACCAAAAAGTTATTAAACATAAATAAAAATGTATAGGTATAGGTATATTTCTTTTTAAAAATCATATTTGGAAAATAGTTGTACTATTTTAAGTACAAAAAAAGAATAAAGTATTTGTACTATATTTTATAGTCAAAGAAAAACAGTTGGTCGATTTTTAAGTTGATATAGGAAAAAAAACTTATTTAAAATTTAAAATTAAAAAGTTTGATATGGTAATGCCAGAAAATCAATTTTTCCACATTCACACCATGTGAATTGCTTTGTCTATCAGAATAAAGCTGCCCGGTAGCGCTAAAAAGCTGTTCGCTAGCTACACTAGTTGGTGGGGCTGATACATATTTTATTGCTACAGCTTTTATATTTGTAAATGGACTTGAATTCCAATACTCAAATATATTTATATTTCGGGACTTAAAGGCTCCGTAATAAACATTTTAATTTATTTTTCAATAAAATTTTCATTTGGTTCTGCTACTTCTAAGTCTGGTACTGCATCATGTCTATCCCAAATTGATGAACCTGTTAATCTCTTTTTAGGATTACTTACTACTCGAAATTAATTGCAAAATATAAAAGTATACGTTTATTTAAATTATATCGCATTAAACTTGATTATTTGCTTATAAGTCTTGCAGGTATATTTCTGGAAATTTTTTTTAAACTTTTTGGGCTTTTTGAAAATTTTTCACGCACATTGATATTTAAATATCGTTGTTTTTTTTGGTATTCTATCATAATCAACGTTGTATTTTTTTATGTAGTTTTTTTTTTTAAATTCTGAAAAGTAAATATAACCACAGTTGCTATTTATTTGTGCTTTTTATAAATAATCATAAAAAGTTCGGTAGTTCGGCCAAAATTTGGCCGAACACCGAACTTGGCCGAACTTCACTTTTTGGCGGAACTCCGAAGCCGAATACTCGGTCGGACACTAATAGGCAATACGGATAACAAAATTTTTGTGTTCTCGAGAGAAACAAAATGGCGTTCAAAATTTCATTAGTTTGAGACATGTTTCCATACAAAAAGGTATTAACTTTGGCCCCACCTTTTAACCCTTAAACGTGAGATTGGGTCACACAAAGAATACATGTCCCTTAGTTTTTTTTTTTTTTTCTTTATCACATATCTAAATTTCATTAAGATCGGTGAGTGGGGCGGAGGGAAGTCGGGAGACTCCTCTTGTTAGTGATTCTTATTATCTTAATAAATTTTGACAAATCGTTCGATCAACATTTTTTTAATCGAAGTTTTAACATATCGTAATCAAAATTCGTTTAAATAAGAGTTGAAAACTTACTGCCCATTTCATAACTCTTTTGAAATAACAACAAAGAGCGATGCAAACAATCAATGAAACATGGCCTTTCATTTCAGCTCTTTAAAAAGCTTTGCATTTTACAAAGCAGTAAACATTTTTAATATATTCTGTGTTCATAATGATGCTTAAAAGAAGCGCCAAATTCCGAGTTTTTTTGTTTTTTATATAAATTTTACTTTTAATAATTTAAAATATATATATATTGTAATTTTCGTTCAAGAACAATTTTTTTAATCAAAATTCGCTATAATAATAGAAAAGTGTTGAAAACTTTTTGCTCATTTCACTACTTTTTGGAAATCACAATACAAAGCGATGTAAACAATCAATGAAATTTGGCCTTTCATTTCTACTCTTTAAGACCCTATGCATCTTACGAAGCAGTAGGATAAGCAGTAAGGATGCAGTAAACGGTTTTTAATGCTTCCTATTTTCGTTTGGGAAATTTTTAAGTTTATTGAAAAAATTTCATTATAACTCCTCCAAGAAATTCTCTCTGTGTACCATGAACAACGAGTGTTAGATTTATTAGAAAATTAAATGAATGGAGAGCTAGCAAATTTGTATTGTTAGTGGGTAATAAAAGTGAATTCCATTGAAAGTGTTGCAAACAATCAACTACTTGTATACACCATTTCATAAAAAAACATTGTTGCTATTATTATTGCTGTGGACTATAAAAATTATTAACAATTGATATGACTATCTCATGCTACTGCTTTAATACATAGGGAAGTTTGGAGTAGTGTGGTTATAGGGGTGAAGTAGTAAATTACATTTATCACTGTATCTTGTTTCTTAAAAACAAATAACTACTTTTGACTATTTATAACAGATTTGATATTTTGATAGCTATTGGAAACGTTCATTGAAACAAATTTGTTTTCTCCGGTTTTTTGTTAAAAAAAATATTTTTGTTAACATTTTTAATTTGATGCATAATATAAAAAAAATATATTTTACTTGCATATCTTAAGAATGACTTCGTCAGCAAAAATTCAAATTGTTTAAATTATGAAAATTTTTGTAAATATGTTCAATTTGGATGAAGGTTTAAAAGTATTTTGGGTGAAGTATTAATAACAATACAATCGGCACAGTACTGGCAAAGCGTCACAATATTGACGTTATTGTCCTGTTATCCGATTGCTAACAGTAGCCAACCGTTGGTTGGAACGAACTTACCACCGTTGGGACAATGTTGGAAATGAAACAAGTTTGGTGCTTTCCAAATACCTGAAACTCAATTAATTTTGACAAAAATATTTTCAAAACCCGTACTTTTCACAACCAGCGACCCAATTTGGTATAAGTTTTTACATAAATAATTGCTGATTGAACGTGTAAAATATAATCAAATATTTAAAAGGACAATGCCACTGAAATGTTGTAATATTCGTATAAATAATAGAGATAGAGAATTCTGAGGGATATGCTGTCACTCGAATAAAAATTATTCGCTAATCGAATAAACAAAAAGAAAATTCAACCGAACAATTTGACGATTAATCGAATAATTTAAAAAAATACTTTTAATAACACTTTTTCGAAAATTTACCAAATTTTTGGAAAATTTGTGTAAAAAAGTTGAAAAATAACCAAATATGAGTAAAAATTACAAGAAAATGTTAACCCTTTGACGACGAATGGTTGATATATGTCCCATTTTTATTTTTTGTTGTATTAGCTACAATTATGACCCAATTTTTCCGAGTGTGATGTGCATCGAAAAAGGATAGATATTGTTTTCAGATCATACCAACCACAGGGACCAATATGGCCTAAGAGTCGAACAGGGTGACCCCAAAGGTAAAAAATATGAATATTATTCTCATAATTTTTGGTACATATTTCCTCGGACGCTATTGGGCATAGGGAATTGAAATTTTGGTAGGACATGGTACAATCCCGCACATTTTTGGAAAAATGCTTATTATTTCGATATTTTACTAATGTAAAATTACAAAATACGTATTATTTAATTGTAGCTCAGGCTTAAAGCTTTAATTTGAGGTATAAATTAAAACTTTAACCCTTATAACAACACAGATATTAAGAGTTAAATTCCACAATTTGCCATAAAATGGCCAAGAATCTCCTTCTGGGTAAAGTTAATTTTTGTTATTTCTGGCCTACATTTACTTAAGTTATTTTTTCCTTAAATAAATATAAATTTTGTTCTTACATATCCTTTTTCTTTCACTTCTTAGCAGAAAAGCATTATATCGAATGCCTTCCTTATTGCTTTCGAGTAAAATTTCGCAAGTTTGCGTTTGAATGATCATTTGTTATCGAATCCCATCGTTAGGAATTGCGATACAGTTTATTCGTTATCGAATTAGATAATGTCAAAAGTAAAAGAACTCACACCTTCGAATAAGATTTCGCTAGCTTACGAATACGAGTATTAGGGCCCTGGTCTTCAAATTTGTCTATCCTTTCACAATTTTGAAACCAAAATAATTAAAAGCCATGTACAAGGTGGCGCAAAAATAACCTTCCGATGTTTTTTGGCTGTAATTTAAAAAAAAAAATGAAAAACTTTGATTCTTCTTGTGGATTATTTTTATTTGGTATTTTAATTTTTTTTACATCAAGTCGAGAATATGATGTCATGTAAATGGCCGCCGCCACAGTTGATTGTCATTTGAGCCCTTTTTATGGCATTTTCCATCACTTTGGCCAAAACTTCCGCCGATAGGTCCTCACATTCTTGACGGATATTGTCTTTAAGAGCTGCAAGAGTCTGAGGCTTGTTGACATAAACCCGCGACTTCAAAAAGCCCCACAAAAAGAAGTCTGGAGCGGTCAAATCAGGCGATCTTGCTGGCCAGTGCAAATCGCCAAAACGGGAGATTAGGCGCCCGGGAAATGCATCCTTCAGCATATCGGTTGTGGCACGTGCAGTGTGTGCCGTTGCACCGTCCTGTTGGAACCACATGTTTTCCAATCCCAATTCATCAAGTTGCGGCAAAAACAACTCGTTTATCATTGCTCTGTAGCGCTCACCATTCACAGTAACCGTTTGGCCGCGACGTCTTCGAAGAAAAAAGGTCCGATGACTCCTCCAGCGAAAACAGCACACCATACAGTGACTTTGAGCGGGTGTAATGGCTCTTCGTGGGTTACACGCGGATTTTCAGTGCCCCAGAAGCGTAAATTATGCTTATTTACGTACCCGCTAAGATGGAAATGGGCCTCATCACTCATAATTATTTTTGATGAAAAATCATCTTCCTCTTGGTGGTGATTAAGGATGGCTTGAGCGTATGTTACACGCAATTGGCGGTCAGCAGCTAACAGCTGATGCACCGTCTGGACTTTGTACGGAAACATCTTCAAATCTTGTACCGAAATTCGCTGTAAAGACCGTCGACTGATACCCATTTGCGTGGCACGTCGTCTGGTCGATGTCGACGGCGCTTCCATGACATCCTCGGTTACAGCAGCAATATTCTCTGCAAAACGGCTACTAAGGGATCTGCCACACCTGGCAGCATCTCGTGTTGTGCCAGTCTCTTCGAGGCGAGCGGCTAAACGTCGCAGTGTTTCACCAGTAGGCGTTGGACGGCCAGGAAATCTGCGACGAAATTCACGTTGTGCCAAAGTCACCGACCGATTATTGGTCAAATAAATAGTCACCAATATTCCGCGTTCTGGAGCAGTGTAGCGTAACATTGTTTATTAACGTGTATTTCGCATGTGTTTACTACACAAATGTCAAAACAGAACTGACATTAGGGGCCAATCGCAAAATTTATAGCATTTTCTGATAGGAGGATTACTTTTGCGCCACCTTGTATATATGACGTAAACAAGATAATGGAAATAAACTCGACATATATTTCGCTATTACTTCGGTGAGGTATTTGTTCACTAATTTTTACCGTTGACGACCAATGGGATATATATTTCCCATCAATTTTTTCATAGAATGTGTAAAAAAAAAATAATTTTGACGACACTTTTCTTTAGAAATGTTGGGTCAATAATAACGAATCCGCAAATATAATTTAAATTTTCCAGCAGTTTAAGTACGGTACGGTGAAAGGGTTAAAAAGCTAAATTGTCTTTAATGCTTATTATGTAAAAAATTTTAGTTTCATGATCCAATTTTAAAACCAACACTGGAAATCTTCTTCCAATATTTTAGGGTTGATTTTTACACACTACATTTTGTTATATCTACAAATTAACGTTGTAAATCGCTATTTAAACGATATTTCACAAAAAGACACATATGTTTAATGAAATCGTATTTCAAATTTTTATTTCGATCTTGATGTAACTGCGGCAGCCAACTACTTATGAACAAGTATAGAAAGTAGCCAATCCTTATTTCGATTGTTTTGTAAAATACGAATTTTAGTAACTTTATTTTTAAATTGGTAATTTTTCTAAAAGATTTTATTAAAAAAGTACTTTTTTAACATCATTCGATTTATTCGATTAGTCGTCAAAATTTATACGAATTATTTGCTATAAAGGGTCCGCCAAATAACTTTTTTTTTTTTGAAAATGCTATAAAAAAAACTACTGAATATTTTCTCAAATTTCTTTTTTATTTGAAAGTACAATCCTTCCGGTTAATAATGGAAAATAATTTCATTCAAATGGCTGCCTCGGCTGGCCATGCAGTATGAGCTTCATCTGAAAAGATGATTTGTTTGGCAAAATCGG
Source organism: Delia radicum (assembly GCA_021234595.1). Classification (NCBI taxonomy): domain Eukaryota; kingdom Metazoa; phylum Arthropoda; class Insecta; order Diptera; family Anthomyiidae; genus Delia; species Delia radicum. Next base: position 148,344,947 of record CM037855.1, read on the forward strand.
CATCGGAAAAAAACATTAGATGGCGGACCTTATACGAAAATCACGATTTTTAAATTGTTTGTTCAATAAATAGAATAATTTTTATTCGAGAATACAAATCTTAAGTTTTATTGACTTCAAGAGAGCTGTTCACTTAAATTGTGCAAACATATCAGCCTGCTTTTAAACCTGTGTCTATTGTGACGAAACTTTTTTTATATGCTTGTAGTGATTTTTTCTTAGTTTTATATTTTTTCTTACCTTTTTTTTTCTTTTGCATTTATTTTTTTATTTAATTGCGGTACTTTTTTCAAATTACCACTTTCCTCCAAATTTCTCATTTCATCTAAAAATGGCTTCTGTGGAAAAAATCCGTAAAATTTAAATTAACAAATCAGTTAATTGACAAGTTAGTTGTAAAATAATTTAGTCCACTAATTTAGTCCACTCTGTTTTTACGGTATTTTAAAGAGCTAGCAAAAGTGTGTTACCATATCACACCAAATTCTCCTATATATTTAGATAGCTCAAATATTTATCTTTCAAAGCCCGTTTAAAAATTAGAAATTTCTTAAAAATTTAAAAATGTTTTTTTAACACTTTTAAAAAATAAAATTTAAACCTACACTGAACCTCTGTGCTGATGTATCTAATTTTAATGATGTTTTTTTTATTAGACGTTATAAAATAGCATTGACCGCACGACGTACAATTTACTACTGATCTTTACTTTTCTAAGAAAATATTAAAAATTCTGTAGTAAACTTCAACATTGCAATGTGTTCTCTAATCCTCATAAGTATCTACATGTAATAGAAAAATTTATTTTACAATTAAAACACAAATAAAAATAAAAATATCAAAAGATACAATACATCGAAGTAGTAAAGCTCTTTAAAGCGCATCAATTGCTGTACAATTGGGTTGAACCATGTCAATTCAACTTAAAATATTGCTATTTTTGACATCACTGTTTCCAAATTTGCCGAGTTTTGGTAGGTATAAAGTATATCATAGAACTAAGACAAATACAAAGTTTGATGACACTGGATCAGGAAATACGAGATTTTGAAAATCGGAAAAAGCTACAAAAATGTACAAAGTTGAACTTTGATTTTCTATAAAACTTGATTTTTTATTTGGAAAGGTCACTTTTCTTGACCTGTAAGTCGGGAGGCTATATTTTTAAAATAGACCTTTTCAAAAACTTATATACTCTCATAAAAATTCGAAAATTGCATACAACCAAATAAATTCGGTTGCTGCAACCTCGTAAATTCGGTTGTCACCGATGACAACAACCGAATTCAGTTGCGGCAACCGAATTTGTTATGTGAGTGTACCTCCTGGTACAAAATCCCCAACATTTATGTCTTTTTTTCCAATACCACGAAAAGTTAAGCATACTCGGACATGCTGCGCATTTCAAATACTTTTCACTAGATACCAAATCTACATCTAGTTTCTTTGGAAGAAATGTGAAAAAAACACCACAAATAGAAAATTGGGTCATTTTTTATCCCACTTTTTAACCGCTAATTAGGCAGATAAAAAAAAACATGGGCTTCTTAATTTTTGATTTTTTATAATATATCCAAATGTCATCACAATCGGCGGGAACACATTAACGGACTCTCCTTGTTACACACCCTAGTAAAAAAAATATATGGCATATCTAATTAGATAGGGCCCAGTAAGTAGTCAGATAAAATTTAATGCGAAAAATTGCGAATACAATTAAAGGGCTTATTGTAAAAACTTGATAAGCCACATTTACTGTTTTATGGATTTTCGCTGTTTTCTAGGCATCCATTGATTAATATTGGATAGATGTCTTGCTTAAAATCTTATTGCAAGTACCTAGAATATAAACGTCCTGCAAAAGTCAAAATGATTGTATATTTTAACCTTTAAACGGCGAAAACAAACTAAAAATAAAGTGTGGCTTATCAAGTTTTTACAATAAGCCCTTTAATTGTATCAACGTGATCAAACTTTTTTTGTTTTTACAAAAATTTTGTGATTTACAAACAGAATTTTGTAATTTATTTCTGTGTACACTCTATAGAAGTTTTTTTAAATATTTTCAAACAACATTTTCCAATTCGATTTCGAATAAAAACATTGGTTAATATTTTACACGAAACTGGATCCAATTTGATCTTGCAACTTAAATTCCTTGTGCCATATCTGATTGAATATGTTAACATAGGTAAATAGGTAAATAGATACATTTAGATATGTGGCAATATATAATTTGTTCGAAAAAACAAAAATTATATATTTTTATATATTGCGCCATATAAAACAATACATAACTATATCTCAGTTGATTTAAATAAATAATATAAAATTATATAATACTGTTTTTACTCGCGTAGATTTAATATGATTTATATTTTTGGACCCAAATATATTCCGAAAATACCTACATTTTGAAATTTGTTAAAAAATAAGTTAAAAAATATAGCTTATAATTTTCATAATTTCATGCTCAGAACTTGTTTTTAGTCTGAATAATTCTATACGTTCAAATAAAAAACAAGATCTAACTTATTTTTGGTTGCCCTAGTAATAACTCGTATTTATTTAAAACTACCAAGGCATCACAGCTGCACAGTGGGATATATCACAAAATTAAAGAAATAGTACTTAAAAATTCAACTGTGAATAAAAATATAAATATTAAGAAACAAATAAATTCTAAAACTAAAAATATAAAATATAAAATAAAATAAGTAAAAAATTTAAATAAAAAAGAGAATTAATGCTGAAGTAATCTGATAATAATTCATTATTTGTCCGATGGTTAATCGAGATTTTGAGGTATGAAAAATTATGTCTTTTCTTGGAAAAGTAATATTGAATTGTGTGTTTTTCTACACTCATAAGAATCCATGCTAATAATACGAAAATAATGTCAAAACAACAAAAACATTCGTAAAATGAACAAATATTGGTTTATTTTACGAAAGATTTTGTTATTTTGACATTTATTGGTATTTTTATGCATGGATTATTATCAGTGTAAGAATCCTTCTGCTCAAATCTATTATAAACATTTTTAGAAGAAACAAAGGTAAATTCGGTCCAACCCATTCAAATTTATTTGGTTATTTAATTGGGAAATACCTAAAATCGATTAATAAAGCAAAAAAATACTGTACTGACAATCAACTTTTCAAATAAAATTCGGTTAGTAATTATGTATGGTAGAACCAACCATTTATTTAGTGAAAATGCAATACAGGGTGTCTGGTGGCAAATTTATATTTTTAAATAGGATTATTTCAAAAAGTAATAAACGATGCGGAGGAAGGGGCTCCGTTGGAATTATCGATTGTGCAGATTTGTCAGTCACGATGTCGCAGTGGTCGAGTGAGCATGTCGCGTTCGCTGTGGAGACATTTTTTAAGAGTAATGATTCTTACGTAATTGCTCGTCGACAATTTTGTTTAAAGTTCGGTATTCGGCGAATACGTGATGGACCGAGTGGATCCCATGGATTTTTTTTATGGGGCTACCTCAAAGAGAGTTTTTATAATGACAATCCCCAATCTCTTGTGGCTTTAAAGGAAAATATTCGTAGAGAAATCAGCTCATTTGAACCAAGTTTACTGCAGCGTGTGGCGCAGAACACAAGGCTCCATTTTGAACAGTGTGTTCAACTCGACGGAAGACATATGGATGACATACTCTTTAAAAAATAAAATCCGCATTTCCATTCTATCGTTCAATGCTCTTAATAAAACTTTGTGTCAATTATTACATTTTTTTATTTAAGTTTGAAAATATAAATCTGCTACCAGACACCCTGTAAAATTGATAATCAAAAGTGGAAACTGCAAATACGGGTTTCCCAATCAAATATACAATTAGATTAGTGTTTTGGTAGAACCAACCGAATTGTGGATTGCATTGATCATAAACGCAACTAATCATTTGTATTGGCAAACATTTTTTAAACTATATTTGTTTTTCCAACAAAATATAAATAAATTCAAAGAGTTTATGGTGTAATGGGTAGAGCGTCAGCCGATTACTTGAAGGTTCCGAGTTCAAAACCCGGAAAAGACAAACGCAAACATTTTTTTTTAAATAAATTTAAATTTAATAAAATTCTTCAATTTTAAAACAGAAAAATAATTTAAAGAAAATTAACAGCTTTTGTGGTGCAATGAGTATAACAATGAAACAATTTTGTGGAACGTAATAACATTTAAGTGGAATATAATATTGAATGAGACAATTGAATATTAGCTTTCACGACTAAAAATATAATTTAATATGAAGATAGTTGTCGTAGCCGCCAGAATTCGATTGACAACATATTCGGTGGCCACAACTGAGGTTGTTTTCTGGGTGTACCTGGGTTATTGAGAAATGGATGCGCTATCTTAGAGCTTGATTTCGAAATTCAGAAAAATGGCGATCTACCACAGCTGCTTGCATTCGCGCAATCATAATTGATAAAAAAAGAGACGCTCACGTTAAATGTAGTGAAATTTCGCAATTTGCTATTTTTGAAAGAGGAAAATTTTTAACATGCATTCGCATATTATATTGTTTAATATTATTATTTTCTATTATCTTCATATTTTCCAGTTTATCATTTTTTAAACAAACATGTCTGAAAGAATTTTTGTGTACGTGCTCTGTTTAAGAAAAAACAAGCTTAACTATGATTTTTTTTATCCTATCGTATCATAGAGTTAAGTTTCTTATATCCTTATAAACATTTAAAACTATGTATTTTAAAACTGTTCATGTGTGTGTATAAAAAAAATATTTAAGAAAGTATGTACACCTAGAAAAAATATCGGTTTCAATTCGGTCAAAACCAATAAACATAGTTTGATGGGACGTTATTTTATTTAAAACTACCAATAAACGATAAATAACGCCGTAATACTGTACTGGTAATTAAAACGCGGGAAAATAAACTAAAAAACAATCCTTTTATCCAATTGTTATTTTTTTTCACTTTCTATATATAAAATTCGGTTAGTAATTGAGTACGGTAGAAGCAGAAATTTGTTTGGTGAATATACAGGAAAGTTGGTACCAGCTATCAAAACTTATTAAAAAAAATTGTCGGTAATTAAATGTGTTAACTGCAACTGCGATTTTAAACTGGGGTTTCAGTTGAAGTAACCGAATTGTGGATTGCATTGTTTATAGAAGCAACTAATGATTGGTATGTGTAAACGAATTTTAAACTATGTTTGTTTTCCTAACAAAGTATTCAAATTTATTTGTGGTATAATAGGTAGAGCGGCAGCCAATTACTCTGAGTTTCCGAGTTCAAATCCCAGAAAAGACAAACCTTTTTTTTTAATGAAAAATACAATATATTTAAATAGCAAGTTAGCCAAATAAGATTAAATGTGATTGTGGCGCAATGAGTAGGACAGAGAACTATTAATTTGAGTACCACGGTTCAATATTTGAAAAACAAAAAAGTTTTTTAATTACAATAAAATTTTATGGAACTAAATTATATTTATGTGGAATATAATATTGAATGAGACAACTGAATATTTAGCATTCACGACCAAAAATATAAAATAATCGTAAAATAATTATCGAAACAGCCAGAATTCCATTGGCAACAAATTCGGCGGCTACACTCAGGGAAAAAATTTGTTTATATTGATTAAATTGTTTCATAAATCGTTTTCATCAATTATTCATCACATTTGGGATGTTTTCATAACTATGATGCAGCGTTTCATAAAAATTTATGATAAATGTTGCATAGACCATCATCATATTATAACAGAACTTTATAAATTTAGTGAAAATAATTTTTTCCTTTTTAGGGAAAAAATAGAGAAATTTCGAAACAAAAAAAAATATTTTTCATTTAAAATATAGAAAATTAAATTTTCAATTAATTTTTAAAAACTCAAAACTTACCAAAAAATATTTAAAATTCTGAAACAACAATTGAATATAAATTGAGTTGTTTTTAATTTTAATCAAAATTTTTAATATAATTTAAAATTTCGGAATTTTAATTAATGTTTTATAAATAGAATATTATTTTTTTTAACTTCAAATGGAATTTTTTAACATGAATTAAGGTTCTTTACTTCTATGGATGCATTGCAATTCTACATATACATATATATATCTTTTTAATTTCACTGCAAAACAAATCCAAAACAATATTACATTATTTGTTTATTTTGTGCTTGAGCAAATTTAGAATTGATATTTTTACGTCAAACGGCTTTACTGTCTATAGAAGACTAAAAGCACAATCAAATTTAAAACACCAGCGACACTTTTAAAATAATGTATTGCAAATAAATATTCGTCAATGAATGTAAAGGCTCCATTAGTCTCTGCGTTCCGTGACGTTTCTGTAACGTGCCGTTCCGTATAACTGTTTTCTGTGGTTAGTCTGTTCCGTAACAACATAGCAGCTTTGGCTAAACGATTATAGTTATTGTTTGACTAATTGCAAATGTGGTTGTAATTTTATTATCATAATGTGTCACAAAACCTTTTTTGTACAATTTAGCTTAAACAATTAAAAAAAAAAAAATATTCTTGTATTGGTTGTTTAGATTTTTTTATGTGAGAGCAATCAGCTGTTTTTGCATTCTACGTATGCCATATTATTTTGTACAAAATGTACGCATGTTTTTCAATAAAGCCAAAAAGAAAGAAAACTGCAATTTAGCTGCATTCCATTCGAGGCCATACTTGGATGTGATCGCTAAACGGTCATAACTTGGTATTGTTACGTTTGTAATGTTAGAGGAGCGCAGGTTTGATTCTTAAAGCCGCAGGTTTTTTGAAAAATTTTTCATATAGAGGCAATCTGACATAAATAATAATACAATTTAAAATGGAAAATCACTGATGTAGCCTGTCTATAAAAATAGGCAGAAACTAGTCGAGTCTGATTTAAAAATTAATAGTGTTTATAATTTTTAGAGAAAAAAGTTTATTCTCCTTCTTAACCTCAACATTTCTAAAATAAAAAAAAAAAACTGTTTTGTTCCTCGTTCTTAAAAAAGATGCCATTAAAGTGTATGGGAAATACAGCAATAAAGTTAAAAAACAAAAAAAGTTATAATTTTTAATCTGATTTAACTTACGTTGTATTTTAATCTCTTTACAGAAAAAAATAACAAATTTTCAACAAAAAACTCATCAAAGCCTCTAAACAAACGTGACTTGATTTTCTTTCTACCACTAGTTCAATTTCAATAAACTTAATCTTCATTGAAAATAAAAATTAACTTTATTAAAAATCAACCACCATCATCTAAAATTATAAATCAAAAGTTATAAAGACACATATAGTTATTTAAATAAGTTAAACATTTTACGTTAAAAATTGATAAAAAAAAGTGTTTTTTATATCTCAATTAAAATTTTCGAACTTTACAACATATTTTTTATAAAATATTAAATTTATTAAACAATAATATAATAATTTGCAAATAAAACAAGTAAAAGTTGCAAAATTATATTTATCTTAGTTTTTAATTTTAAATAAAATAAAATTTATTATAGTGAATAAAAAGAATTAAAAAAAACAAATTGCATCGTTTTTGTAATTTAAATAAAGAAATTTAGAGAACATTTTTAAACATAATCTATGAATATTTTTGATAATATTATGAAACGTTTATTAATTTTTATGAAACATTTCATACAACATTTTCATTATTAAACAGCTTCATAATGAAAGTGTTGTACGAAATGTTTCATAATATTTATGAAAGTTATGAAACTTTAACATCATATTAATGAAACATTTCATAAATATGTAGAAGCCTGTCATCAATTTGCTCTTTCATGACATAACTTTATCATATTTATGAAGTTTTACATAGAACATCAATGAAATTTTTCATAAATATGATGAAGCTTTTTCCCTGAGTGTACAACTAATACTGTTTTCTGGGCGTACAAAAGTTTAAAATCGATTAATATATGTTTGTGTAAATTACTTCTAAACCAATTTGTGATGAAAAAGGATTATTATGTATTTTATATGTTTTTAATTTAAAAGTAATACAAATCTTAAAATATTCAGTAATACACTCACAATATTTTAAGTAAATCAGTGAACTTTATTTTTCAAGGAATATGCATTTAAACTACAAGGAAATATATATTTTTACTTATTTTACCATTTATTAAAATTCAAACTACACATAAATACTGTTTTCTGTACTAGTTATTATTTTCATTTAAAAATTTTTGTTGCAAAAAATTCTTTATTTGAACCAAAAAGTTAATGATTTTTAATAATTTTGGAGTTAATTTCTGATAGTTAAAATAAAATAGTTTATTTTTACGGATTTGGGAATTTTTTTCTAATTTTCTATTTTATATTTGACTGAAAAAATTAATGAAAATCCATTCCGCCTCATTCAATTAAAATTTTTATTATATTTTTATACACACAGAGAAAATTTTTGCTATTTGCCAACTGAAATTCGGCTACGACGACTTAAATTATGTTATTACATATTAGTTTCCACAATACAGTTCGGTTAATTCAACTGATTTGTAGTTGTTAAATCCATAATATTCAGAAATCTAATATAAACATTAGGGATACAACTTTTTTACAATTTTTGAAAATATCAAAATGTCCCTATCCATACCATGTAGTGCATAAAAAAAAATAAGAACTGCATCTTTTGATTTTCGATATCGTTAAAAAAGGTTCCGCGTCAAATGCAATTAAGTTTGGGATCAGTAAGTTCTAAAAAAAAAAAAAAATTTCTTTATAATGATAAAATATTGCGACTTACCTACGCTGTCTTATGCAAATTTGCGAAATATTATAATTTATTGCTAAAAGTATAAAAATATAAAATTTTAAAAAAATAAAAAATTTTGAATAAATAAAAAAAAAAAAAATCTTAAAGGACTTTCAGAAATCGGCTTCGACGCGGAACGTTTTTGTTCCGAAATGACCTGAGGAAACATTTTTCGGTTTCAGCACAACATCGGCTACAGCGTGGTGATAGGGCCTTACTTTGGTTGTACCCCTAATAAACATCGTTGTACTAACTGAATTTATAAGTGGTTACCATTAATATACACTTTTCAATTCGGTTGGCACTTTATTCCTCTGTGTGTACACATTTGATTAAAAATTAATTGATTGGCCTAAAAACTAAGCCATTAAAACTACATTTTAGTAGCAGTATATACACGCAGAGAAAAAACATGGTTGCAACATGATTGCCGCAACAAAATGATGATCCCTGCATTCGGACATGGTTGCTACAAACAAATTATGGGTTTAAAAATAAATTCTGACCAATAACATGGTTGCTGATACCATTTTTTGGTTGATATTTTATTATATCATGATTCCCTCTTCCTACCTTACAATATGGCTGATAATATGGTTGATACGGCTAAACTATGATTGTAGTAATTGTAATTGTAATTTTTTTTATTTATTTATTTAATTATTTAGATATTTATTATAATTAAAATTACAATTACAATAAATCTTAAAACTAAAGCACTAGCAACTGAGGCTATGGGCTTTTTTTAAAAATAAATTTGTATTTTTCGCTAAAAAGGTTTCGAAAAAAAAGAATATACATTTTCTTCAAATTGGATTAATATTAGACGGGTAAGTTGAAACAAATATATTAATTTAACATTCATATGTTTAATGAAAAAACTCAAAGTATAACAGCATATTTTACTATTTCAGTAAGCAAGTTACCTTATTAACATTTAAACGTATCTATTTTTTCCACAACAAGCCCTCTACCTTATTATTGTGAAAACAACAATTGTATTGTTGATACAAATGACGCTATGCACAACCATCTTATAATAGAAAAACACGTTTTATGTGCTTTCCCACAGTTAAAAACAACCATGCTATAATTGGCGAAAATTATTTTATAGTTGCTGTAACTTTGTTATGATTTCGCCAATCATTATATGGTGAGAGAGATCACTGATTATTCTATTTATTAGTGAGCGTCAGTCTAGTTTGAGATTTTGTGCAAAGTACGTCTTTTTATTAAATTAAATTAAATAAAAAAATATAACATTAAAAAATATATGTAATAGCTCCAACAATAAAATTAACATTTTAAAAACAATTTTTGTAAAATATCAAATAAAATTACTATATTTTCTTATAAATTACAATGAAAAAAAGAAAAAATTGAAGCAGGACCTTCAGAAATACTACCAAAAGACTATATGGAAAAATATGAAATTCCTTCAGAATTTTAACTACACTCTGTGTCATACCTCAGTATGAACACATACTTTTTAAACCAGAAATGGTGGTTCACATTGGCGAATATGAAGATGAAATTCTATTATTTGGTCTAATTAAACATATTTGTTTAATTAATAATTTGTATTTTTTGTGCATTCGAAGACTTTTGAACCATGGATTTGATTAACATTATCATGCTTTTCGCATTGAATGCGATTCTTTAGAATCTGATTACATTGGTTATATTTGTACAACCAAATAAAATATAATGTTTTTAAATTAAATTTTAAGACCATTTGTATATATAACTTATGAATCTGATTGAAATTATTGATCAAACAAAAATGTTTATTGGACCAAACAATAAAAGTTCTCCTTTATATTCGCCATTGTGAAAATATATTTTTTTTATTTTAAAATGTACCAGGCCCAAAAGTTTTCAGATATTTCACACTCAAAATTATAGCGCACTTACAATCCGAATTTGGCTGTTTTTATAGCTCTTTAATGACTCATTGGACAACTTTAATTTTTGGAATTTAAAAACATTTTTTTATTGGCAATTTAAAAATACAGATACATCTCGAAATATGTGGAAACTTCTGATCCTGGAACCTTTTTGAACTAAAAAAAATTAACCACATTTTGTCTCAAACAATCCTATTTTATACGTATCCATGCACAGCATATTTTTAATAACTAAAATTAATTCGTTTATTTTATATAGATCTCTTATGTTCATTAGATAAATAAATGTAATATTTAAAATAAAAAAAAAAAATGTCTTTCTTTTTAATATAGCTCAACCATAACATGGTTATTAAGTTGCTAAATATCATCCTGCAGTCATATTATAGCTTATTAGTAGTCATAATATGATAATATTGATCATATTATGAGACTTTAGATACCATAATATGGTTATATGGGACCATAACATGATAACTTTATGATTAGTTTTTCATCATATTATGATTAGCGGGTACCATATTATGATAATTCCAAGGTCATAACATGTTTATGAAGAACCATAATATGGTGTTATTAGGACAATTTCCGAACTATAATATGATTTATTAGGAATCATATTATGGTAAAATAATAGAAGTTACGTAATCATAACATGATTATTATACTATGGTTACTATTATGGTTGCCGCAATCATGAACCCAACAATGTATGATGCTCTTCGAATATGGTTGCCCCAACCATGTTTTTTCTTTGCGTGTAGGCTTTTACTCACAAATTCACACTTTTTCCGTTCAATTTAAATTTTTTAAAAATCAAACTCAATTTTTTGCAAAGCATTTTCAATTTTATACGGAACAAATTAAATTATTTTCGACACATATTCATTTTTTTTTCATTTTAAATTCAATTTTTTTCTTTTAGAATTAAATTTAATTTTTTTCAAATTAAATTTTTTTCACTTCAAATTAATTTTTCCACGAATTCAATATGGAAAGATTTAAAAACCTGTTTTTTTTTTCTTTTATTCGTGATTCCTTTTCTGTTATTGTGTTATTTATAATACTGGAAACTATTTTCCAGTACAATAATAAAAACACCGATTAATGAATGTACTAAAAAACATTTTGTAACGGTAAACATAAAATGCTAACAAGTGTTAGACTACTGAGTCAATTAGTTGGTAGATCAAGTGAAATTAAAGTTGTTACAATTTTAAAGAAATTCTTATTTTGTAATTTATACACACAGAGAAATAAAGTGCCAACCGAAAAGTGTATATTAATGGTAACAACTAATAAATTGCATTAGATTTCTGAATATTGTGGGCGTTGCAACTAAAATTCAGTTGAATTAACCGATCTTTGTTATGAAAACTAATGTAAAGTTGTGCCAACCGTCTGGAATTCGAAATAACCGAATTTAAGTCGTAGTAACCGAATTTCAATTGGCAAATACCTAAATTTTTCTCTGTGTGTATTAATACTAAATAAATAACAAAATGCCATCAAGCGAAGAAAGTAGTCGCGCTACTAGTTCTGGTGTATCGAATGTACGAAATTATCGTCGGCTTCAGTTTCCAACAGATAGTTCTTCCGAGGAAAATATATCTAAAATAACATCGCCTGATCGACATCGCAGAAGACGTGAAAAATATAACCATATTAGCGTAGATAAAAAAAATATTTTGATCAAGTTTTATAACGAAGGAAAAACCATTGTTGAATAAGCCAAAATAGCTGGTATAAATAAAAATACAGCTACATCCATTATAAATCGCTACAAGAAGGAAGGGTGCATTATCATGAAAAACCGTGGTGGAAGACGTCATTCACAATTGACTCCCGAAATATTGGAAAAAATTAAAGAGATAATCGAAAGAAATCCATGTATAACATTAAAATGTATTCGCGGAAAGATTCAAGAAATTCATAATGTGGATTTAAGTACAACGAGCATACATACTGCATTAAAATCTTAGCGAATTACCTTAAAAACTGCGACAATTAACATAGATCGTTTAAATTCCGATGCTACAATTCAACGTCGCATACCGTATGCAATGAATTTTGCCCAAAACGCTCCGGAAATAAGAGAAAAAATAATATTCATTGAAGAATCCGGTTTCAATTACCACCTTCGAAGAAACAAGGCTAGATCCAAAGTAAATACCGCAGCACATGTAATTGTTCCTACCGTTATAGGACGCAATGTTTCCCTTATTGCAGCTATGAACATACATGGAATTGTACATAAAAAAGTAATTGCCAATTCCTCGGCTAATACCAATATTTTCACATCTTTCCTTGAAGAATTATTCGATAAATTAACTGAATCCAACATCACAGGTGCTTGGCTGATCCTTGACAATGCAAAGATACACAAAACGCAAGTGGTGAAAGATAAAATTGCTGAGTCCGGTCATATTTTAGTTTTTCTTCCTCCATATTTAGCATAGGGAAAAAGTTTTCTCAAAAACTAAACTCTGTGCTCGTAACATGCTAGCTGATCCAGAGAGTAACATGGGCTTGGTCACCATAATTAACCGATCAGTAGCATCCGTAACACCTTCAGATTGCAACAATTATTATGTTGATATGACTATGAATTTGTCATTAGCTGCAACTGGAGAACCGTTACATTGAAAATTTTATATAGCAAGTAATAGAAGCTTATTCTAAATGTAATATTGTATAAATAAAAATTATTTTTTAAGTATTTTGCGTTTAATTGAAAAAAATTTAATTTGAAGTTAAAAAAATTTAATTTAAAAAGAAAAAAAATTAATTTGAAATGAAAAATATTCAATATGATTTGTAAAAAGTTTAATTTGTATTGAAAATAATTTAATTGTTTTGAATAAAATTGAAATTACTTCGAAAAAAATTGAGTTTGATTTGAAAAAATTTGAATTTGAATCGAAAAAGCGTTAATTTGAGAATAAAAATCTATATATATTTCTTTGATTTAATTAATTTTTTTGTGTGGTTTTTTACATTAATTTTAAAGCTATTTAAATTTACTGTATTTTTTTGTTTCTCTTAGCATACACAACACGGCGTATGATAAATATTAATTCTTAGTTTAATATAAATCATACGCCACAGAGCATTATTGTTATTCAATTTATACCACGTGTGCTTTAAAGCAATTCTAATTTTCAAAATCCCAGTAAAAAAATAACCTCGATTTGGTAAGCAGTAACTACATTTGTATGCTTCCAAGAAAGCGCTTAACCGTATTGCATAAAATAAAGCAATTGGTAAGGCCTTTTCCTGTTATTGCTTGCAGGAATTCTTCTGAAGCAGTAAATAAAGCATACAATGAAGCTGTAAAGAATGCATACAATTAAGTATCAATGTTGTCAATACTTAAAAAAAACTCTTCCCATTTCGTACTAAGCATGAATATATTTCTTCTTGCGACTAAAAATCATGCTTTCTGGAATTGTTTCGGAAGCGCTCGATAACTTAGCCCTACACTGCATGACTTTTTATATTTGATCGAAAAAAATGTTTTTTAAGGGAAATTACCGTCTAAGTTCAGGAAAAATATTCAAAAAATTTTTAAATCACTATTTTAGTAGATATTATGCAAATTGCATAAAAAAATCATTTTCATAAAAAATTGGAAAAATAATATTGATTTATAAATGAAATAAGAATAAGTTTTATAATAAAATGCTGTGTAATAATAAATATAGTATAATATTACGCAAATTTTATTCAACTTGCGCTTTTTACGTAAAAAAATCAAAACGTGCAGCTGATTTTTGTCTAAGCACTCCGGACACTTTCACTTAAACTGTAAGACGTTTAAAAACTGAGTTGAGAATCACATTACGGTTCCTTTTTTTTATTGTGCAAAAATGATCAATATAATGTAATATGATTTAATATTTTTCGAAAACAAGAGCGAAATAGCCGTTATTCTAATAATAAAATTGTGTATCACCAGTGATACAATATGAAGTGTAGGGTTAATAATGCCTTTCAGAACTGCTTCTGGGTTTGAAGAATTTGACTAAAAATCAACTGATTGGATTAACAAGTGATCAATATCGTATACCTTTTCAAAAAGCCTTGAAAGGGTGTTATTGTTATACCAAATGTATTTTTTTAAAGCATGAATTATATAAGATTTAATTAATGCATGCAATTCTTATTTAGTTAATACATTTATGTACATATATGTGAACAAATTCTCACAGAAATTAGTTTTTACCTTTCTATTGAAACGAAGGGACTATGCAAAAAATAGCCCTTGTTTTGAAATCAGAATTTTTTTTTAAATTATTTTTAAATTTATTTTTAGCATTTTTGTGTTTTAAACAAAGTGGCTACATTTTACAAATTTAACGTTAACCACATTTTACAAAAATTAACGTTAACAGTTCATTACCAGTTTAATGATAATGTTATAGAATAAATAAATATTCGTATTTAAACTACTGAAATTAAATTATTTAACTTAATAAACTAATAAACCAAATGGGAATTTAAAACCCTTATTGAAATAAATTCAAAATATATATTACTAATACATAAACTTTTATAAGAAAAGAAATTTTTTTTTTTTTTTTTTTTTTTTTATTTTAGTTAATGTACTTATAATTAATATAATTACATTACTCCCATTGGAGCTTCTAGCAACAGAAAAGAAATGCATACATAAATTATACAAAAAAAAAAAAAAAAAAAAAAAAAAAACAATATGTTGATGTTATCTTTTTTTATTAAATGCTTTTAAGTGATAGTATACAAAAATGTCAAGCAAGTTGTGAATTTAAGCAATTATTTAATTGGTTCAATTAATTTTTAATTCACAGCTTTTAAAGTTTTCAACAAATCAATTTATTAAAAAAAAAATAAAAATTGTGAAATATTTTTTTCTGTATACACGGTGGTCTTGATCCAACTTTTAATGAAGGGTCTTAGCACATTATTTTTTTTACTGATTTGGGTTATTTGCATTCTAAATAGTGTGTAAAAAATTATAGTCCATAACTTGTCGAGCCGTTTTTGAAAAAACTAATTTAAAAAAAAAAAAAAATACTTGTTATTTATTAAAATTTTTTAAATGCATCTAGATGGCCAATTTTGCAGATAATTTTACTATTTTTCAAATAATAAACAAAATTTAATTTTAAGTTTCTTGAATTATTTTGGTTAAAAAATAGTTTTGAATATCAATAACTGTAAAAAAGTGCAGTAAATGTCGATCAAACTTGATAGTGGGTAAGCCCCATTTTTGTAATAAGAATTCGAATCACGTGGATCATTTAGCAACTCATATTGATGAAGACCTTGCTACAAAACATAAAGTTGAGCTGGTCAGTAAGTTAATAAAAACTCTTGTTAGTTCAAAATCTGAACATAAGGAAAATAATATTAATGAATTGTCCATATCCCAAGAACGTGAACGAAAAATGAGAGTGACACTAAAGCCATCGAAAAGTAAAGAACAAAATCCCATTTCCGCCGATGATGTTTCTAAAATAGGATTGGGTCTTGGAATATCGAAAAGAAAAATTGGCTTAATGACATCAGCCTTAAGAGTTGCTACTAATAATGGAAACATGTTTGAATCAAATTTGGATGAAAAACTCAAGAAAATAAATCATTCTGTAGATTCGTATTTTGAAGTTAGAAAGTGTGACATTGTAAAAAACGGTAAAAATTATGTAAAAAGTAAAACTTCGAGAGCATAGTTTTTTCTAATGACGTTACAAAACTTATAGAATACGCTGAAGAGAAGAGGAATTTTACAGAATATCATTTGAAATTTGGCATCGATGGCGGGGGAGGGTTCCTGAAAATTTGCATATCAATACAATCATCAGATCTACTACTGTGATACCAGTAAAGCGACAAACATATTGTAATAATGTACTGGCAGCAAAATTTTAAGACAGTGGGTTAAAAAAGATTTTGTTGCTTGCCATAGTTGCTAATACATCTGAAAATAATGAAAATGTGTCTGTCTTTGTTATGGTCATTATTACATCTCATAAAAGTATTATATTAATAAATGTAATGCATAAATTAACAATTTTATACGAATGTGTGAAATTTTTATAGAAAACGAGTAATGTTTTTCAAAATTAGTTTTTTTCAAAAACGGCTCGACAAGTTATGGGCTATCATTTTTTTACACAATATTTAGAATGTAAATAACAAAAATCAGTAAAAAAAAAAAATATGTGTTAAGACCCTTTCAAGACCACCGTGTATAGCATTCTTTCGTTCTCAAATAGCAATATTTTTTTGCCCAGATTTTAATAGTTTTAACTTCAAAAACTATGTAATTTTTCAACGATGGCACTTTATCTGTGAATTCCTTTATCCATTGTTTGATTGTAAGTCAAATCATATAATCTTTTTCTATTATTAAAGAATTAATATATTGGAAAACGTTTAGTACTATTTTAAAATTTTAGTTATTTTTTACATAGAGTTTTGATTTTATTTTGTCCCATTACCGTTTTTTATAAAAAATTTCCCAAATTTGTTTAATTTTCAAAACAGTTTTATTAAAAGAATTTTTTTTTTTTTGGCATTTTTAGTTTCTTTCGATTAATCGTCAAAATTTATTCGCATTATTCGTTATTCGAAAATGGATTTTTTTATATTGTTCGTTAGAATTTTTTTTTTTGTTCGTGCGATTAATCGAATAATTTTAATTCGAGTGACAACGCTAGTCCTTACATACACACAATGCTGACAATCACAGGTATATTTATGTGTTTTATACAACACAAAATGTGTTATAAAAATAAAAATATATAAAAGATTTCTTTGTAAATCACACTAAATTCAATTATCCACTGATTCTCTTTTTTTTTCCTTTCAAACATATAACCAGCCAACCATCTAACCCCATAACCTTGATACCATCTATAATTACAATTGACATACAAATACAGATACTTTTAGCAAAAACACACACGCACAATACGCACACACTTGTGAATTTCAGGAAAAGGAAAAAACAGCAACATATTATTTCCCTTCTTTATGCTTTTCCTATGTACAATTATAGGCCTTAGAAGATTTTTTTTTTATTTTGTTATGATGTTGAATTTAAACACGCACAAATGGGCATGAAAGAAAAATCGTCAAATTTATATAAAATTTATAAAATTCAATGTAAACTTTTTTACCTGTATTCTTAAGTATTTAGTCTATAAGCCTTCGAATAACTGGTAATATATATTTACAATTGACATTATTTATTGTTAAAAAGAAAAATTATCTAGAAAAATGTATTTATAAAAAATTCTTTTGATTATATTGATAAAGATGAAAGTGGTATTAATTTAAGCACACAAATGTGAAAAAAAATGAATTTAAAAAAAGGCAGTAATAATTGATACTTCTTTAAATAAAAGTTACTTTGGCAGAAGTTTGGTTGAATTAAAAAAAAAATGTATATGACCCCTCTAGAATTGAAAAATATTTTTTTTCTATTAACCGTTACTCCTAGAAACATATAATTGTGGCAGTTTAGTAGTTTACTCGATATAGAACAAAATTTCCTTTTTTAATTAAAGGGTGGGTCATATTATTTTTATATTTTTTGAGTGGTGCCCAAAAAAACTAAACTTTTTCCGGTACTTTTTGTAATTGCCAACCGTACCAAAAATTAGTACTGGCAAAATACTGGTATTTTTGTAAAACCAGCAAAAGTATTTGCCAATATTTTTTTTTATCAATATTACACTCAAAAAAATAAATTAGTAGAAAAGTTAGTAAAACGTCGTGTAAATCAGGTATACCATTTTTTCAGCTAAAATTTTTGTTATACTTATTCAGCACTTAACTGTTTTATACTAATGCTTTACTAATATTATACTGTTTTACTAATAAATTTTGCTAAAAAAATTGTGCTGATAATAGTATGGACGACAACCAGATTGAAAGATATACGCAGAATGAAGCAGATGTCGCGGCATGTCAAGATGTAGTAGAGAAGAGGAAAATTATACTAAAAAGTACAACTCTAATAAGACATTAAATAAACCGAAATATCCTTAAAATCTAAAATCCATTATAAGGCAAGTGCTAAACTTTGAACCGATAAAGTTAAAACGACAACGAATTTGATTGAAGCGAACGCAAATCATACATTTGTCGTTGCTGTCGCACCACTGTTTTTTGCTGATAAAACTGTTGCCAATATGAATATAAAACCTAATCAAAACCCTGAGACTAAAATATACTTTCTTTAATGTTTTAGGTGCACTGTGTGCGAATCTGATCTCAGAATCATGGATCTTATATCATGAAGATTTCTGAGATATACAATTTTCGAGATATCTTAAAGTAAAATTTTAAAATACTCGTTTTACATCGCGAATTAATCGTTATTCACAAAATTTTGTTATGAAAGTCCAAGCCTTCAAAATTCAGGTTTAACCTTTCTAATAATACGAGGGCGGATCAATAAGTCCGTGACTTTTCGAACTTCCCTCGTAGTTATATGAAATGCAACACTGCTCCCATCAAGTGCCACCTGTTAATAGACTAGTGTTAAAATTTGTGCAAGTTCCGTCATTTACTTTGCGTTTAACAGCTGTTCAAAACATACACTTTTGTAAATTTTTTTTTAAATGGAAAAAAGTGAATTTCGATTGCTCATTAAACATTATTTTTTGCGAAAAAAAAAACCGTCAATCAAACCAAGGAAAAGCTTGATAAATACTATGGGGACTCTGCACCATCGATTTCAATGGTAAAAAAGTGGTTTACTGACTTTCGTTGTGGTCGCACAAGTACAAATGACGCTGAACGTTCTGGACAGCCAATTTAGGTCAATACACCCGAAAATGTCGAAACATTCAGAGATATGGTGTTGGCCGATCGAAGAGTAAAAGTGCGTGAGATTGTTGATGCCATAAGCATTTCATATGGCAGTGTTGTTTTGATTTTAAATGATCAGCTGGGTTTAAGAAAGCTGTCTGCAAGATGGGTGCCGCGTTTGCTCTAAATTGACCATAAACGTACTTGTGTGACAACTTCAAAGGATTGTTTGGAGTTGTTTAAATGTGATTTTTCGCCATTATTGGAATTTATAACTCCGCGAATTTGTTAGAATTTAGAAGTCCTATTTTTTTGCCTTCAAAAAGCTTTATTGTGTCGAGAATTTATTAATATGTATTTTTGTGTTCAAAAGATATCTAAACAATACCACAAAAATTTGTAAGGGCAAAATAAGAGCTTTAAGGTTAATATTCGCAGTAAAATGACGGCAAAATTTGTCGAAAAATACATTTATTTTTTAATAACGAAAATACTATACTTATGATGATTTCTCAAGGAAGAAATAAGTTCTAAAAACGGTTAAACCTGAAAATTTAAGGGCAATAATTATTACTTTCAGATGACTTAAAAAATTTAGCTAATAAAGACTAATACGGGATTCTATATTCTATTCTTTATGTGTTCAATTTTTTAGTATGTGGATGGAAAGCTCGTAAACAATGATAATTGTATGAAGGTTTAATTGTATAAAAATATTATTAAATCATTTCTTTTAGTGTTTCAATAAAAAACGAAAGTTTTAAGGTAAATAGTAATTTCTTTATATAACCATTCTTAATTATGTGCATTTTATACGTACTTTTAAGCACTTAAATATGGATTTTTAAACATTTAAATATGGAGTTTTAAGCTTTTATGCCTAATTCGACACACTTTGTGTGTATAAATTTTACACACTTTGTGTGTAAAAATTTTACACACTTTGTGTGTATGATTTAACCTACATTGTGTGTATAAATTTCAAATTTATACACATTAATTAATTCTACGGACATTATAATATGTAAAAAGTTACCTACTATAAATATGGTAAATTTAAATAAAATTTTATTAGAGTGTATGTATATTTTGTTCTTTCTGTTATTAAGAAATATAATCCTTTAAAATAAGATTATATTTCCTTTCAAGAAGCCTTTTCATTTTAAATTCTTTGTATTTTCTAAATGTCAATTTGATTTATTGAAAAGAATAATTCTTTTGAAATCATTCATGCATTCAGATTTTTTTACAAATTATATTTAGATATTTATGTTGTATATGAGCTACTTCATATATTTTCGACATCTGTTGAAACTGACTTTAGATGCTTCTTATTTCTAAAGGTTTTATGAAGTGAGAGGAACGATGGACAGGGGGTAGATTGAATGTACTTGAAAAGTATGACATGCTCATATAGTATACCGTTGAAACGTCTTCACCAAAAGAATAGATTTAAATTTAGAAGTCGAGCTATTCTGTATGAAATCACCAAATCGGCAAAGCTGGCATATGTTAGATTTTATTCAAACTAACTGGAAATGATATTTAGGGTCTAAAACCCCAAAATCCAAGAGGATTTAATTTTTGCACACGGCACAACCGGTTCATTAGCGATGGATCGGCAGCTCAATACAAAAATAAAAAAAATGTTATCAACATTTGTCATCACAAAAACGATTTCGGCTTAGAAGCAGAGTGGTACTTTTTTGACACTTCTCATGGCAAAAGTCCTTGTGACGGAGCAGGAGGTACAATTAAGCGGACTGTAAGGAAAGCAAGTCTACAGCGAACTGCGGCTCATTATATCCTAACACCTACAGCAATGTTTGATTTTTGTTCCACCCAAATTCCTCGTATACATTTTTTTTTGTATCCATTTCTGATGTTGATGCTATCGAAAACTTTTTGTTCAAAAAAATTTATTGATGTTTGCACAATTAAAAATACAAGAACTACCACAGTTTCTCTCCGATTTCTCAGTCAGTTTAAAGTACGAAAGTTTTCAGCTTCTGATAACTTTGAAACTCCGAATATTATAAGAACAAGTACTTTATTAAAATAAAAAAAAACTTATTCCACAATTCTTAATTACCCACATTTAAACTATAACTTTTCCACTTTAAATGATAAAAATATACCATGTGCCTATTTTCTGCCACCACTGTAAAATTTTTTAACATAAAAAATCTACTGAATTTATTAAATATATTTTTTAGTCCATAATTATTCTTTGTTACTTCTTAATACTACTTGTTTTTATTTTAATTTCTCTGTATATAACAATTGAGGAAAGTATACAAATACATAAAAAAAATCAAAAAGGCTTTTCTTTAAAACCCTGTAAATCTGAGAGGAGTGAAAATAACTAAACGGGTCTTGAAGTGTTATAAAGTTAAAAGTATTGAGTAAGTACTCTGTAATTTTCAAGTTCGTATCTGCTAACAAACATGACCAAATTGTAGCCTGAAATATGCAAATTTTCAAAATTTTAAAATT
Source organism: Delia radicum (assembly GCA_021234595.1). Classification (NCBI taxonomy): domain Eukaryota; kingdom Metazoa; phylum Arthropoda; class Insecta; order Diptera; family Anthomyiidae; genus Delia; species Delia radicum. The sequence goes on from CM037855.1 coordinate 148,366,926, forward strand.
TCAAGTAACGATTTTTTCATAACGAGTTGTAATTTGTATCTGAGAATTATTATGCTTTTATATTCATTAGCGCCTACACTGGAGTTCATTGAAAAACACAAAAAACCAATGAAATAAGCTTATTTTCAATACCACGTTATTTTTCGGGTGTATGAATTAAGTCAAATTTTATATGTTTGAAAGAAACTATAATATTTCAGCTTTAAAGTGATGCCTTCATCATGTATATATCTCTAGCAGAAAAATTTTAACAGCTCAAACCACTACGCACAAAAACAAGACTTTTTAGTTTTTTTATTTTGCGTGCACCGGTAGTGCCGTGTGCAAAAATTAAATCCTCTTGGTTTTTGGTTCTGGGAACCCTTAGGAACATTTCCAGAAAATTTTAACAAAATCCAAAATGGTCCAGCAACAATTTTTCATTTTTTTCGGTGTTTTCATATAGAATGACTCAGTCGTAAAATAAAAAAAAAAGAAAATATTACTTTAAACTTACAAAAGTTTTTTGATTAATGTTATTCTTTTGTCCACAATTTTTAACTGTCAGAGCCAAACCAATACTAAATGGAGTCACTATATCTGTGAGATGTTTTCACTAAAAAAGTAGTTTCTATAGCGCTGCTTCCTGAAAAGTTGTATGGTGGTTTAGAAGATAAACCAACATTTTCCGTTTTTTACCTCATTAACTGCACGTCATAGATCCGTTAGACATTTTTCAAAAAAACTTTGCGGATATATAAAACCATGCTTCATTAACACATTTTTGTATTTTTGTTGGCCTCAAAATGCCATCTAGTGGAAAAATTGGCAACCAAAGTCGAAACTTTGACAAGATATAAATCCAAGACTATTGAGGATATTTTAAAAATCTTAATTTTGTATAATTTTGGGAACAAATAATCTTTATTCAAAAATATATGAAATATTTTTCTTTTTGAATTAACTGATTTTTAAAACTTTTTGGAAAAAGTAGTAACTTAATAAAAAAAACATCCATTATGTACATTTTAAATGAAAACGGAACAAATTTTGGTATATTTTAGACTTTGTGTATTTTAAAATCTCATCGTTAGATCGGTCAGATCTTCAGAAAATTATATACAATCGATGAACTAACTATCAAAAATATACGATTAGCCTTTTTTATATTTTTTAATTATTTTTGAAAAAAAGTTCCATCAAAAAAGTTAAATTTTTTTTTCAATAATATTTATTCACAATTGTAGTCTAGATGGCGAATAATTTTAAAGAGAGTAAGCCAGTAATTAAAGCGCGTTTTCCAAAATAATCGTGGTTTTCTTTTTAAAATCTAATGTATGACACACATTTTTGTTGAGTGTATTTTTTTTATTAGATGATTTTTAGATCTATAAATTGATGTTGCTTTAATTAGATCCAAGCAAAAATTGTAATTTAATATTTTTAATCTGCTTGAAGCTTAAAACTGACATAATTTTTGCGCTGTTAGAGATAAATGATAAACGCGAGTGGGTTTAGTAGGTTTAAACAACGGCTAACATATACACAAAAGGATAGTCATGTCATGCAAAGAAAAATTTGAAAATATTTTACATCAAATTGTCGAAAATTTTTGAAATTTGTCATATACATATATACATTTTTTGACTATTGTACATTAACGGATTTTATTAAATTTTTCTTAGGATTCACTTTAAACAGTTATGAAGATGATTATAGTAATCAAGTTGGTTTAAAGATTAAATAAGGGTCAGGAAGTTGAGTAGTATAAACATAAATTTAAATACTAGTATGAAATATTTATTGTTAGTTTTATTGTTGTTAAAAATATAAATTTCTATTGAACCACAAACACATACATACATATATAACATTAAGCAACTATGAAAATGAAAAGTCAAAATGTTAAAATCATAAATAACACAGTTCAACAAAATCAGAAAAAGTTGATGCATCAGGGTTGCGACTTATCATTTTTAAAAGACTTTTGGACGCAGATCACGAATATGTCCCTAGAATTTTAAAGTTAGCTTTAGTTAAAGAAATATTTGCAAAAAATATTTTTGTAGCAATTTTTTTTTTATAAACTTTTTGCAAAAATTTACAAAATGAAAAACAAAAACTCTACTTTTTTACAGCATACAAATAGTGCAACAGAAAATAAAAAGTGTAAAATCAATTAAAAATAGCGCATAAGTTACAAATTATTTATTGTATAGAATACAATTTGAAAAGTTTTTCGACAAGTTATACAAACAAATTCTGCAAAAAGTTGTCAAATAAAACTACTCACATTTATACTTTAGAAACTTTGTAAACTTTCCATATGCTGGTTTTATGTGAAATTGCATTGTAATATTTTATTAAATTGAACAATTTAATTTTGTTCATTTTATCCATTTTTATATGCAATAATTTTTTAATGCAAAAGCCCTTTATTTTTTTTTTTTTTTTATGATATAAATTTATTAACACTTTCTATACAAAAAATTAAAGAAAAATAATAAAATTAAATACTTAACTTAAAACACATTTCGCCAAAACCTATCATATGAATATAACGAAAGTATTAAGGCTAAACTAAAACAGTTAATGCCAAAGGAAAAAAACTAATTGATTTTTGTAATGACTTTGGATTAGTAGTTCTCAATGGTTGTACAGTTGGAGATGAAATGGGTGAATTTACTTTTGTAAGTCAACAAGGCAACTCTGTAAATGACTTATGTGTAATATCGCAAGAGGCCCTTCAGTACGTAGAAAATTTTCAAGTTGAACCAAAAATATGGTCAGACCACATGCCCCTAAAACTAAAACTCTGCTTTAAAAATGATAAAGAAAGTCATAAACCATTAAATTTACTGCCAAAATTAAAGTTGAAAGAGTCAAATATTGCAAAATATCGACAAAATCTTAATAAAAATATAATTGCGTTTAAAACAAATGGCGAATTTATGAACTTGAAACAACTTATTAAAGTTATCAATATGTCCGTTCCCAAATCTCAAAATACAAATAATCAACCAATATTTAAATCAAAATGGTTCAATTATAGATGTCTTAAAGCCAGAAATAAATCATTTGAGTTACTCAATGAATTTAGAAAAACAAATGACCAGCAAGACAAAGAAAATTATCTCCAAGCCAAATATCAGTACGTTAATGTTTGTAAGAAAAGCAAAGAAGAGTATACAATCGAAATCAATAATAAAATTAATAAAATAACTGATTCCAAACAATGGTGGACCTTAGCAAAAGAAATAAGAGGCGACTGTTTTAAAATTGGTAACTCCATCACAGCAAATAATTTAAAGAATATTTTGAATCACTATTAAATCAACCACAACTTTCAAAAGATATTCAATACGCTCCAATGAGGCATACAGATTGTGATTTAGATCAAAACATAACTGCTTATGAAATAAAGACTATGCTCAAAAAAACCAAGCCGAATAAAGCTCCTGGAAACGACAGACTGCCGTATGAAACATTTAAATATGCTACTGATGAGTTCATTAACGAAGTAACAACTGCTTTTAATGTTATTTTTGAAACAGGAAAGGTGGACGTAGAGTTCGAAAGAAGCATAATATTTCCAATATTCAAAAAAGGGGATGTGAATTGCACAAACAATTATAGAGGAATCTGCTTTATGAACTGTGTGGCAAAATTACTCATGGGAATTATAAATGCTAGACTTACAGCGTGGGTCGAAAAATATAATATCCTAAACGAATTCCAAGCTGGCTTTAGACCTGGCTATTCAACGGTCGACAACATCTACAATCTGTCCGTTATAGTACAAAAAAAGTTCAAAGAGAAAAAGAAAATCTATGCATTTTTCGTGGATTTTAAAGCAGCGTTCGATAGAGTACCAAGAAAACTGCTTATATATAAGTTACATACCCTAGGTATATCAACAAAAGTTGTCAACTTTATAGAAAACGTTTACAGCAGCACAAAAACTGCGGTATGGACAGGAAACGATTTATCCGAATATTTTGATACTTTTACTGGTGTAAAGCAAGGGTGCCTTCTTTCACCACTGCTCTTTACTCTGTACCTCAATGACCTACACGAATACCTGGGAGGTGGTCTGATGATCGAAGACATAAACGTGCGTTTACTTCTTTATGCTGATGATATTGTGCTACTATCAGATAGTTTAAAAACAATGCAAATCATGGTAAATAAATTGGAAAGCTATTGCGACAAATGGAATATGGAAGTTAATATGATTAAATCAGAGCTCATGGTATTTAGAACTGGCGGTAGACTATCAGCGAGAGAAAATATTACATACAAAAACGAACAAATAAGAATAGTGAACGAGTATAATTATTTAGGTGTTATCTTGACACCTAAGTTGAGTTTTAAAAAACATATCGAAAAAAAAATATATCTTCGAAAAACAGTATTAATGCAACCTGGAAATGTTTCTTAAACAAACCAAATATTACTCTTGGGGCAAAATGGAAACTGTTCCAATCTGTCTGTCGTTCCATACAGTCGTATGCTGCACAAGTTTGGGGTTATGGGCTGTTTGAAGAGGTAGATAAACTGCAGCGATATTTTTTGAAAAGAATATTAAGACTACCAGATTCTACGCCAAATTATGCCTTGCTTCTAGAAACGAGCACGGAATGTAGCTATTTCTACACACTTAACCTACATTTAAATTATATTTACAAAACACTTTTTCAATATAACCAGAATAGACTACCGCACAAATTATCCTTGATGGCATTACGGGACAACATTTTTTGGGCAAAGGAAATTAATAATATTGGTCTTGACCTGGGAGTTGCTTTGGAAGATGAAAATATCTCGGCGCAAGAGTTTCTTCGTTGTGGAACCACTTTGATTCAAGAACTAAAAGCAAAAATATTCTTGCAAACTAACTACAGAGCACAGAATAGTAGATCTCGATTTTATAAACATTTAGACCATAACATGGGAATGCATTATCTACAAAATCTAAAAAATTTGAAACAAATTTCAATAATTTTTAAGGCAAGATGCGATTTATTACCATTAAACTCAAATAATTTTAACGCCACTGAAAACAGAACCTGTATATTATGTAATACAGGTGAAGACGAAGATTTACAGCATTTTATGGCAATGTGTCCCATTTTTAGGGAATTCAGAAACAGATATTTTGGCAAAGATAGTCTTAGCGAACAAGAACTGATACGTATCTTAAATGGCCAAATTGTAAACGGTTGGACTAGGCTTTATAATTATGTTAACATTGCATTAAACTACAGAAATTTGATCATTCAAGAACTTTTTTAAATATTAAAGATTTAATTTTTCATATTAATTCATTATGTCAAGCAAATCTCAATACTTTTTTTACACTATATATAATACATTGATTTTATATTTATTTATAATTATAACAGACGACTATATGTCATTGTTACTTATATTTTTTCTTTATTGTAAATTTTATATTTCCAAATAAAGATACAATCATACATACATACATATTAAGGCTACTGGTGGCTATCCGGCAGATAGTTTTAGACAAGAAAAAGCTAAATTGAGAAATCCAATAATATAAAAATTCATTAAAGTAAATTGCAATTCTGTTTGAACACAAATACATACCAATTTCAAATAATTAACGTACATTTTGTACATTTTATTAACAATTTTTAAATTTTCAGTTTTTTTATTCTAAAAAAAATATAGTCTTTATGACAAGTGAAAAAACCAACCCCTATACTGCTTGCTCTTTCAATATTTTGTCAAGTTTAATAGTTCTCTTTTGTACTTCACACAGGTAACCCATTTGTTACACAAGGCAACAATTATGAAAAAATTTTAGGGGCTTTGAAAACCACTATACAATTTTGATGTATTGTGGTCCCAGTAGTACAAATATGGTTCAATTTTGAAATTCTATGGAGAGGTTTTTTTTTAAAAAATTTTTAAGTAAAATTATAAATTTTTTTAGACGTTTCTCCACATAATTAATGATAACTAAAAAAAAATTAGTCCGATATTATTCAAATAAATTTAGAAAAACTGATATTTACATAGCCTTTAATCCGTTAATATATTGCGTTTCAATCGGCTCAGTAGTTTCGGAGTTATAATAAAAAATTGAGGGAAAAAATATTTTTTTTACGTGAAAATAGCAAATTTTTTTGTTTTAAAAAAATCATAAAAAATCGAAAACGGCAAAAATCGTTCAGATTTATTGCTTTATCGCAAAGCCACATGTAATAGGAACAAAATGAGATATCGATCATAAAAATCGATTGATATTTTTCGAATTTATTCACAATTAAGTGAATTCGCTCATTTTCACCAAATTTTAGTTTTTTGTCTGATATACATAAAATTGAGTAGTTAATGTTCTTCTTTCGATTGATTGAATTTTGAAAACATTTTCCCTATGCTATGTACAAATTTTCACATCAAAAATGCATTACATAGTAACATTCGTGTATTTTTTGGCAAAACCCTACCTAGAATATACTGATTCTATTCTTCGGAAAGACATTTGTGTTGGATGAGCTTAAATGTAAATAAATAAATAAATTAAATAGTAGAAAATTTATATTTTATTATTCACATTTATTATAATAAATAAAACAAGAAAATAAATAAATAAATAAATATGTATTATAAACTACAAACTCTGAAATTTTCTTTTAGTCGATTTTCTACTATTGTTGCTCATGTTGCATCCAAGATTCTGGAAGTGAGTTAACATCTCTTCAACGTGCGCAACGTAATCATCACCCTTGTTATTTCCTAAGAAATTTTGAATAACCCATACAAACGAATCCCATGCATTCTTCTCAATTTCTGACATTGAACTGCCAAATTCAGTATCGTTCACCAATTTGCGAATTTGTGGGCCATCAAATATGCCTGCTTTCAGCTTTTCCATACTTAGATTGGGAAACTTCCTTGAAATATACTGGAAACATTCACTATCTTTGTTAAGTGCTTTAACATATTGTTTCATCAGACCAAGTTTAATGTGAAGAGGGGGTAATATGATGCGATCTCGGGGCACTAGAGCCACATTTATAACATTTGGCGTACCTGGTACTAGTGTTTCCCTAGAAGGCCATTGTTTTCTCTTCCAATGTTCTGTTTTAGCTCTGCTGTCCCATAAACATATAAAACAAGGATATTTTGTAAAGCCGCTTTGTTGGCCTAAGAGGAAATTTACCATCTTCAGATCAACACAAATTACCCACTTATGTTCATCATACTTTATCTTCTTCATGACCAATGCAATTACAGAGTATTCTTCTTTTACTTTGGTTGAATGTGCGATCGGCAAGGAGTGAAATTTATTTCCATTATGCAAAAGGACACACTTCAAGCTGCGTTTTGATGAGTCGATAAATAAACGCCATTCGTTTGAATTATATCTCTGTAAGCCCATGGCAGTCATCAAACCAGAAATATCTGTGCAGTACACAAAGTCATCCTCTTCAGCAAAATAATGAAGTAAGTCTTTTTCTCGAGTACGGTAATACGAAACTTTAGTTTCTTTAGTTATGAGACCTGTTTCTTTCATCCGGGACGCAAGTAATTCTGAAGATCTTTTCGACAATCCAAGGTCTCTAATTACATCATTAAGCTGATCTTGATTCCATGGTCTCGGCGAGAAATGTTTGTGTGGGATGAACTCGTCATTTTCAGCTGTAGATGGTAGTGCTGGATCTGACATATCTGATTGGTAAGACATACTTGAGGTTGAGTGTCCTGGTGAAGATGAAAGCACATGACTACAGCTTGCACCCCGATCTTGAGCATATTCTATTTCTTGTGAATGTAGAACTGCAAGTGTAAACCCATCAGCAGACCTCGTGGGGTAAGACCATCGCATATGTTTAGCTAAAGGTAGCTAACGGAAAATAAGAGCACTTCAGCGTACACGCACATTTATGAGCGTTTTATTACTATCCTACCGCAATCGTAAAAATTAAACAATCTTTTGTTTATTACTTATTTTTTTTTTAATTATTAGAATCATAAAAATGTCATAGAGGTTTTTCCCAAAGGGGTTTTGCCAAAATGCGTGTCGTAAAATGCACCTGAGTTTTTATGTTCTGCATTTTCATTATATAGTAGGTACAATTTTCTACAGTGCTTGTAAATATGCGATACCTTCAATTAATTGTAAATAAAAATGTAAAGCATGCATCGATTTTTATGATCCATATCTAGTTTAATTCGCATGATATGTAGCTTTACTACCAAAAAATAAAAAGTAATATTTTTTGCAGTTTTCGATTTTTTCCAGATTTTTGTTTTTCAATTTTTTTTTTTTTTTTAGCATTTTTTTTTTTTTGCTAACAATTTGTTTCATAACTTTGAAACTATTGATCGCATTAAAAAAATTTGTACACGTTCTTTAAAGATATTGTAAACCTTAATTTTTGTAAATTTAATTTGACAAAATCGGACTAGTTGTTTTTGAGTTATGACAACATAAGTGGAGAAATGTTAAAAAAAAATTATCCATAGAATTGAAAAATTTTACCATTTTTGTACTTAGGCAGCCATGATGCATCAAATCTATATAGTGGTTAGTCAAGCCTTTTTTTGCTGTTGACCTGTGTTATCTTGTTTAACTTGTGCTTTGTTAGTATTAATTTTTTACTTTTGAAAGTTACAAAAAAAAACTTAGGTAAGCCACAAAATCGTATAAATTGGAGAACGAACAAAGTGAATTGAAATAAATGATATATGTACTTTATACATGGACTGCGGTTGTTTTTTTCCTAACATATATATAAATTCTATCAACTCTAAATAATAAAAAGATTACAAAAGTACACTAGTAAATTTTTGGCGTGTATGAACTTTTCGTTTTAATTAAATATATTACACGTTTCGAAAGGAGCGATAGTTTTCCCTGTGCATATGTTTAAAGTTAAAATTTATAATTTTTCACGATTTCGTTAATAAAAAATCTACAACATTTTTATATGTATGTACATTTTTATATGTACCTTTGGAAAACACCACTGGTTTAAGTAACCAGTGGTGTTTTCTAAGAAAAAACTCCTATAATTTATCTTTTAGTTTAAGAAAGCAAAATTTCGATATATTTTTATGGCTTAAAAATATGAACTCTGCGACAAATCCTAATTAGTAAAATTCAGATAAAAACATTGTAGTACTCTTATGTTGAACACACACCCAGAAAACAGGCTCGGTAGTAGCAACCGTATTTGTAGCCAATCGAATAGTTTGGTTGTAGCTATCGAATTGTTCGGTAGTTATCACCTAATTTCTGTCGAGTCAATCGAAATTCTATTGTAGTGTCAGAATCTCTGTTGCAATCGAATGATTGTTATCGCAACCGAAAAACTAGGTAGCATCAACTAAAACATTTGATTGGCAACAAATACTGTTGGTACAACCGAGTCTGTTTTCTGGGTTCATGTTTTCTAATCAATACTAACAAAGTTTTTGTTAATCGAAGTGTATTTTTCTAAAAATAACGATTTTAAGTGATGCCTGTGCAAAAATTTACCTTTTATATTTTCTCTATAGAAAATTCATACAAAATTAGTTTAAAAAAAAAAGTTAAAAAAATTGTACTTCAGGTTGAATTATCTGAAAGTATTGATGTATAATTGATGGGTTTTTTGATTAAATGAATTAAGTGGAATATAAATTAACATATTCTGCTAAAATTTTGGAAATTCCATTAAGGTATTTTATAATACTAATAAAATAGAAAAATAAGTGAAGTTTTCACTTTAATTGCAAGGATATCCTACTTCCTTCACCCAATCTCCGTCAACTGATATGTTTCCTAAACCTCAAAGTCCATTCTTTGAAACCGTATACCGTATATATATGCGATGCATTTTTAGTGTTTAACTGTGTAATATGGGAATATTAAATTTTATAATTGGATAAGTGTTGTTTATTATATTGTAAGCAAACACCGGAAAACGTTTTAATTTGTGGTTTTTAACATAAATAAATATCGGCCATTCCACGGTAGATCGCCCAAAATTTGACGTTGGGTCTTCAGATTGAAATTATAATTTATTATTATTTTATATATGTATAAAGATTATATTAAGATTGCTATCTGTATTTTCTCGTAATTCGAAAAAAATCATGGTTTTATTAGCGATTTTTTTTTTAATACATATGCAAAAAAATACATATTTAAAAAACTACATAAGTAGTATTTTTAATATATATCGGATCATTATCATTTAAAATTTGTTGGAATTTTACACTCCTCTATTTTTATACTGCGGACTAACATTTTTTCCAGCGTCAAAAACAAATGCATCTTTTATGCAATATATTCTTATAATGCATTTTTTAAAGTATTGCCACACTGGATTTTAAAAAACAATGCATATTTACAAAACATGTAATTTTTGCAAAAACTTAGACTTTCACTTTTTTGGCAAATATTTTTAATGATTTTTTGAAAAACAGCTTATAGAAGTTTTACATTGAAAAAACGACAATTTGTTGTTTTTTTATTTTTCAGATTTATTGAAATTAAATTTTAATTTGTAGTGTTAAGGGACCACTTTTAACATCTGTGTTTTAAAAACTATAAATTTAATTTATAAGATTTTTCTGTATGTGAGAAAGATAAATAATAAAATATTCTGGGTTAAAAAATTAAATTTTTAAGCACACGTTTGATATCGAATATCAGATTTATAGAAAGAAACATTTGGTTGGAAGGATTAAAAACTACATTATTAAAACATAATATTTTACTAGACTCGTTTATTTTTCAAGTGCAGAAAAAATCTTGAATAGTTTTTAAAAAGAGAGATATTTAATCTGCACTTCATTTTTAATTTAATCTTTTTAGTTTTGAAAAATAAAAAAAAATAACAAATTGGTATTTTTTATGGAACATGATGCATTTTTTTTTCAATAATTCATTAATAATAAATAAACCCCGGGAACCAAAACCCCGGGAAGCAAATATCATTGTTTCAAATCGAAACAGACCAAATTTGAAAAGTGCATTTAAAAATCAAATTGCATAAAAAAGCCATTTCTTGTTGACGCTAAAAAAATGTCATTCCCCAATAAAAAAGTAGGGTAGTGTACCATTTCAATGAAATTTAAATGTTGATGATACGATGAATATTATGGAAAATATGTAATTGAAATCGGAAGACCCAAGATAAAAAAATCCCTTATTTTGGCCAGTCTTCTGTGGAATGGCCGATATATTTGAAAACAAAACATGTGTTTTTATTTTCAACTATAAAAAACTAACAAATAAATCGAAAAATAATATTATTGTTAAATAGCAAAGTTGAAAAAGAACAAAAAAGTAGTAATTTTTTTTTCAGCTTGAGTATTAAGCTCAAAAAAATTTGAAATATTTATACAAATAAAATCGACAAGAATTTCGGGGTGTTAATAAAACTGTATTAAAACATGTATATAATAATTGAACCCTTCACTACGTACATTGTGAAAATACCCCTATAATTTGTGGTATCAACAAAATCGCTAACTTGTGGTACAAAACAAGGTATCACAAAAACGGCACAGTCTCTAGATTACAATCACTTAAAAACTACATTTAAAAACAACATTTAAAAAAATTGCAAAATAGTTGCAGTTTGCCAACAAAATGCTTTTGTTGTAACAAATTAATTATTAAACACATCCGCTATTTACAACCTGTATATAAATATATAAAACTATGAATATTTTTTACAGTTTTGTTAGTTTTTTGTTTTTATTATTATTTTTATGTTATTTTTAATTTATAATGAGCTTCCAACCTCCGTGTATTTACAAAAATAAATAAATTTTTTTTTTTAATTTGCAAACAAAAACATAAGTTTTTGAATTAAAATTACCGAGGTCAAAATCGGTAGTAGTATTTATAATTCAACTTTGATTCAAAAATCTTAAAATCAAACCCGCTATTTTGTAAATTTCGTGATTTGTCATAAGTTTTATATGTGAGGTATTTACACAATATACTAAAAATGTTTACGCCATTATATCGCAATTTTATAAATGAAGTTTTGAAATATTTAAAATGTAAGAACTTTTCCATTTTCTATGGTATCTATATATTGTACCACAATTTACAATTGGCGGTACTGTTGTTACCACAATAATAATACGGTTTTGCCGCAATCTACATCGCGGAATAATTTAATCCTCAGTCTATTAATGCGACATCCTTTCAGACTTAATTTATTAAAATATTATAAGTCTTTTAAGCATGCTGCAAGAGTTGAAAAAAAGATAACATTATTTTGTACTTTTTTGAACTTTTTGTTTTCAAATTTGTTAGATTTCAATTTTCTTTTTGTAACTTTTCTAAAATATAAATAACTTTCTAAAACAAAATAATTTATTTGAACACAAATGTTTGGTTTTGTACAATTATTCTTGCATCTATTATGACTATTCCAACTTTAAGAAATTGTTCCTATTTGTTCCTATTTGTTCACATTTTTAAATTTTAAGAACTTCTTGAATTCGATATAAAAAATAATTTTGCGTAGACAATGTGGCCGATGCAATAAACTGGCTTAAATAGAGAAACATTAAATTAACGTGGGTTGGGCTGGTTGAAACCCGTATTTTATTTATTTTCTGGTTTCAATTTGTCATTTGTATGCTTAAAAAAGATTTCGGTTTTTAGATACACATCCCTTTTTCGAGTTAGCACTGAGAAAATTATCTGCATGATGTCAATGAAATTTTGCATTAGATCTATGAAGTGTCAGTGGCATTCGTCCTTTAAAACTTTTCGTTAAATTAATGCAGGTTTTCATAAAACTTATTAAGTGTCACTTTAATTTGTCCATTAAAACTTTTCGTTAAATTAAATAATATAATTATCGTTAAATTAAATAAAATAACATCACCGATTTTTTGTGGTTGGTTGATATATATACCTGATCAAATCTTGAGTTTGATCAGCTTTTATAGAACTTTCACAATTCGCGTTTCAATTTATAAACAAAAATATACACCCTTTAATCTGATAACTGTTATACAAAAAAGGTATTTAAATTTAAAAGTTTTACTCTCTTTGAAAGTTCAAACTTGAAAAGAATTCTTTTTTTTTTAATTCTTACTGATTTTCCACTAGAGCGAATTTTTTTTTTTTTTTTGTATGAAACATTTTTTTTTTTGGAAAATTAAAATTTATGGCTCAGATTATTGCAGCACTTAGTCTAAAAGACATGTAGTGAGAATTTAAGAAACATCTATAAGTGGTAAGCCGTCGAGCACTGAGACCAAAGTTTCGGATATTTGAAAATTTTTCTGAAATTACATTAATTAAAATATGTCTTGCGACACATCATTATTAATTTTGGAATGCTAAACACAAATATTTTAAAATTTTTGAAATCGGACTAACTGTTATGGAGATATTGCGATTTGAGTTTTCATTATAAATTGTGTCTTTTTGCTCTATTCTAGAACTGTTTTAAATATTATCTTAGAATTTTTTGTTTTTGCACTCGAATAGTACACAAAACGTACCTTCATTTGATCATAATTATGAATGAAATAATATACACTTAAAAAAAAAGATAGTAGAAACATTAGTAAAAGACTTTTCAATTTTGCTTCACTAATAATAGTGTTTAGTTTTAGTATAAAGTAAATTTTAAGTAAATTTTTTGGTATTCTTATTATACAAATTACTAAATTGTTTACTAATTTTGGTTGATAATTTAATTTTACTAACTTTTAAAACATAATTTGATTAAATTAGCAAAAAAAAATACTAATAATATAGTTTTTAAAGCTAAACATTTTTTTGATTTACACACTAGATAGGGAAAAATCTTGAACTTAATTTATGCATTTAAATATTAACTACACTCAGGGAAATAAGCTTCATCATATTAATAATAAGTTTTCGTAAATCATTTGTCATGAATTTTTTATTATATTTACAAAGTTTTTATAAATACGAAGAATTCATAAAAATTTAATACAAATGTTTCTTAGATCTTCGTCATTTCATATAAAAGTTTCATTAATTTTGTGAAAATAATTTTAATCAAGGCAAATAAATATCATTTATTATTTTTTATTTATCTATATCACTTATAAGTTTGATATTATTTTTATTAAAAATAAAAATTATGTTTTTTTGATCTTTAATTGTGCAATGAAAACGAAATTTATTCAAGTTCAAGTTCAAGGCCATACTCTATATTTCTTTATTAGGATATTGTCCTAACAAATAATTTATAGAGTTTTTGTTTTCAAATTTATTAATTGATCACTTTCAGGAATGTGTTGATAGATCTATTTAGGGAATTTCTAGGTTCCCATCATCAGAACACGTTTTGAAAGAAGTGACAATTCCATGCAAAACATCAAACATTCATATAATCTATTTTTTCCACTAAATGAAAACTAATATATGAGCTCGAAGTTAAAGATTATCATCATTGATCAACATTAAAATGAAAACATATTCGTTATGTGCAAGCTCTACCTTTGGTAGATATACAAAACACGCTTTTTGTTTTTCTTTCTCCTTTTTATTTTCACAATTATATTTAGTACACAATTTAGTTGGTCTTAGCATTTCGATTTCCATTGTGAGTTTACTAAAGTTTTACTAAATTGTAGGAACTTTTATTAATTTTTTTTTACTACTTTTACTTTACCAAAAGATTAGAGTCACGTTTTGCTAAAATCAACCACACAGAAAAGACAAATACCTTATTTAGGTATGCTTCAGAGGCCAATTTAATGTTGTAGTAATGACGAATAAATAAAAGTATTAAGGTGCTCCACATTAGTCCGTCGGCTAAACTTTTTTAAAAAAATTATTAAAAATTTGTTAAACGTTTTATTAACAGAAAATTAATGGCATTAAAAAACTCCATAATTCATATTCTTTCAGACACAACTGCAAAATATGTAACATTTTTTGTAGCAAATACATTTTTGAAGACATGTAAAAAAAAAGTCAAGCATGCCAAGTCTTACCTTTCAAATAATTAAAAATTAACGGTTATCATTAGTCACAAAAATGTAAGTGTTATGGCATTAATCAATACAAATATGCAACGGTCTATCCAATAAACATTACTCTAATAGTCCTTAGCTTCCGAAATAAAGGGGCGTTCTATTCCGAAATAAAGGGGCGTTCTATATTCTTACTCCACATTACACTTACTCTGTTTTTTTTTTTTCAAATTTCAACCTTAAATATTTTCTAATTTCAAATTTAAGTATTTGTCTAAAAAAAACCTTCGTATGTTCAACTGAAATTCGGTTGCTAATCTCAATATTTTATTGAACTTACCAAGACTATAAAAAAAAATTTTTATTTTATTTTAAAAAATTATCTTGTTAATAAAAAATTCATATGCTGCGAGCTGATCTCGAACCTGCGACCTCCCGCTTGCCAGGCAATTCTTTTACCTCTAGCCGAAACCCAATTTAAATTTTAGAATTATCGCTTTCTATTATTTTAAAATTGGTAAGGAAAACTAATGTCTAAGATAGAGTGACTGTTTTTTTTTTGCAGGCGAAACTAATATTCGATTTTAACTGCAAATATTTTATTCAAGTGACAAAATCTCCGATAAGTTCTTGATTGTTGTTATTAAACGAAGTGTAGAAGATTATAATATTCCAATATTGGTTATAAAAGCCAATATTTTGGATGATGTGACATCGATTTGGTTAATTCCATATATTTTAAGATCATAATTCAGTTTTATTGTTCTGATGATGACTTTTAAGTACTTACAATAAAAATTATTGAATAATGATTAAATTTTGTTCGTTGCAATGGAATTCCAGCCAATTTATTATATAAACCAATTTATCAAATAAAGTGCCAACCGAATTGAAAAGTGTATATTAATGGTAAGAAGTTATAAATTCAGTTAGTATAACGATATTTTTATTAGATTTTTGAATCTTTTGGGTGTTACAACTAAAATTTAGTCTGAAATTCGTAAGAAACGATTTGGAGTCGTAGTAATCGAATTTCAGTTGGCAAATAGCTAAATTTTTCTATGTGTATTTCTCCATAAATTAGTTTTTCATTCCAAATAAAAAAAAAACATTATGGAGAGTATTCAATATTCGGCACAGCTAATTTTAACATTCATCTTGATATATTTCAAAATATCGCAATTTTAAAATTTATTGATATTTCTATGGATAAAATATGTTTGTTTTTTTTTTTTTAATTTGCATGAATATATTTGCCCTAACATCTTCTTTATATTATTTACTATTATATTTTAAGTTTTTTGTTAAATTTGTGTTGCTTCAACAAAAGAGCAGCAATAAATTTCCTTTGTACCATATGTTTTCAAGCAAAAAATGTGTTTTAAATGAGTTCTTCTGCAACATGTTATATTAGTTTCGACAAAGATAGTTAAACATGTAATAACCCTTTTTTCGTGATACTATTCACTCTGGCATAAAGTTCTCCATTTGTTTACAATCGAAAACAAACATGCAATTTTAACATTAAATGAAAAGTATTTTGTTCAACAACATTCTTTTTAGTAATAGCGAACTTCTTGAACCAACAAATTAACACTCAAATGAGTGAAAACATGTAAACTAAATAAACACAAATGGCAATTTCGAATCGAACACCGCCGAACAAAGACTGACATAACTCAAAAAAACACGATTTCGCAGAAAACGCTTTTAAAGTTTTTAATCCATATCTGCCTTGATCGACCCCCACTCTATTTATTTCGTCACGTTTTTTATAAACAGGGTTTTTTAGGAATTTTTCTCTTAGTGAGAGGGGTAGCGAGTTCGCTAATTATCGTATTTTTTAGTTTTTTTTTTCAACTGTTGAAAAATTAATTGACAAAATCTATAAAAACAATAGATTGTTTTGTTTATTTCAATACTCAATATAATATAAAAACTTTTTGTTTTAAAAAGAAAATTTTAACTGAATATTTTAATTACGGAAAGTCCGTTTTTTTGTTTTTTTTTTTTTTTTTGAATAACTTTACCGATTAACTTTTAAATAACTGTTGATTTTTTATGGAAAAGTTCTTATGAGTTCACATAATATTAAGCATGATATAACTAATAAATCTGCATCATTAACTCAAAAATCGCATTTTTGACTTATGGCGACAATCTTTTAGTAAATGAGTGATATGCATATAGATTTTTTTCATCGAAGGATGGAAGGTTATTTTTTGGGGTCTTGTGTTAAAATGCACATATCTCGAATTGTGTATTTTTTTTAAATTCTTACAAAGAGACATGCTTATTATTAAACCCTTTTCCAAATGTCTGGAAAGATTCAGGGCGGTATCTCGATTCGTCTCAGGTGTTGTTAAAAAGTTGTTACACTGATAATAACGAAACAAACATTTTTGTTCATTTTACGAAAGTTTTTGTTGTTTTGACATTATTTTCGTATTTTTAGCATGGATTATTATGAGTGTATATAAAAATATTTCAAAAGTTTTTAATTTTAATTAAAAAAATGTTGTTTATCACAATCTTTTATTAATTTTTCGATATTGCGATCTTTCTCGTAGATCATCATCTGGACATTTTATTAAACAAAAAATATACATTTTTGTTGAGTTCACTGTCAGTTCTTGTAAATTTTCACGGCTACAAATAGTTATATCTAGTCATATATAATATGAATTAGTCATATCTAACTTTGAATGGAGTCACGTAACGGCTTATATCATTAAATGCAAATACACCTGATAATTTTTATTGAGAGAACTTTTTATATGATAACTCATATTATTACATGTCTCCAAATCGTATTCCATATATAACTATATAAGGTATATAATAATAATAATCCAAATATATGTAGTGATCTATATGACGTCATACTAGAACAATATTTTCCTCATAATTATATATATCATATATAATCCCATACATATTTTGGTAAAGTTCAATATCAAATTAAGTTATCTGCAAGTTAGGACTTTATTACATATGACTTCACATATAACCACGTTAATTTTATATCGAAATCATTTTCACTTTCTTTTATATAATTTCAAATTAAAAAATGGGTACATTTTCGAAACACTAACTTTATTAAAAAATTAAAAAATTGTACTTTTTTGAAACACTAACTTTATTCTGGATAATTCTAAAAATTTCGTTGCGTCTTCAAAATGGTTGATTTATATAAATTTAAATTTTAAACTTAAATACTTTTAAGCATAATTTCAAGTTACAAAAAGCATACCAAAATTTTATAAAATCAGATATATTTATTAGAGTGTTTTTTTTTTTTGTTTTTGGTTTTGGGATATCATAACTTTTTAGAAGGTTTTTGCGCCAATAAAAATAATGGCGTTTTTATTTTTGAAAAATTCCAACTCCTTCAAATCTCTCTCGGCGGCTAAAATCGCGAATTTTGGGTACCTTACTTTGTAGAACAGAAACCGCTAAATATATTTAAAATCTGACTTCACAAATCGATTCTACATGGAAAATTAGGTTTATAAGCAGTTGTTTGCCCTTTTATGATTTGCCCTTAAAAAAACACGTTAATATTAATATACAATATATATAATATACAATATATGAATTTATGAATTTATCTCGTATAAAATTGTATCAAATTATATCTAATTTGATATAATTCGATACATGTTTTTTTTCGGATCCATATTAAAATTTTTACCCGGGTTGTATCAATTAAAAAAAAAAAATACTAACTTAAAGCTGCGATAAATCGCTAACCATAACGAATTAAAAAAAATAATCATACTTATTAGGATATTACATATACAAAGTTTCATTCAAATCGGAAGAGGTGAAGTTGAAAAAGTCACATTTTCATCAATAGGCCTTTTGGAATAACTGTATATCGAAATAGTTTAGTTTGTGGCCCCCTCATCCCTTACAGGGTTAATTTTGCAGCAATAGCGAATTGTGGGTTCTTTTTTGTGCTGATTAATCATATACTCTCATACTGATTCTTTTTTCGTGTTTGCTTCTAAAGTGTTTTTTTTTTTTTTACTTTTAACTTTTACTTATTTTGTAGATTCTTTAGCGTATAAATGATGAGAGATAAATGGTGTTTGTTTATAGCTATCTTCCTTTTTCCGTTAAAATGAAATCCAACACAAACATGAAAAAATATTTGAGCCATTAAAACCAAATGTGCTTTAGTTGCTCTAGCTTTTTCATTTTCAACTAACTGCCATAAGCATTAAACGAGTGGTACATACACAGACACACTATTCTCATGGTATGATACACTGAAAGAATTATCTGCATTCTATCAATGAATTTTTGCATTTGATCTATGAAGTGTAACTGCAATTCGTCCATTGAAAGTTTTTACTAATTTAATGCAATTTTTCATAATTTTTATGAAAAATTTCATTATATTCATTCTATTTATAAAAAATTTCATACGCCAAATGAAAAAGTTTTATTAAAAATAGTTTCATAAAAATGATGAAGTGACAAAGCTAAAGTCTAAGAAATTTTTCATTCACTTTGTGAAGAAAACTTCATTAGTTTAGTGAAAAAATTCCAAGAAAATTCTCTCTATGTAGCTTGTGTAGTAGTACTAATGTAGTTGATTTCAAGGGAGGAGTAGGTGAACATTACTTTGCACTATAAAAAGAAAACTTTTTCCATATTGGTTTAAAATCTTTTTGTATTATTTCTTGTTTTCCAAAAAAAAAAAAATCATTTTGTTTTCTTTATTATTTTGACCAATTCTTGCTGATTTATCTTAGCACGATGAAAACATATTTCACGCTTTGAATATTTTGAAAGAATACTACCAAATAACAAGAATATAAATTATAAAAATAAAAATCATTAAAGAAACGTATAGTGGGTCCAAAATAGAAATATCAGTAATTGTTGTAATTTTTAAAATATGTCTAAAATCTTTAATAATTTAAAAACTGATGATGATTATTAAATATTAACCCTTTAAAGCCTTAGTTGATCTATAAAGAGGGCAGCGACAAATAGTAAAATAATACAATATAAGGAAAACGAAAAAACCGTGGAATTTTTCATTAAAAAAATCTAATAAATTTGTATTAAAAACAATTCTCAGAACATTAAAACATTATTTGGAAAGTAACTGATTTTTCTAAAGAAAATTTTCTCTTAAGACATATTGATCCCATGAGCATTAGAGCATCATTTTTTGTATGAAGAATAACTTTCGGAAAATTTTAATTTATTGTTGCACTAGGTTTAAAAGTTATGTGGTGCAAATTTGAGAAACATCGGGAAGCTTTAACTCGTGGCGTCCCTTGAGCAAAGTTTTAAGTTTTCGAAAATTTTTGTTATAAACTCAACCAATCGATTTCCTTCACCCTTTCCGATTACCATCAAACTTGATAAAGAAGTTGTACGTCATATAACAATAATCTCGCTCCAATGAAGGACAGCTAATCCAAGCGGATCCGGAAATATCGCGTTTCAAAATATGAAAAATATTCAAAAATTTTGCCAAAGTAGCCTTACAAAATTTTAAACATCTATTTAACGGTTAAAGCTATGAGATTAAGGTTTAGGGTTCGGAAAATCGAGGGTGAAATTTTTCAGGAATTCTCGATAAATATTTCGTCGGAAAATCCTGGGAAATTTTCTCGAAATTCCCATAAAAACGACAAAAGTCATATTTTTAACGATTTTAAGTTAAAAATTTGTTAAATGGCACAAAATGACATCAGAAAATTAATAACGTTCTGCACATCAATTCTATATATTTCAGGAATGCTAATTTTTTTATGTATGGTACATGTTTTCCGCAAAATGACTTAATGCTGTTTTTCACATACATTTGTTGAAATCGAAGGACAAGACCAGTATTAATATATATGGGTCATATTTGATTACCAAAGCATAAAATCAAAATCGCTGTTAAGCGTGTTTTCTAATTTTTTCGGGTTTCGCGAATTTTATAGCTAAATAATTAATCGAACTAATCAGAGGAATTGTATTAGAAAGAAAAAAAATATTTTTTCATTTCCATTTTTCTAAACTTTTACATGGCACCATTCCATAGCTTTAAAGGATGACCCCATGGTCCAACTTTTAGTATGAGTTAATTTTTCAAATTTTTAGCTAAAAACTGCAATTTAGCTACAATGTCGTACTTGGGAGTGATCGTTAAGCGGTCATGTCTTGTTATTGCTACGTTTGTGATGTAAGAACAAACGCAGGTTCGATTCTTACGGCCGGCAGGTTGTTGAAACATTTATCATATAGAGACAATCTGACAATAATAAGACACAAATAATAATACAATTTAAATGACAAATCACTGATGACGCCTGTTCTCCAAAAAAAAAGCCAGAAACTAACTCGTCTAGTCTGATTTGAAAATAAATATTCTTTATAATTTTTGTAGAAAAACGTCTATTCTTCTTCTTAACCTCAACTATTCTACATATAAATTTTTTTTTTTTCCAGAAATTATATTTTAATATGGTTATACAAACCGAATGTAGCCACTAAAATGCACTTTATTTTTTTATTTTTGTTGTCGAGATAACTGATGGGCTCATCAAATGTTCCGTTTAAAGAGTTTGTATCGTAGTTGTTACAATAATTTTTGTAATTTCATTGTCATGAAATTCGCACAGTGAGGAAATATGGAAATATATCTATAAATTCCACATTCATAAAAATGTGGTTTCAGAATTTATAAAAATTTTAGCCTTAGAACTCTTACAACATTTAACAATTAACAATTTTAGTTTAAGTATTTGAAATTTTGATGTGATACAGATTTTTAAAAGTAAACAAATTTTAAGAATGTTCTCAAAACACACAACAATTTACATTTATGGCTTAATATTTTTTACGGTGCGTATGAGTGATTTTAATTTAATAATCATAATCATCATACGCTCAGGTGGGCATATTAATATAAATGCATATAACTACCCAGCAAGAAAAATACGAACGGCAAAGCATTGGCCCAGTGCTTTCGACGGTGGTATGAGCGTTGGCAGAGCGTTGGATATCTGAAGATTTAAGTGCTTTGCCAACCCCAAAGTGATAACACCGGGCAGGGCTTGGCCGTTTCTTTTTTAAAACGTTGGCAAAGCACTGGCAATGAGCGCTTTGCCAGTTCCAAAACCATAATTTTAAAACGTTGGCAGAGCATTGGTAGAACAACCAATAAAGTGATTTTTTAATAATATAATAAGTGCTTTGCCAACCCCAAAATGATAACACCGGGCAGGGCTTGGCCGTTTCTATTTTAAAACGTTGGCAAAGCACTGGCAATAAACGCCAAAACCAAAAACGACCAATAAAGTCCTACTTAGAAATTCACTTCAGTAAAGAGTTGTATTATTTCTTATTGAATGATGTTGGTAATTTGAACAGAAATAACAATACGCTTGCTTCAGCCAAGTTAATTGCGAAATAACTGAATATTTTTTTTATAAAATTATTTTTGTGATAAGTTAGCACAATTTTTTACTACAATTTTACTAAAGAAAGAAATTTGAAAATAAATTTCTTAATTAAAATTTTAGTACAAAAACTATACTTTGTGCTGACTATAATAGGAGCCCTTAATATTCTTAACTTCAAATCATAAATTGCAATTTAGTTTTGAAATATTCCACTCTTGTTGTGAACAAGGGATGTGCCACTGTTTGTATTAAGATAACGGTTGTAAATTTTGTAAATAAGTACTGGCAATGCATTTTTTGCCAATGCTGGGAAAGCGTTCTAAGTCAGTACTGTGCCAGTGCTTTTTTATTTTTACTGTTGTAAATTTTGTAAATCAAGTACTGGCAAAGCACTTTTTACGAACGTTGGCAGAGCGTTCTAAGCCAGAGCTCTGCCAGTGCTTTTATTATTTCTACTGTTGTAAATTTTGTTAATTAAGCACTGGTAAAGCACTTTTTACTAACGTTGGCAGAGCGTTGTAAATCAATGCTTTGCCAGCACTTTATTTGTTGGATCATTGGCAAATAGTGCTCTGCCAGTGCTTGATTTTTCAGACCATTGGCAATTTCTGGCTGGGTAGTTTACAGCAAAAATGCGGCAAACATGCGACTATTTTGTTTGTTACGTATTTAGTGCTCCTAAAACCAAAAAACGATTTTTTTTAATATTTGGAAGATGACAAAGCAACTAATAATCATATTTTGATGTTGATTTTTAATCCCGCATCTCGACGAGAACAAGAGATTCTCAGTGAGTTTGTGATTCAACATAACAAATATTTCTAGAAATTGTAAAAAATGTCTCGTGACGATTTTCTTAGTTATGAGTGAAAAAATAACACGCCATGACAGCGAAAAAAAGTAATAAGGTCTTGACCATCAATTCTATATACATCGGTCATGCTGACTTCAATGGCGTACTTTATTTTTCGACGTATGGTACAGTTTTTCGTAAAATGACTTTTAAGTTTGACGCATATGCATGGTGTTTTTTATATACAAAACTTTGCAAATGCAATAAATCAGGTTTATTTCTGTTGAAATCTAAGGACAAGACCAGTATTAATATATATGGTACATATTTGATTCCTAAAGCCTCAAGTTAAATTCGCTGTTATTTGTTTTTTTTTTTCAATTTATTCGGTTTACGCGAACTCTATCGCTAAATAATTAATCGACCTAATGAGATGCTCACTCAGTGTAGAGACTCATTGAAGAGGAGTTATACTAGAAAGAAAAAAATTATTTTTATATGGTAGAATTACTTTCTATGATGACCCTAAGATCCAGCTTTTAGTATGATATATAAACAAATTTAAAAAGTAAACACCACACTTGGAATAATATGTGAGTAAAGACCACTGCAAATGTAGTTAAAAACAAATGAAATTTCACTTAAAGAAAGGACGACCTACATTTCAGTAAATTAAACTAACATTGTCATTTGTTTTTTAATGTTCGAAAAATTACTAACCATTATAATGAAAATTAACCACATGCTAGTAAAAAATAAACAAACATTTATTGTTTTTTATTTTTTTAAATAACAAAAAACTACTATAAAAAATGAATGTAAAATCATAAAACAGTCATTAGATGTGGTTTGTTTTTTTAAATGAACTACAAGGTTAGTAAAAAAATTAAATTTGGTCTACATATGACTGACATTTACATTAAAAATAAAGAAACTGTAGTACAACCCAAACAACTACATATTTTTAAAGCAGAAGTTCCCTGAGTGTACAACCAATAAATTCGGTAAGTGCAATCATAGTTAAATGTGATTTTCAGATATTTTGAGTATTGCAACTAAAGTTGTGAAAACCAATATGTAATTGTCATAAAAATGCAAAATTGTGTAAGTTTGAATATTCGTATTTTACTTAGTATTCCTTCCCAGCAAAAAAAGTGCTTACCCAGAAGCGCTTCCGGAAGGCATTATTTGATAACGAAGCACTTCCAAAGCAAATAAAAAAGGCATGATTTTTGTTCGCGATGTCCCACTCGGTATGTCTCTTTTAAAGCACTTCTTTCATGTGCTCTTAGAAGCAATAAATTCATGCCTTCTTACGCAATAAGAAGCGCTTTTTGTATGTTGACAACATTAGTGCTTCATGGTATGCATTCTTTATTGCTTCATTTTAAGAATTATTCACTGCTTCAAAAAAGTCATTACGGGAAGTACGACAGAATGCCTCCCGTAATTGCTTTATAGTATGCAAGGCGGTGACGCGCTATTTTGGAAGCATAAAAATGTAGTTACTGCTTACCAAATCCAGGTTGTTTTTTGCTGGGTCGGATTATCACCATTTAAATTGCACTCGAATAGTGTACTCCCCTACTTTTGTACTGCGGAATGAAGTTTATTTCACCGTTAAAAATATGTGCATTTTTATGCAATTTCTTTTTAAAATGCACTTTTATCAAATTTGGTCCTGATTTAAAAAATATACATATTCGTATAATATGAAATTTTTACAAAAAAACAACACTTTTGTGCTTTTGGTTCTCTGGGTTTATATATTATTATCGTGTTATTGAAAAAAAGTTTGCATCATGTTTTTATAGAAAAAACAACAGTTTATTATCTTTTTTAGTTTTTTAAAATTTAAAAGATTAAATTTAAAAATGTTCAGCTAAGGTGCCGTTTAAATGTCTCTCTTTTAAAAACTATGCATTAAATTTTTAATATTTCTACTCTACATGAAAGATATACGAATCTACTTAAATATTATTTTTTTAAATTAAATTTTTAACCCTTTCAACATCATGTTTCTTTCTATAAAAATCTGATATTCGATGGAAAACGTGGAAAGGGCTAAATATTAATTTTTTTAAAACAGAATATTTCAGTATATTCTTTAATCTTTCACCTACAGAAAAATCCACAAAATTAAATGTATAGTTTTTTTTTTTTTTTGTAAAAAGAGAAGCAACACTCAGGAAATTCTTCCTATTTATTAATGTGTGGCCAAACTTCATTTCTAAAAGAAATTGTATAAAAAATACAATTATTTTTGACGCTGGAAAAAATTCTAATTCGTAGTATAAAAGTAGAATACCGTACCTTTCCAATGCCATTTAAATGGTGATGATCCGATTAATATTAAAGAAAATACGAATACACAGCCCTACACACTTTTTTCATTTTTCAAAAAAAAAAAATCTCCCATAAAACCGTGGATTTTTCAAAATAAACGGAAATTTTCCGACAGTATTTTGGATATTTAATATTAATTTTGGTATATTTATATACGATATGTCAAATTTCAATATTTTTTGCCACTGGGAAAGTTGACATGCAAATTGAAACGTAGGCCACATGTACACTAGGGTGATAACTTTTTTTGGACAGCATTCTCCCCAGGGGCTTTCTAATGGCAAATATTGTATTAATGATAAAAAAAACTATTTCAGTTCAATTTGGTAAAAAAACCTTACGCACCGACAGCGATTTCTAAAATGCCTTTAATATATTTTTTTAAATTTTTTTTAATAACAATTTTTTTAAAATATGGTTTATACATATGTAAGTAAGCAAATTTGGAAGAAAACTATTCCATTGACTCGAAAACGGACTTTACTATTGATATCAGCATGCCTTAATTATATAGATGTGATGGTCAGACGTTGAGGCATCAAAAAAAGTTTTTTTTTTTTAACTTTGATTCAAAACTTTAACGCGTTTGGTGCGTAACCTTTTTTAACGATAGCGAAAAACTAAAAACGCAGTTCTTAATATTTGTCCATGCCCTACACAATTTTGTCTGGGGAGATTTGATATTTGCAAAAAATGCAAAAAGTTATTACCCTAATGTACACTTAGCAAATTATGTTGGTAAAGACGACAGCAATTGCTAGTAAAAAATAAACCAAAAAATTTTTTTTTATTTTTTTAAATAACAAAAAACAACTGTAAAAATTAAATGTAAAATCATAAAACAGTAATTTGATGTGAGTTGTTTTTTTAAATGAACTACAAGGTTAGTTGAAAATGTTATTTGTTCTACAAATAACTTACATTTACATTACAAATAATGAAACTGTATTACAACCCGAACAACTACATATTTTTAAAGCAGAAGTTCCCTGAGTGTAGTTAAACTGCGTACTAATGTTTTCGTTATCACATCATTTGTCCTTACAAAATGACATTAAGAATTAAATTTTTAAACAAATTAATTATATATTTGTATTCGTTAAGTGATGCCAATATGGATAACAGATGAAATATAATAATCTCTGTTATTCCCAAAAAATTATTTGTCGTAACATTTAAAAATGTCCTAAAAATTTGATACTTCAATATACTTAACTATTTTAAAAGCAAAAGTTCATGTTAAAGGTTTGGCTGTACTGTACTTAAATTTCAGCAATTTAGCTTTATTAGTTTAGCAATAATAAACATTTGAATAAGTCCTGTAAAAACAAAAATCAAACGTAAAAAATTTAATAAAATATATTAAAATTTTGTTTGTACATGGATAATTAAAATATTTGTTATTGCTAAACTAATAAAGCTAGAATGCTGAAATTGGAGTATATATTTACAGTACAGTCCAACCTGATATTTTTCTTTTGACCAACTTATTTGAAACAATCAAGGATAGAGAAGAATAACATTTTAAAAAGGACATTTTTAAAATGTTTGGCCTTGAAATATTACGACAAAAAAAATGTTTGGCCTTTATTTAATGATGGATCATTTGATATCCATCATTTAATGAGTACGATTATTTAACCCTGGAAGGTCATTCTTCGTTGAATCGACTACGCAAGACGTATGATCTTAACACAACAAAAATAAGAATGACTTTCTAGGGTTAAAAAATTTGTTTAAATTTTTTTATTTATTTATTTATTTTTTATTTTATATTTTGTAAGAACATAGGATGTGATAACGCGGGTTTACTGCATGTGGTCTCCTGTTTAACATGCATATCGATTTTCCCATGAGTGACATAAAATATTGAAATTTCTCTTAAGGAACTTTGTGAATATACAAGATATTTTCAGAAAAATTCCGTTTATTTTTGTACACCACTGATTTCCAACTTGAAATTTGTATGTGTTGTAGGTTAAACTTTGAGTTAATTGCAAAATGAATTTCATAAACATTAATTATGTGTTATTTTGAGATATTCACGAATTAGAGATATTTTTTCAATTTCGATCTTTTTTTCGCTAAAAAAAACTAATTTTTGTGCAACGCTGGTTAAATAGGAGGATTCGGTCTTTAAAATGTCTTCAAATTTTTAATTTTCTGTTGACGGCATCAAAAGTTGTGATAATTCAAAACCTCTATATTACTTACACATTTATAAAACCCTCTAATTTTCAGCCGCAACTAAAACCGAACTATTACGAATTTTAAAAAAGCAAAATATACATAAACACCACTTGTACTAGAGGAATATAAAATTCAAGTTTAATGAAATTTGAAAGACAATTGGGTGAAAGGAGTTTCGAAAGTTTTTAAGCAAAATTTTAACAAATTTGCTCAAAAAACTCCAATTTTCGCCACTGTTCCTGGGTCAGGAATTAAGAATTGAATTGCTCGGAAACGTGATTTGATAAATATTTTCGTCCCAAAATATGTGTTAATTAGCCCAAAATATTTAATAAAAAGCTTTGGTGGAAGTCAGTGCAAAAATATATTATTTAGTCTAAATATAAATGTTAAATTTATTTATATCGAAAAATCCTTTCATTATTTGTTTAAGTATTTGTGGTATTTTTTTTTTTTTTTTCATTATAGTTGAACTATAATCGTTTTACATATTTACTTTAACAAACACTTATTTATTTTGTTATTTAAATTTATACACATACTATTACAAGAATATACAGCTATATATGTGCATCACCTGATTTTCGAATAACATTTTCATTTTTAAATAAAACATATTTATACAAAAAATATATATTTTGAAATAAATCATATACGGTTGAGTGAATTTAAATTCAAGTGTGCATGGGGTTATGGTTGAAATGTGTTGAAAATTTTTTTTTTTTATTTCTATAAAACGATGGTCATAATTTGATTACATTTAACTGACAATGTTCAATAAAACTTGATATAAGGATACATACAAATTTGTAAGTGTATGAATAGTCATTTGACTTGCTTTTGTGTGATATTTGAAAAAAAAAATAGTTAAGATATGTCATTATATGACCATTGCTATTTATATTGTTTTATATATTGTAGTTTCATTGTATATTTAACAAAATTTATTTTGAAATGTTTGTCTTTATAATAGTGTAAATATAGATAAAAATGTATATCAATTCATATGAGAGTAAATACTAGCAGTTACAAGGATTAACTAAGTTTGTAAATCAAATTGAATACTGAAGGGTGAATTTTAGCAAAACAACTTTTGATATATTTTTATTCATATTTTCCAAAAAACAACGTAATTTAACACCGGTATTTTATAAAATGTTTTAATGAAAATTTGTATTTTTGATATACAAAACAAATTAATTAATAGGTTATTATTTAAATTTAAGTCTATTTTTTTGTTAGGAAACCATATTTTTTAAAACTTACCCTCAAAGCACAAACACTAGCAGGACACTAGTTCCAGAAGATAGCATTTGAAAAAATTTTCAAACAAATTTAATATGCAGATTAAAGTGATATAGATGTTGTATTTTCAGCACATTTTATCTAAAAATAAATTCAAAATATTTATGAAAAATTAGTTATTGTGTCTCAAAAAATCAGTCTAAATTTACCACATTAACTACACTCAGAATATTATGTAAGCAAATACCCCTGCAAATGTAGTTAAAAACAAATGAAATTTCCCTTGAAAAAAGTACGACTTACATTTTACTAAATTCAACTAACATTGCTAAATTGATCCATAAATGTAGTAAAAATAACAACAAATGTAGTAAAAAAAATTTACACTCGTTTATCTGTTTTATATATAAAAAAAAAAAGCTGATAAAATGAATTCAAATTCATATTAAAATAATTTGATGTGGTTTGTGTTTTAAATATACTACAAATTTTGTCGAAACTGAAATGTGTTCTACAAATGACTGCTTTTTAACTTAAAAATAAAGATACTGTATTACTACTCAAATAACTACAAATGTTTCCATCAGCAGTGACATGCAAATTAAAAGACCCAGTAAAAACAAATTATAAATATTATTATTTCAAAATGACTTTGCAGGAAAAGCTGCTAAAATTAGTACCTTTTTTTTTACTAAATATTAATAACATAAGAGAAAATAAATCTGTTAAATCTACAAAACAACCCAGGTAGAAATTGTCAACCGTACTAAAAAAATAGTACTGGCACACCACGGCTATTTTTGTAAAACCCACCGTGCTAAAATTTACCAAAGGTAGAACTAATATTGCACTAGGAAAACACTATTTTGTTTGCAAATCATTTCTACGAACACATAATCGACCTTCGCTGCCGCTTTGCCAGTACTGTGCCGATTGTAGTTTTATTCATGGGTTCACTCAGGGAACTTCTGATTTACAAATATGTAGTTGTTTCGGTTGCAATACAGTTTCTTTATTTTTAATGTAAATGTCAGTCATTTGTAGAACAAATTAAATTTTTTACTAACCTTGTAGTTCATTTAAAAAAACAAGCCACATCAAATGACTGTTTTATGGTTTTACATTTACAGTTGTTTTTTGTTATTTAAAAAAAGTAAATGTTTGGTTATTTTTTAATAACATATGGGGTACATTTTTTTAACATTAAAAAAACAAATGAGAGTGTTAGTTGAATTTTCTGAAATGTACGTCGTCCTTTCCTTAAGTGAAATTTTATTTGTTTTTAACAACATTTGCAGTGATCTTTACCTATTTACATAGTATTCTAATTAACTATAGAGCAATTCCATATGAAAACGATCAAAATTGGCAAATTTTTGGACGACCCCGCTCCGATTTTAAAATAAATAGTCTCAATCGATTGCCCAGCAAAAAATAATGTACCTACATATTTTTTTTTTTTATAGTGACTGGTTTAGTGGTGGTGTGCACCACTGTCATGTGACAAAATTGAAGAATTCTTCATAAGGGACCTCATTGAAAGTTGTCCCTTATGAAGAATTCTTCAATTTTGTCACATGTCATATGGAATTGCTCTATAGTGACTGGTTTAGTGGTGGTGTGCACCACTGTCATGTGACAAAATTGAAGAATTCTTCATAAGGGACCTCATTGAAGGGACCTAAAGCGATCGCAACGAGTGATAGCTCGTTGGAAAGGTATTGAATCAGGCTTTAATTGAAAAATAAAATTTTCCTAATTTTTCTTGTTAAATAATTAAAAATAATTCAATTATAAAAAATATAAAAACGATGAGAACAAGGTGGTCTCTTAAATGCTCTTCTCCTGTCCATACAAGGAGTCGGGGCCCATTTTTTATTGCTGATTCTTAAAGCAAAAATTATGAGGAATCCAAAAAAAATGTAGGAGCTTCTGTGGAAAATCGGAAAATTTAATTTTCATGGGAAAAAAGGTAAATTTCTGAGAAAAATTAGGAAAATTTTATTTTTCAATTAAAGCCTGACAACTTTCAATGAGGTCCCTTATGAAGAATTCTTCAATTTTGTCACATGACAGTGGTGCACACCACCACTAAACCAGTCACTATAAAATAAAAAAAAAAAAATGTAGGTACATTATTTTTTGCTGGGCAATCGATTGAGACTATTTATTTTAAAATCGGAGAGGGGTCGTCCAAAAGGTGATCGCTTTCATATGGAATTGCTCTATAGTTAATTTTCCCGTTATTTCAATATAAAAAATAATTCCTTACCCTAATGGGTATTTATTTTTATGATTATCTAAAAAAAGTAATGGTCAAAAAATGTCTTCAAAATTAATTCTTCGACTGATTATTTTTTTAAATCTAATAAGTACATATCTAAGTACTTATTTTTGAGTTGTTTGTAAGCTGGAAAGTAATGACATATTGCGAAAGCAAAACATTTCATTTTTATCTATCAAGTATAACATGTCGATAAAGTTTAGGTGGTAAAGCGGTTGACTGACAACTAGAAATTCGAAATTTGGAAGATGCCCAGGTAGAAATTGCCAACCGTACAAAAAATAGTACTGGCAAACCACTGCAATTTTTAAAAAAACCCACCGTGCTAAATGGCGCAACTAAAAAAAGCACTATTTCATTTGCAAAGCATGTGCTTTGGCAGCGCTACAAGCAAAATTCTTTGCCAATATTTGTATCAATATGACAACCAAATTGATACATTATCTTTTTTATATTTTACTATAATTCCGACATTTAAATATGATGTAAATTACTAACATAAGACTGAACTGTGTTGCTGCTTTTTAAATGTGTTTTAGTATACATATTTCTCAAAACTAATTAAATTTGAGGCATGGTAAAATCAAACAATTTTTTGACTTCCAACGTTATTCCAACGGTGGTTCGCTCAAACCAATGGCTGACAACTGTTATCAATCGGGTAACAGAACAATACTGTCAATATTGTTAATCCTACATTCAGACAACGCATAACCGACTGTTTGCCAACACTGAGCCGATTGTATTTTTCTGCTTGGGTAGCTTCATATAATGACCAGATCAAAATAAACTAAAGCATTTTTTCTTATTCGAATATTTTAGTGGTAAAAATGGGCTGAAGTTTCAAAAATTCGATTTTCAGACCCATATTTTGTTGGGAAGGAGTGGGAGGGGGCATATATGGAGACCTATTTCTTTCTTATTTACGGACTCCTAACTAGAATCTGAAGTCAAAATAGAATTATATCCACAAACAAAAAGTCGGTAGTGAAAGGGTTAAGCTTGAAAATCATAAAAGCTTTTAATAATGGACAAAAAAAAAAATAAAATTGTCCTTGATTCCCAAATATCTCAAAATGTTCCTCTTTTTTCTTAA
Organism: Delia radicum; assembly: GCA_021234595.1. Classification (NCBI taxonomy): domain Eukaryota; kingdom Metazoa; phylum Arthropoda; class Insecta; order Diptera; family Anthomyiidae; genus Delia; species Delia radicum. Next base: position 148,399,229 of record CM037855.1, read on the forward strand.
AATTTTGTTAGCAGATTGATCAATATGGCCTCTAAAACATATACAAAAATTCAGATTTGATTTTTTTAATATTACTATTGTATTCAATAGAAAATAAAAATATAGAAGTTTTTTAATGAGTTTATAAATCACTGTATTTTAAAATTTATTTTATGATTATTTTTTTTTTTTAAATTTAACATTTTTTTAAAGTTTTGTGTGGTTTTATATTGAACATAATGGCAGTAATATCGGAAAAATTCGTTTTTCTAAAGAACATATTGCTACCCTAATCAAAATTTTCCATAAAAGTTCAACAGCTATTTCAAAATTTAATCGGTAAAGTTGTTTCAGTTAAATTACCAAAGAAATATATTTTTTAACTTTCTGTCTGTTATTCAATAAACAAAATACGGACTTTCGGTAATAGTCAACAAATATTCAGTTAAAATTTTCTATTTAAAACAAAAACTTTTCATATTATATTGAGTATTGAAATAAACGAAAACAATCTATTGTTTTTACCGATTTGGTCAATTAATTTTTCAACAGTAGAAAATAAACTAAAAATAACAACTGTTTTTAGCTGATTTTCAGTTAATTTAATGTGTATATTTAGTAGTCTTTACGAAAAAAATATTGTGAGTGCATGTGCATTTTGCGATATTTGCGAAACAAGAACAATTTTAAGTTGTTTTTATCATTTTCCATATGAGTATATATCAAAGCTTCATATATCTCAGAGAAAATAAACTTTGAAATGAGACAATAATTTTTAAAATCGTACTACCCGTTCAATAATAAAGGGACTGTATCCATAAGTGGCCTTACAACTGGTATGGAATATTTCAAATCCAAATACATCAACTTCTTGACCAATTCCTTGGACATTTTCCGGATATAGATCATTTTCTTGTTGCAACTACTTTAAAAAAGTTTAATAACAAATTTCAAAACAACTCCAAAGGTCCACATTAGGGAAGATGTACCCTAAAGTAGACCTAAATTAAAAAAACGCTCTTAAAAGCATATAAAATTATTAGAACATGATTTAAAATCAAAGAAATTTTGTATTTAAATTAAAATTTACTTTACTTTTGTTCATTAAAATGTCTTATGTTTAGTTTAAAGCTGCTTAGTTGTTTTCCAATATATAATGCTAACTTTTTTATTTATTTTTTTAAGAGAAGCAACACTCAGGAAATTCTTCCTATTAATTAATGTGCTGCTTTCTTTGGAAAGGGGATAGTGGAGAGATGTATGGTGGTGAAAGATGAAGGGCTTCAAACATGGCAACACTGTAATTGCGCGAGATGATAAGTCTTAGAACAGTTGTTGCTCGCCACCTGATGTAGAGTTGGCGAATTTATTGGAGCTTTTTGTTTCATAGCTCTGATTCATTATTTTACTTCGGTGGGGTTAAGTGCAATGGGAACACCGAAGGTGGGCGCAGCGATACATATAAGTGGTAGAAAACTCATACATATTATTTTTCTAAATTGATGTTGTCGTCACCGGGAATCGAACCCGGGACCATGTGTGTAACAGTCCAACCATTACACCACAACGCGGTAAACAAACGATATTTTTATGTTGTGAAACATGTTGAAAAATTTTTCAAAATAGACGGGAACAGTTAAAGTGATGCGTAAAACATTTAAAAAAGACTAAAACTTGAAAAATCAAAAAATTTAGAAATATATTAAAGTTCCACTGTAATCAACATTTTGAAAATTTAATTTGCCACATTTTTCTTTTATGTATTATATTTATTTATGGACTAAATGATTTCATAACACTGTGGTTACAATTCTTACGGTTTACAAAAATCTGACTTGGCAAATTATTTAAATTTGTTTGTTATTTACTTTTTCTTTTTACGAAAAATTATACTTTACAGTGTGTTTTTTCTGAACTTTTATTGATATATTCTGAATTACAGTTACAAAAATAATGGGGTTTAAAAATAATGTATGGAAAATAAATTTTCTTTATTGACTGTATTGAAACATTTCGTAAATTTTTTTCATATTTATGAAGTGTTACATTGGACGAGTGTACGAGGGTAATTTTTTAGCAAACTTTCTTTTTGGCAACACTGTTTCTGAAAAGCTATGAAATTTTGTTATATTTAGGAAACATTTCATAAATATGAAGAAGCTTGTCATCAATTCAAACTTCTATGAAACAGCTTCATCATATTTATGAAGCTGTTTCATAAAAGCTTCATCATATTTATTTGACAAAAATCAAAGAAGTTTTTCGAAAATCTTCCTAAATATGATAAAGCATTTTCTTTGAGTGTACCGTTTTAGAATACTAATTATTTGTTTATATGTACAAAGTGCTATGCAAGTCGGAAGGTGTCGAGCTGATGACTATCAACGTTGCTTTTGGATATATCCTAATTTTGTATGGATTTATATTAATTAAAAAAAAATCTTGATTTTTCGGTTAAATTTCAAAAAGTTAATAAAAAAATATATGGACAAATGGGGTGAAGATGTAAATATAATAACCGCGATATTTCAAAAACATATGTGGACAAATTTGGATTTAGCGGGTCTAAGTCTATTAAAAAAAATGCATTTCAAGGACAGGGTATCAATTATGTGTCTTTTTTTACGACACACGACAATGAATGTCACATGGCTTATAAATGTCATATGAAACCGATAGAACAAAAATGTTAAAATTTGCGCTGTTAAATCGAGAATGATTTAGGTGTCATTTCATTGTCGTTTGTCGTAAAAAAGATACATAATTGATACCCAGGTTCTGCAAAAAGTTCAAATTTGTTGAGTTGTGTTATCAGTGTATAAACTGCGACAGCAACATTTTTATTATAACACAAAATAAGTTAAGAGTTCGAAATGATATCTATCCATCATTGCGTATGATTAATTAGAAATACAAACAATATAACTCATACGCCACAGTGACGCAGAATAATTGAGTAATGTATAAGCCAGCTTTTTTACTTATTATTCGCTTAGTTCATGTTAATGTCGGCCACATAAACAATCCTTTAAACTCATTTTAATATTATTTAACATATTTTCAGCTATTTCTACGCATTCCTACAATGAAATCCTATTATACTAAGTACAAGCATCAGCTGCTTAATATTTTGTGGTTGACCACATTGTTTGTGTTTATGCTGGCATTGGTTTGATGTCGTGGCATTTACTTAAAACTTTGTATAGCCTTAAAGGAATATTTTATAAAAGTAATTAATAAGATTCATCCATATTTTAAAGAAATAAATCATAAAGTAATAGAATTAACTAAAAAAACATTCAAGCATACAAATACAAAACGAAATAGCGTCTTGTGGTAACCACTAACCAAAGTCGATGGGTGGTTGCGAGAGTCGGAAAACAAAAATATCATTCAAGGGTTCTTTGAGCATATAAAGTGAAGTTAAGGGGGATGTTATAACCAACCCTTACATACTTACTTTCTTACTTACTTTTCGATTATTATCACCAGCATAGCGTTGTTAATTGTTCTAATTAATATATTTCAAAAGTTAATTGAATAAATTTTCTTTTTTTAATAAAAACTTTTGTGAAAAAAGCAAAAGTTAAATAATTATTTAACTTAAGTTTAAAAACAGACGCAAACACACGTATAGATACAAAGAAGAATGTTTTCAATTTGATTGTGTTAAGTTAATTATAAAATTTCCATCCTAGTTTTTTGTTTTAATTTCTGTTTTTCAATTCGTTTTATATGATTTAAATACAAATTTTATTTTATAACACTAAGGGAATGTTTACTAAAGTGGCCTTATACCTGGTATTTGGGCTATATAAATAAAAAAAATGAAATGTTTCACTATATATATGAAGAATATTTTGTATTTGTAAGGATTTCATTATTTTTTTAGGCAGAACAAATTTATGAAGAATATGGTCAAAATAATGCTTGTTTTTTATGAAATGTTTCATAAATATTGATGAAATCGTTACATTGGACGAACATTTATGAAACTTATTCCTGCTTTTCTCTGGGTGTACACAGTGATGAATATGTAGGTTAGGAGACTGGCAGACCAATACGGTCCATAGTGAATCCCTTCAGTGAAAAGGTAAGAAAAAATAGGTATAGACAGATAGATAGATTGACAGATAGAAAGAAAGAAAGATCCAGAAAAAACGGATAGACACTCCCCAGAACAAGCTCCTATCGTCTCCTTAGTAGAAACAGCCGTCCTATTTCCCTGACAAATCTCAGCAAATCTACTAAATTGCATCCAGCGACACACCCAAGTTCGTCGTGAAATCTATCTCCTAGCCGTTTCTGTCTGAGACCCTGCAACCTCGGACAGTGGCACATTATATGCTCAACTGTCTCCAGTTCCTCAACGTCCTCGCACAACCTGCAAAAGTCCGGTATATCCCTGTCCCATCTGCTTGTGAAAGCCCTGACAGAACAATGACCGGTCAGGAACCCCGTAAGGGTCCTGAGACCATAGCTGTCCAGTCCCAAAAGAACCTTGGTTGCCCCTGCGTCCAATGCGGGCCATAACGATCTAGGCACCCTACAATCCATTCTGTCCCTCCATGACTGGTTAACGGTTTCGCGGAACCCCTTCCGTATCACCTCAAAGTGGCTTTACCCCCCGTCCCTTACCGCCAAGTCCAGATTCGAACCCTCCACCTTGCAGTGTCTGGGTACCCAACACAGCCTCACAGTGAATGCCTCCATGAGCTCCCTCAGAGCACACCTACATCGTGCGACCAGGCGAGAAGGCTCCGTGTAATTTGTCAGTGCTCTGAGCGGATGAATATGTAAATATGTTGTAAAGGGCAAAACAATATTAGACACATATTTTTTTTTTGGGAGCGCTGGTCAAAAATTACCCAATTTGACGTTTTTTAATATATTTCTTATATAAGTTACTAAACTAATTGCGTATTAAATGAAAGGTATTTTAACACTTAAAAACTAATATTGGGTAAACACAAAAATGTAAAATGCATAATTTTCATAATTTTAGGGCACGTATTATGTATGACCAGTAATATTATTTTTATTAACAGTTTCTTAAATATTAAGAAATAATCCCTTTTTCGGCGTTTTTAAGTATCTATCATATATATTTAGTATGAATACACTCTTAATATTTAAGTAATTTAATAAAAAACAATTTATAACTCAAAAAACTCTTTTTAAATTAACAGTTTATAATTCTCAATTAAGTTTTAGTCAAATTGTTGGCTTATATAGATACAAGATTATATTGCAAATCCCGGCTAAAAATTACCATATATGTTCATATATTGACACATATATGAGCATATATGAATCATATATGAACATATCTGACATATAAAGAACCATATATGGGCTAATACATTAAGAGCTAGGGGTGATATATAGAAATGTATGACGATGATGATGATAGCTCATATATGGGCTAATACATTAAAAGTTGGGGGTGATATATAGAAATGTATGACACCATATATGATAATACATTGCATATATCGTTCCACATATGGCATATATATTCATATATGACTTCATATATTATTCCATATATTAATTCAATTTTCTTATTTCAATGTCAGTTACCCATATATGGAGACACATATATGAAGACTCATACATATATGGAGGCCTAAATATTTTTTTTAATTTGATTCCAAATTAAAAACCTGTATGAAGGAATTTTAGAACACACATTGGTATGAACATATGAAGGGTGATTTTTTAGCAACTTTCTTTTTGGCAACACTGTTTTTGGCAGCTCAGCTGTTTTCGTGTAACATGTTACTGTTAAACATATTCAGTTTGGTCTATAATTTAACCATGAATCGACTTACAAACGAACAACGCTTGCAGATTAATTAATTTTATTATCTTTATTCATTCTAGGTTACGAAAGTGCATTGTGCACTTCTTCCAATATATGGTCAGTTGGGGCGACCTTCTGAGGTGGCTATTCGGAATCGTGTGACTAAATTTCGCACCAAATTTACATTATTGGACATTAAACCACCATCAGCTGTATTCTCCAGTGTTGTTGTCTTCTGTTACTCCACTACGTGGAACATTTTGCGAAAGGATTTGGGTGTAAAACCTTCTAAAATGCAGATGGTGCAAGAATTGAAGCCACGCGACCTACCACAACGGATAACTTTTGGTGAATGGACGCTGGCAAAGTTAGATGAAGATCCAACTAGATCGTACGATTTAACGGCTTTAGACTATTTTTTTGGGCTATGTTAAGGCTCATGTCTATAGGGACAAGCTCGCAACGGTTGACGCACTGGAAGCCAATATTGAAGAATTTATTCGTGAGATACCGGCCGATATGTTGGAGAGAGTATACCAAAATTGAACCCAGCGTATGAACCATTTGAAGCGTAACCGCGGTCAACATTTACATGAAATCATCTTTAAACATTGAATTATAGAGATCGTTCTATCGACTCAAATAAAGATTTCATACATTTCTCTAGATTTTATGTGTTTTTTTTTTAAATCAAATCCGAAAGCTTTTATAAAATCAGCCTTTACTTTTATCGCAACAGTCCTGATAACTTTGGATTCAAAAATGCTTGTCTCCAAGTGTAAAATTTTATTTTCTTGTCAAAATTGATTTAAAATTCCATTCAAATACATTTAGATCTACAGTTTTTAAGATTTAATTAAGATTCCAGGCTAAAAATATTCATATGTATATGAAACCATATCGTATACAGTTATGGACAATAAAATAGTGTCACTTTTTGGTAATTATGTTGAATTATGTTACGTTAAAGCACAGCAAATTTGGTGGAGAAATTTGCAATATTATTTTTAGACTACAGTACATCAACTCTTTATTTTATTAATAATTGGTTCCTTGGTACATTAAAGATCCAAAAATTAGTCTGTCTGTTAAATAAAAAATGCTAGGATTATGGAATATTACGTACAATTATCATACTGACGCTTTTAAAAATTGAATTAATTCTAAATTAAACCTTATTTTCTTAAATTGCAACAACAAGGTTTAGACTGTTTCATAAAATAACGAGTTTTTGTTGTACAATATTCTAAAAATAATATGGCAAAATTATCCACCAAATTTGTTGTCTTTTTTAACGTTAAATTGTGTTAGGAAAACATTACCCGATTGTTTTGTCCGTTACTGTATGAATCCATATATGGTTCGATACATGCTGTTTGTTTATCCAGTAAAAGCACTTTGTTGAAATAGGAATATTTCTTCCATCTTGTTAGGACGCACAGAGGGTTGAAATGTACCAAAAGTGAGGATTAATTCAAAAGCTGAACTTTATCCTACACATTCGTGTTTGAGAGTTGTTGAAAGGTAATTCAATTCTACATCACTATTTGCCAAAAACTTTTGTTTTGAGTAAATTACTCTATTGACTGTGAGCGGTAAAAGTCAAATAATTTTTCAAAATGTTGCGTGCCGTGCCCAAAAGTGAAAATTTATATATTGCGAGTGCTGATAATTCTTATTAAGCTTTCTAAAAGTAAATATATTAAAATGGAACAATCAACTTCAGTTATTTGGCTACATAATTACATAAATTTTTTTTTAGATAAATGTTGTGCAAATATTTTTAATATTTTTCTAACAAGTGTTCCATATTTGGGGTATTTTCGACATATGCACAGAGTTTCAACAAATTTCTTATCGCGATCCAGCAAATTTTATTAAATGATATTTTAATATAGTATTTTAGCTTATATATTCCACACCAAACTTTTGCAGACACCGCGTTTTTTTTACTTATTTAAATTTTTGTGAAAGAACTCCAGTTGCTTAATACTTAAGCTGAAAAAACAAACAACAAATCAACTTGTTTGTTTTTAACTCTCCTTTGTCTTTATTAAAGTTATTGTTATAAATGAGTTTGGTTTCTATCAGAGATGGTTGCGTGAGTTAATTTTGACTCACGCTCACTTACAAAAAATAATTTCTGTTTTATTTACACCGAATTCTAATGTTCGCATACGTTCATGCTTTAATTAAAATTAAAATTAACTCACGAGCTCGAAATGATCACTAAAACACTTAATGTTCATACAAAACTAAAGCTTAAATACTAATATGTATATTAAATACTAAACAAAAAATTCTAAAAAATAACAATTGGCAAAATCCTCGACCTTCTTCTACTAGATTTTGTAGACCCATAAAAATTTAATTTTTGATATAAACCGTAAGTACTTCATAACTTGAAAAAGAAAGAGTAGAACATGAAATCAAAACTCTGAAGGATTCCGTTGTTTTAGTAGGTGATAAATCAATACAAATAAATCACAAACTAATGTTAGTGATGATTGATGGCAAAGTGTGTAATGCTATAACCGAAACAACATCCACACAAAAATGTTACGTTTGTGGTGCTACGAGCAAAGATTTTAACTGTATTGATGAAATTATTGCCAGAAGTGTAAATAAGGATACATTTCAGTTCGGTTTATCTATTCTCCATGACTGGATTAGGTTTTTTGAGTGTCTTCTTCATGAGGCATATAAATTACCACTAAAAAAGTGGAAAGCTAGGTCAGATTATGACAAACAAGTTGTTAAAGACACAAAAACAAGAATTCAAAAAGAGTTCAAAGAAAGAACTGGATTGATCATTGACCAACCTAAGCCAGGCTTTGGCAACACAAATGATGGCAATACCGCGAGAAGGTTTTTTAAAAATACAGAAGTTTCCTCAGAAATAACAAAAATTGATCTAGAGTTAATAAACAGAATGCATATAATACTTATTGTCGTGTCATGTGGCCACGAGGTCAATAGTGAAAAGTTTAGTGACTTTGCACACAGTACTGCAAAACATTTTGTTAAAATATATCCATGGTACAAAATGTCACCTACCCTTCATACATTTTTTATACACGGACCGGAAATAATATCCAATAATATTATATTTAATAGATTTCTGCTTACTTCAGATCCATTTATTTCCAGCATGAGTAAAACGAATATATAAAAAAAACACACAAAATACCGCAGGTGGCTTTGGAATTATTAATTATACCCGAAGAAGGCGACAATGATGAGGATTCTGATAATGATAATGATGATTATGATCATGATGATAATGATCATAATAATGATAATGATGGTTATGGTGATGATGTTGAAGATATCTAAAGCTATTATCACAAAACTAACCAAAATGGATTCAAATGCATATATATGTACATTAGGGTGATAACTTTTTTTGGACAACATTCTCCCCAGGGGTTTTCTAATGGCAAATATTGTATTAATGATAAAAAAAAACTATTTCAGTTCAATTTGGTAAAAAAAACCTTGCGCACCGACAGCGATTTCTAAAATGCCTTTAATATGTTTATTTTAAATTTTTTTTAATAACAATTTTTTTTAAATATGGTTTATACATATGTAAGTAAGCAAATTTGGAAGAAAACTATTCCATTGACTCGAAAACGGACTTTACTATTGATATCAGCATGCCTTAATTATATAGATGTGATGGTCAGACGTTGAGGCATCAAAAAAAGTTTTTTTTTTAACTTTGTTTGATTCAAAACTTTAAGCGTTTGGTGCGGAACCTTTTTTAACGATAGCGAAAAACTAAAACCGCAGTTCTTAATATTTGTCCATGCCCTACACGATTTTGTCTGGGGAGATTTGATATTTGCAAAAAATGCAAAAAGTTATCACCCTAATGTACATATAATTTTTCTCTTTTTTTTTAAATAAAAAAATATTTTCTATCAATTTTTTTTCAAAAACCATATTTTTTCACTAAATAATGTATAGTTATTCCAAAAAAAAATTTATATTAACAATAATTGGCTTCCCTGAATTAATCCTCAGTTTACCTATGTTTCAACCCACTGTGGGACGGCTTGTATTTGGTTGAAAAATAAAAAAATAACAAAATTAAGAATTTGTCAATAAGCACCAGACATGGGCGTTAATCATTACATTTTGTAATTAATTACGCATTCAATTACAAATTACAAGTAATTGTAATTGAAAAAAACTCAATTACAATTACATGTAATTGTAATTAAGCTGAAGCAAAACTTCAATTACAAAAAAATGTAATTGTAATTCAGAAAATATCAATTACAAATTACATGTAATTGTAATTGAAATAATATCAATTACTAATTACATGCAATTGTAATTGAAAAATATGAATTACAATTACATGTAATTTAAAAAAACGAATTGGTTTGAAGAAGTAATAGTAAGAAAAATGTAATCATTACATAAAAAATTAATTAATTCCGAAAATGTATTCAATTACAATTGTTATCAATTACACATAATAGCAATCAATAATAATGAAAATAACAATAACGATAATGAAAATAACCACAATAATAATAATAATATAATCATAATTAAACCAATAATAACAATATTAATAATATTAATTGTAATACTAACAGCGATCTTATTTATTTATTAAAATAAGGTCTAAAGTAAGGTCTACAAAAGAAATGTGTTGTTGGTACGCAGACTTCCGGGAACCACGGTTATCCGAAAGAAATAACACGGGGAATTGGTTAGTATGGCTGCTTTTATCGTCCCATAATCAATCATAAAAAAGCACTTTGTTTATCAAAATGGTGGCCGTTTGAAAATTAAAAATGCATCGATTAAGTTATATCATCAAAATCGGTTCTGTAGAACTTTAGAAATTATGCGTACCAGTTTGAAAAACGTGGTTTCGAGAGAAACGCGTTTTAAGTTAAATTTTCAGGCACACAATGAATGCCTCATTTAGGCAAAAACATAGCTTCATCAAAATAGAACTTTCTCGAACTTCAAAATATCCTTTCAGGATAATATTATTGAATATCTAAGCTAAAAAAAATATCCATAAAAAATCGAAAAATTGTTTCCAAACCAGAAGACCCCGTTAAGGAAAAAGTTATATCGCATTATAATATAGTTTAAAATTGTGACCAGTTATTTTTCGATATTTAAAATTTAAAAAAAATTGTTTCTAATATCAAATATTTAAAGGACACATGCTTAAGAAGAAAATCCATGCATAAATTTCAAAGTTATAGCTATTCAACAACATCATAATAAATAAATACAGTTTATTTAAGTCAATTTAGAAAAACCACCTCACTCAGCTAAAGCAATTTCCAAAATGCTTTAAAATTTTTTATTCTTTATATACAAAACATTTTTTTGTTTTAATTAGTTAACCATCCCAGCAAAACTTTGGTAATGGGTACGATAAAGTAATGCATTACCTTGTAATGTATACTCCTTACCTGTATCATTATTTTCCAACAATAAGTAATGAGTTACCGATAATTGAACACTCATGGATTACCTTGTAATGATACCGCATTACATTTTACATTACTTCAAAACATAAAATTATGACTTGCCGAACATCAATTACATAATGCATGAATTATAAACGTAAAGTAATTATTAATATATATTTTTGAAAATCTATTAATAGACACATTACATTATGATTTTTTGTAAGCATGAAGGTAAGGTGTATATTTTTGATATCACGAACGAAAACACGAAGCACAACAACTCATTTACATTTTAAGCAATAAAATATTATATGTATCGATAGCTCAGTCGGTAGAGTTCTCGCCTAACTAATTGTTAATTACCAGAGACCCCAGGTTCGAATCCTAGCATGACCACGTAATTTATTTATTAAAAAAAATATCTGTAAAAAAATTTTTTATGCATTTTGTTTTTATGAAAATCTATTTATAGACACATTACTTTTTCCCACCATGTAACCATATAAGTAATCAGTTACTTAATCCCCTACAAGGTAATGAGTGCACCCATTACTTTTAGGCTCATCGCCTGTAAAATTCATTAGTGAAGTAAGGTGTAATGTAATGAAGCCCAATGGCGATACATAACTTTACCCATAATTTGGTAATGTGTGGTTTTGCTGGGATTGCGTTGACATTAAAAAAAATGTTTAATGGAAGAATAAATAAAACTCCGCAAAAAGAAAAATCATAAAAAATTATTTATATATTTTCAAAAAATGCTAAAGTTACATCCTAATGTACATTAGGATATAACTACAACTTGCTTTGTGCCCTCAAAAAGGACATAATTTTACATACATTGACCAAAATTTCAACATCCTACGACGATGAGACGAATAAGTTGCCGAAATACGTGAAAATTCTCTATATTTGTAATTTATAGTTTTGAAAAAGAGTTGCGAAAGATAATAATTTTCATAAGATCAAAATGTCCTATGTTTGCATATAAAGGACTAGAAAATCTAATAACAAAGAGACGAATAACTTTTGATTGATCCAGTGGTTTATACATGAAATAAGTACTATTTTAAATATTTTTCAAAGGATATACAACATGATATAGCTGGTTTTTAAATCTATGAAGTTATAGCGTTATTAATAAATTTTTGTAAATTTCGTTTTTAACTTTTGCCATTTATTTTTTAAATGTATTCATAATGCATAGTTTTTATACTATAAATCAAATGTATATTAACATACTTTTAATTTGGTATCCAACATTTCTGCACTGATTTAATTTCATTACTGACCTATTGCAAAATTTTATAAGTATAGAAATGTTTATTAACAATAATTTGTATCAATTGACACCGGGTCTGATACCAGTTCCAATATTTTGTTTCATAGGGTATAATAAAATTGAAATAGTACTTAGGAAAGCCTATCTTTGGGAAATAATTCCATTGAATCGGGGTTAATAGATCTAGTTCTAGAACAGATGTTAGCGAAGCGATGCAAAATCAGCGTTTCTATATACTTGGAAAGTTTTATAAAACCCTATAAGAAAAAATGTTCGAGCTGGTACCACGATCGGTCACGTGGCCTGTCACATTGGAATGTCGTGGTTCTAGCAATTAATTGATCCAAAGTGTGGTTACGAATAATTTTATTATTGACAAAATGTTTATATGGCCTCACAAAAAAAAAAGAAAAAAGAACAATTTTGTATACTTACAGAAATAAGTGCATGATTGTCGGATATCAAATTAAAAGTAAATTATTATATTTTCGATGTATACTGTAAAAACTATGCATTGTGAATACATTTTGAAAAACAAATGGCTCAAATTAAAATCGAGATTTACATAAATTTGTTAAAAACGCAGTAACTTTATGGATTGTATATCATTTGAAATATATTTAAAATACATTTCATTTGATGTATACACTATTAATATTGGTTGGATCAATCAAAATTATTAGTTTTTTGTTACTAGCTTTTTTGAACTTTTGAGGTCCTTGTAGTCCTTTTTATGCAAATTTAGAACATTTTTACTTTATGAGGCTTAGGTTAGGTTAGTTTAGGTCGAAATCCGACTCAAGTCCCTGAGAACTTACACTTAAGCCAGAATGTCGGCTTGTTGTGCGCTCTAAAAATCGGTCCCATGTCTATTTCCTACCCCAGGAACTCCGTCGCACTGACGAAATTCTTCAACCTCTTCCATCCTATGCAACTAAGATCCCCCAATGTGGATATTGGGTCACTGGATAGTATTTCGACCCGGATCCCGGCAAATGCCGGGCATTCACAGAGATAGTGTTCCAAGGTCTCCTCGTCCTCCCCACAGGCCCTACACACTCCCGATTCCGCTCTACCAATACGGTGGAGATGGGTCTTCAGTGTCGAGTGTTCCGTGAGGATTTCCATTAAAAGACTCAGTTCCTTCCTACTAAGAATCAGAATTACACTCGTCCTGTCCCTGTCCGGGTTGCCCCAGGCTTATTATCTTTTCCAACTCTTGGATTATGAATTGTTTTTTTCGAAACTAAAAATTATAAATTGAAATTTGGTCATTGAAATTTGGTCATACAATGGGCCACTTGGCCCATATTCGTGAGTTCATCACGATAATTTGATTTTGGGATATCATCACTTTTTTATTGTTTTTGCATCAGTAAAAAGAATGGCGTAATTATTTTTTTTAATTTCAACTCGCCTTGTGGGCAAACCACTGCAAATGTAGGTAAAAACAAATGAAATTTCACTTAACGAAATGACGACTTACATTTCAGTAAATTCAACTAACATTGTAACTTGTTTTGTAATGTTCAAAAAATTAACCACAATTGTTGTAAAAATGAACAACATGTTAGTGAAAAATAAACAAACATATTTTGTTTGTATTTTTTTAAATAACAAAAAACAACCGTAAACAATTAATGTAAAATCATAAAACCTTCATTTGATGTGGTTTGTTTTTTTTTTAATGAACTACAAGGTTAGTAAAAAATTACCTTTATTCTGCTAATGACTGACATTTACATTAAAAATAAAGAAACTGTATTATAACCCAAACAACTACATATTTTTAAAGCAGAAGTTCCCTGATTGTACAGAGCAAATGAAATTTTAACTCGATATTCGGCTCTACGCCAAAAATGAAAGAAAAAACTTTTTCACAATTTTTCAAGTACACTGCTTAGTCAATAGAGTAGCCGGTAAACCGACTTTTTTCAAAAACTTTTAAAAATAACTTTTTTAAACACACACAACAATTTTCGATATATCGCGGCCAGTTAAAAAGTTGTTAATCAATAAAATATTGTATTTTAGTAAAGACAAATTTTTGAAAACATAATATCGTTTTACTGACTTACCATAGAACAAAATTTTTTTCATCATGGTTCTCAGCTCACAATGCTTTTTGCTTGTGTGTCAAAAAAAAATAATTTATAAGTTTTTTGAAAAAAACTGATTTCCCCGACCGCTCTAAGTATTTCCTAAACGGTGCATTTTAAAACTGGAAAAAAAAAGTTTTTATAGAATAACTTTTGCTGTAGAATCGAAAGCTTCGTTCAAATTTCACATAATTTCACAAATTTCACATAAATACAGCTCTTTTTGCTCCGTATGAAAAGAGACCCTAAATCAGCGCCGCGCTCATTTGGAAGGAGCTGGAATTTTATTGATTCAAAAACATTTTAAAACGTGATGGTATTCCAAAATCAAAGAAATTTTTATACTTTGCCTGTCGAACTCTAGTACATATACATATATATATATTCCACAGGATATCATATTTTATGACAATATATAATTCCATTCAATAGAATTTACATAAATAAATATTTACACCAAAAATTAATGAGTTTTTTAAACATCTAAATAGCTATTAATGTATATTTTTGCTTTTCTAAAATGTTTAAAATATATTTTTTTTACCTTCGGCATTTGCATATTTTATGATTTTTTTTATTTTAACTAAATTGTAAATTAAAGTAATTTAAACTTTTACAGAAACATCTAAAGATTTTATTTTAAGAAAAAATATGATTTACTTTAACATGTTTCACTTTAAAACGCTTTCTTTTAAGACTACGAATGAAAAAACTAAGTGTCAAGAAGAAAAAGATTAAAAGAAACATTTACAAGAAAATCTTTATACTTTAATGGCTAAACATGAAAATGAAATACTACTCGTAGACAAAATGAAAATATGCTTTATTTATATGTGAAGATTATGCAAATAAAGTATTTTTTTTTTTCTTCTTAAAACAAGCGTAAATAATACACAAAACGTGTTTAACACAAATGGTTTCATCACTTTTTTCCCCGCTCCAGATTTTGTTGTATCTTCTTTATTTTAAAAGTAAAGATAAACACAGATTTTTTTAAATAATTTAATTTTTTTTTTATATATATTTTTTGCTCTTGACAATTTTTGTTTTTTGGAAGAGAATTTATGTTAATTTGCAGGGAATGTGTCTGACTTTAGTATAGTCAAGACATTAACATAATGCTTAGGGGGGTCCATTCTATTGATGAGTAAGTAGTACACTCAAGTCAAGGGAATGAATTCCTTAATATTTGATTTATTTTATTTAAATATGTTGATTGAATAAATTGAAAATTTTAACTTTTAGGATATTGAAAAAAGTTAATGACTATGTCATTAAAAAAATGAAAAAATAAAATTTTGAAGAAAATTGTTATAAATATATAATTAATCTTATTTGAATTGCAAACGTTCCTTCTTAATAAAAGGTACATCTTTATTAAAGTTACTTTTTATAAAAGGTACTTTTAAATTTAATATAATTTTTTTAAAAAGCTGCATGTTTTTAAAAAATACTTCTTAGTAAAATGTGATTTTCATAAAAGGTACCTTTTATAAAAGATACATTTTATAAAGGTACACACCGAAGAAAACCATTAAAAAATCAAAAAAAAAAAAAACTGCTTTGAAATCAAACAAAGTTTGTTTTCTATTTAGTTTAAATATGTTTCTATTTATTTTTAAAAAGCGGAAATGACATCCACAATGTTGAAATATTTATATAAATACGAAAAAGTACATTTTAACAATAATCGTATTTACTTTAATAAGATTAATACTTAATTTAAAAATTTTAATTTAATTATAGAATAATAATTGATTAAACTATGATTTTTTTTTCTCTATGTATATTTTATAGAATATACGTTTTTTAAAAGGTACTTTTTATAAAATGTACTTTTTATAAAAGATACTTATTATAAGAGGTACTTTTTATGAAAGATACTTCTTATAAAAGATACTTTATTATAATAGGAAATTTTTATAAAAGGTACTTTATATAAAAGGTACTTTATATAAAAGGTACTATATATAAAAGGTACTTTATATAAAAGGTACTTTATATAAAAGGTACTTTATATAAAAGGTACTTTATATAAAAGGCACTTTATATAAAAGGTACTTTATATAAAAGGTACTTTATATAAAAGGTACTTTATATAAAAAGTACTTTATATAAAAGGTACTTTACTTTATATAAAAGGTACTTTATATAAAAGGTACTTTATATAAAAGGTACTTTATATAAAAGATACTTTATATAAAAGGTACTTTATATAAAAGGTACTTTATATAAAAGATATTTTATATAAAAGGTACTTTATATAAAAGGTACTTTATATAAAAGGTACTTTATATAAAAGGTACTTTATATAAAAGGTACTTTATATAAAAGGCACTTTATATAAAAGGTACTTTATATAATAGATACTTTATATAAAAGGTACTTTATATAAAAGGTACTTTATATAAAAGGTACTTTATATAAAAGGTACTTTATATAAAAGGTACTTTATATAAAAGATATTTTATATAAAAGGTACTTTATATAAAAGGTACTTTATATAAAAGATATTTTATATAAAAGGTACTTTATATAAAAGGTACTTTATATAAAGGTACTTTATATAAAAGGTACTTTATATAAAAGGTACTTTATATAAAAGGTACTTTATATAAAAGATATTTTATATAAAAGGTATTTTATATAAAAGGTACTTTATATAAAATGTACTTTATATAAAATGTACTTTATATAAAAGGTACTTTATATAAAAGGTACTTTATATAAAAGGTACTTTATATAAAAGGTACTTTATATAAAAGGTACTTTATATAAAAGGTACTTTATATAAAAGGTATTTTATATAAAAGTTGATTTATGAAAATGAAAATTTATTCAAGTTCAAGGTCATACTCTATATTTCTTTATTAGGATATTGTCCTAACAAATAATATATAGTGTTTTTTGTTTTCAATTTATTAATTGACTACTTTCAAGAATTTGTTGATGAAAGTAGTCAATTAATAAATTGAAAACAAAAAACTATAGATTATTTGTTAGGACAATATCTTAATAAAGATATATAGAGTATGACCTTGAACTTGAATAAATTTTCATTTTCATAACGGAATTATAGATCGAAAAAACATAATTTTTATTTTTTTTAAATAATATTTAAAACAAATTTTTTAAAAGTTAATTTTTTAAAAAAGGTACTTCTTTATAAAAGGTACTTTTTTACAAAATGTACTCTGTAAAATATAATTTATTATAATTACGAATTCTGTAATTCCGACTTCATTGTATATCGTTAACCCACATTAGCCTGGATTCAAAAATGAAGCACAAATTAAAAAAAGAAAGTTTATTTTTAAATTTAATGTTTTTTTTTAAATGCCTAATTTGGAGATAGCGATTGCTTTTTTATTAAAATAATAGCTTCGATTAAAGAAAAAAATATAATGAAAAAAATCATAATTCGTGTTTGTGTGTGTAGTGACTCCTTTCCAGGATATTTTATGAAAATTTATTATTTTGTTAAAAATTAAACAACAGAACCTCGCATTGAAATACATATTTTTTAGCCCTTAAACGGTACACATGCGCATATTCGCACCCATGAAAATTTCAAAATGCTGCAACTTTTTCTACAAGTACCTTTAATGTGTGCCCATATATATCGAGGTTATACATGTCCTTATACTACAATATATGATATATATTTGCTCATATGAGTTCATATGTGATCAGACATGTAAATGTTATCTCAATTTTCGTTAATGTACACATATGACCATGTATGGAAAAGTATGAACATATATGATTATATATGTAAATATTACCTCTATATTACCTATATATGATCCCTCATATGAACGTATATTAATCATTTATGAACACATATGAATCATGCATAGAAACATGTGGACATGTATGAAGTAAGTGTGTTCATGTATGAATCCCCATAAACGTCGATTTTAACAGGGAAGTAAATTTTCATAGCTAAAGTTATTTAAATTTTTTTTAAAAGATTTCTTAAAAAAAATAACTTATAGATAACCAATTATGTTGTAACTCCTTGGTAACCACTTATTCTATAACTCTGAGTAACCACTTATTCCTAATATAAAAGTAATTACTTGTTCTTTCACTATAAGTAACCAATCAGGTAATACATTATTCGCACTTTTTTTGTAAGCGAGATGGTAATGACCACCCATGAATTTTGGGTCATCGCGAACAAAAGAAATCAAGCGAGTAAATAGCCTGGTAACTAGTGAATCCCTTTGTGCGCTACTTCCACAATTAATTATTTGGTACAAGCTACTAACACGCTTAATTACTTGGTCTGTTATTGCTGGGACCGCCCTACGATCTGAGCTATCCTAACATGTTATACTTGATAGATAAAAATATAAATTACTTGCTAGCACAAAATGTCATTAATTTCCCGCAAACAAAAAATCAAAAATATGTATTTATATATGTCCTTACTAGAGGTGCAAAAATAATGAGCCATTAAAATAAATGTTCAAAAAATGTTTAGATCTTTACCTTATATTTTAAAAAATAAGTTCTTATGAGTACCGCATTATTTTTTGTATTGAAATAATGGGAAAATTAACTAGTTATTAGTAAGTCATTATTATTTGCATTAAGACATTGCAGAGGTTAATCGGGTGTAATTACTGGTATTAGAAAAAATAATGGCATGTCATTACTGTTTCTACACTGGAATAATGTTTGGGGTCCGTTCTATTGATGAATTAGTAGTACACTCAGAAATAAATGTTAGTACAACAAATATTCAATCGCACTTTACCGATTTTTTACTAATTTTTAGTACGATTTCTTATTTTAGTAATATTTTTTGCTATTCTCATTTTACAAATGGATGAATTTTGTGTAAGTGTTGCTGATTTTTGCTAGTTTTTGTAAACCAGTTCCTAAATTTAGCTAATCATAAAAAAATATATATTTTAAACAAATAACATTTTTTATTAAAGAGTTAAAATTACAATATTTGTCATCTTTTAGGAAAAAGGTGTAAATGATTGAGAAACAAAGTCCTTTTATTTCACTTTTTAATTTTTATTCCGTGAAGTTTTATTGGATGTACTAAAATTTAGCAAATTTTTTTTGCTGATTTTAGCAAATTAATTTTAAATTGCAGTTTACTGATATTTTACTAAAATTTAGTAGCGGCTACTAATTTACTGGATTGAAAACCAAAGTCGTTTTATTTGACTTTTTAATTTTTATTTTGTGAAGTTTTATTGGATGTACTAAAATTTAGGAAATTTTTTTTGCTGATTTTAGCAAATTAATTTTAAATTGCAGTTTACTGTAATTTTACAAAAACTTAGTAGGGGATACTATTTTTTTCTACTAATTTCATTTTACTACAGTTCAGCAGACATGTGTTACTAAATTCAGCAAAAAATTGTTAAATTTTCCGCAATGACAGCAACGTTTTCAGTAGCCATTGTAGATTTTTTTCTCAGTGTACGCTCACGGCTAGTGAAAGGAAATTCCTTAATATTTTATTTACTTTATTTAAATATGTTGATTGAAGAAATATAAAAATTTAGCTTTTCGGATTTTGAAAAAAGTTAATTACTATGAAATGAAAGTCATACATGTATGAAATAAAATTTTCAGGGAAATTGTAATGAATGTCAATTAAAAAAGTTACTATTAAAAAAGTTACTATTTAAAGAAAGGTACCCAGCAAAACTTTAGTAATGGATGCGATAAAGTAATGCCTTGTAATGTGTACTCCTTACCTGTATCATTATTTTCCAACAAGAAGTAGTGAGTTACCGATAATTGAACACTAATGGATTACCTTGTAAGGATACCTCATTACATTTTACATTACTTCAAAACATAATATAATGACTTACCGATCATCAATTACATAATGCATGAGTTATAAACGTAAAGTAATCATTAGATTAGATTAGCCTAGAGTGGCACTATGCACCGCGACCAGAAGTTGGTATTTTGTGGTTATTTAGGTTCAGGCTCCCTACGAAGCCAACTATCCTACCAGGTAAACAGTTCCAAACGTCCGATGGCCTCACTATTCGACCACCAAAATAACGCACCCTCCTGTCGGAGAGCCTCGGACATTTTCTGAGAACATGCTCTGAGGTCTCGGGTTCTAATTCACAAAACCCGCACGTATCCGTAGAGGATTGTCCCATCTTGTACAATTGATACTAAGGCCACAGTGTCCGGTAAGGTAACCCGT
Source organism: Delia radicum (assembly GCA_021234595.1). Taxonomy (NCBI): domain Eukaryota; kingdom Metazoa; phylum Arthropoda; class Insecta; order Diptera; family Anthomyiidae; genus Delia; species Delia radicum. The sequence continues at coordinate 148,420,047 of CM037855.1, forward strand.
CACGGTCCTGAGTTCGCCCCTCGTCATAGACAAGAGTTTCCGCGACCTCTCCCCAGAGGGAGATATAAACAGCCTTGCATGTCGCTGCCCAGGCGATCTGACCCATTAGGCACCAAACTCCGACTCCCTCCATCTTCAGAACCTCTCTCTGACATGCCCATTGGGTATGCCACAGAAGGGTAATTATTAATGTATATTTTTAAAAATCTATTCATAGACACATTTCTTTTGAATTTTTGTAAGCATGAGGGTAAGGTATATATTTTTGATATCACGAACGAAAACACGAAGCAAAACAACTCATTTACATTTTAAGCAATAAAATATTATATGTATCGATAACTCAGTTGGTAGAGTTCTCGCCTAACTAATTGTTAAATACCAGAGACCCCAGGTTCGAATCCCAGCATGACCACGTTATTTATTTGATAACAAAAAAAAAAGTTATTTATTTAATTAAAAAAAATATCTGTAAAAAAATTTTGTTATGCATTTTTTTTATGAAAATCTATTTATAGACACATTACTTTTTAACACCATTTAACCATATAAGTAACCAGTTACTTTACCCCCTACAAGGTAATGAGTCCACCCATTACTTTTGGCTCATCGACTGTAAAATTCATCTGTGAAGTAAGGTGTAATGTAATGCGTGAAGCCCTGTGGCGACACATTACTTTACCCATTATTTGGTAATGTGTGGTTTTGCTGGGTATGTATTTCTTTATGAAAAACACTTTTTTATTAAAGGTATTTTTTTTATCAAAGGTTTTAAGTAAAAGGTACTTTTTAAGTGAATCGTTCTCTTTAAGTAGAAGGTACTTTATAAGTAAAAATTACTTTTTAAGTAAAAGGTACTTTTTAAGTAAAAGATACTTTTTAAGTAAAAGGAACTTTTTAAGTAAAATGTACTTTTTAAGTAAAATTTATTTTGTAACTAAAAGGTAATTTTTAAGTAAAACGTACTGTTTAAGTAAAAGTTACTATTTAAGTTAAATGGGCTTTTTAAGTAAAATGTATTTTTGTAGAAAAATATGCTTTTTAAGTAAAAGGTAGGCTAAACTTCTTTTTATCTGCCCTCCAGAATTAAATTTTTTTCTATCTTCGGTTAACGAGGACGGGACCGCAGTGCCCAAAAACCGGTACGCGTAGTGTACTCTAATGAAATGAAATTTATTTTGGTATTTTTGTGATTAACGTGCGAAGAAAATGCGATGATGTATTGCAAAAGGAGCTCTTTTTGGTGTTTTATGGCGTTATTTTAATTGAATCAATTAATATTTTAATTGTGTTAATTAATCGTGTAAAATGTTTAGTAATTAATACTATCATTTGCATGATGGGTGCAAAATCACTTAAAATATAAAATGATAATAATAATTAAATTATTTTTTACTTCGACCATTTTTATTGTAATTTAATAAATAAGCTCGAGGTCAGTTTTTTATTATATTTTATTCTTTATTTGTCACTTTTCGATATTTCGCTGTCCTCTGGACAGCATACTCCGGAAATACGAGTAACAATGAAACAAAGTTCATAAAAAATGTTTATCCTTTATATGACCATGTAAGATTTTAATTCAACCTTTAATCCATTGTATTTAAAAATATGATGAATAAGAGCTTTTAAAATAGATTCGCAAGTACAAATGTACCTCAACAACCATGTTAATAAAATATTTTTAGTTGACATATAAAATGTAAGTAATTAAAAATTATTTGTTTATTTGTCATTCATTTAATATTAATATTTACAAATAGCACTTACGTAGAGTGAACCGAAACTTAAAACATTTTTTTTTTTTTTTTGTTTATAAATTTTTAACTGAATAATTTGTTTGATTCAAAAGATTTTTTTTTATGCTTAAAAACGATAGAAAAATTTGTTGAATTACAGACACATTTTTATAGTCTTGTAAATCACAAAGATTTTCTGTTTTTTAAAGGTTCGGCTCACTCTAAAATGTATGTGGCTACGAGGTGGTGTGAGCTAAGTGACATATGTTATAAATCCTATTAACCTATAGTTGACAATATGTACTACTCAAATATTATATGAATTTTCCTGTATGTGACATATAAAAATAATTAATGATAATAAAAAGAATTTCAGTATGTAGTTAATACAAGTCAGCATATATTTTTCTGTACTTTACATTGCTAAGCCGATTAAAAAACTAAGGTTTGCTGATGGAATAAATAAAGTGACTTTTACGATTTTTTTTTTATATTTTAACAAATTTTTTTTTCTACAAGATTTTTGGTTATATAAAAATATTTGTGATCACATGTTAAAATAGTTTTGAGATTTTCATACAGGGGTCGAATTACGGCATTTGGAATCGAATGAAACCTTTTGAAAGCAGTGTTTTTAATGATTAACTACAAAAATACTAATAATGAACATACGCAGTTTTTGATTTATTTATAATCAAGGATCGAGCTATAGCAACCGTAATCAAAAAATAGAGTTAATTTTGTCGGCTGTAGGTGACGTATCGGCTTGAGTTAAGACAATCATCGGCTTCTTAATGTGAACAACTGAGTATTGGGGTGATGCCCATGAAACAATTTTATTTTATATCATGAAAATGATGAAACTTTTTGAAAAGCAAAATTTAAGGTAGGTAGAACAATATTCTAACTAAATATATGAAAATATAGAAAGTCCGAAAAAACAATTTTTGTATTTTTAATACAAAAATAAAAACAGTTTATTTAAATTATTTAGTGTAATACAAATGTTGCTTTATTAATTATTTAACATTTATTTTTTTTTTTAATCACTATAATTTATAAATAAAGCATGCATATTAAATTATTACTTATGTTTTTCTATTTTTTGTTTTATACATTTTTATACATTTATTTGTTAAAGCCACAAATTTAATAGCAAATTAATTTCATAATTATTTTGTATCACAACCAAAGCACAAAAAAACATAAAATTAAGACAATTAAATCATTTATCTTTTATTTGTGCTTTCAATGGCCATTTAATATTCAGCCTTTATTTAATTGGATTTTTTTTGCAGACTTAATCATAAAATTTTATGATTCAACATTAATGAAATGAATAACAAAACATATTATGTGGAAATAAATCGCATGTGATAATTTTAATTAATCGTGTTGAAAGCAGGAAATTAAAAAAAAAAAAAAACGAAATATTAAAATAATAAAATAGTATCCCAGTTTAGAAAAGCATTACCATATAAGTGGTTACTTACAACTGGCATTACAAATGTCATTACTTTCATAGAGGGATGTCGCTCTAAATAATGACATATCATTACCAAACACCTTACAAAAATATAAGAAAATGTGGTTACCTATATGCTTACCAGCATGTGCAAAAAAGGAGTCTATAAATAAATTAAAAAAAAAAATAAATTTAATAATATTTTTTTACAGAACAATGATTTTGTTATAAAATGTGCCCACACGGGATTCGAACCGGGGCCTCCAGGTTGTCAGTTAATCGCTCTAACATCTGAACTATCTCGACATCCCACACAGTGTAGAAACGGTAATGCCAAGTCATTACTTTTCTCACTACCAGTAATGTCACCAGCTTACTCTCTGCATTACTTTAACACGAATAATAAGGACTTACGAACAACTAATTAGTAGTCCCTTTAATTCAATACAAAAAATAATGCTCTACCCATAAGTACATATTTGTTATCATTATTTGAAATATAAAGTAATAACCTAAAATTAATTTTAGACTTTTTATCTTTTCACTTCACTAATTTCACTTTTCATATGTAACTAATTATTTATGATTTTTTGTAAGCTTGATAGTAAAAACATTATGTGCAAGTCATTTATGTTATATCTATCAAACATAACATGTCGAGATAGCCCAGATGGTAGAGCGATTGACTGACAACCTGGCCGGAGGCCCGGTTTCGAATCCAGTAAGTACACATTTAAAAAAAAATATTTTTGTATCAAATTTTTTTTTTTTATTTATTTTTATATTCATTATTTTTGTTCATATTGGTAAGCATATAAGTTGCCACATATTTTTCTATTTTTTTGTAAGGATATTTTATTATTTTGAGCGACATGGTAATGATTTTCAACACTGGCCAGTGAATATAATTTAAAAATAAGTCCAATAAAAAAATGTCATCTTTTTGATTTGAATTAGTGCAATTTTTCCAATTTTGTTTTTAACTTCTCATCAAGTAAAGTAATATGGGTCAAGAGTTGATCTTTTATATCCAAACATTATAATTAGGGTAAATCCTATACCTCTTCTACATTGGTGTTCTGAGGATTTTCGGTGACATGAAACGAAACATGTAAGGACATGTCAGTAGACATTTTTTAATTAATAAATAAACATTGCACTGTTTTTTTGTTTACCAAAAAACAAATGATCTTGATTAATCATGCTTACATCATAATTTATGATAATTTTTTAAAAATTAAAAGTAAAACATTCAAACATTTTTTTTTATTAAATATAGTTTTTTTGAAAATTTATTTTTAAACTCATTATTTTTGTCCATACTAGTAGGCATATAGGAAACCACACATTTTTTATTTTCCGTAAGGGCTTTAGTAATGATATAATAAATTGAAGTAAGTAATTCGAACTAAATTTTGAGAAATACTGGAATGATTTGGCTCCAAAGAAAATTTAACTCAAATTAAGTAAGCAGTTTTTTAAAAAACAAGTAAAAACAATTTACTTGAGGCTTTATGCAATAAGTCCCAGGTGCAAAAAGTCCCAGTGCAAAAGCTCCCAATGAAATAAATTCTAAAAAAATGAAATAATTTCCAAAACAAAAATGAAACAAATCCAAAGTTTTGGTTGTTATTTCATCATGAAATAATTTCCAAAGAATAAAAAGGCGCTACGAAATAACCCCCAATGAAATAACCCCCAACGGCCAAAAATGAAATAACCCCCAACAAAATTGTGTAAAATTGTTTGGGGGTTTTTTCATTTTTTTTGGGGATGAAATACTTACGGTTTGGAGATTATTTCATTATGAAGCAACCCCCAATGAAATAAAGCCCAAAATTTAAATTCTTTGGAGATTATTTCATATGCAATTATTTTGGGGTTATTTCATATTTTTTGGGGGATATTTCATTTTGCTAAAAGTGAAATTTTTTTAATATTTGTTAGTTTTTCTGCGTGGCAGCCTGCGGCCGCTCTTAGGGGTTTTCTCCTCCATGGGACGCGGCAGGTGGCTTCGCTGAATAAAGTTTCCCTGAGCGCGTCACACTAGGGAAGATAATGAGACGCGCGAAGGAAAACTGTATTCAGCAAAGCCACCTGCCGCGTCCTATGGAGGAGAAAACCCCTAAGATCGGTCGCAGGCCGCCACGCAGAAAAACTGAACAGTGTAACAAAAGAATCAAAAATATGAAAACAAAAAATAAAAAAAATTTGGGACATATTTCATTTCTTTGGAGCTTATTTCATTGGGGGTTATTTCATTTCTTCCTTTGGGAGTTATTTCATTACGAAACAACCCCCAAATTTTGGGTGTTATTTCATTTTCACCTTTGGGGAATATTTCATTTCTTTTGGGTATTATTTCATTTTTTTTGTTGGGACTTATTTCATTTTTTTTGGGATTTATTTCATTGGGGGTTATTTCATTTTGTCGTTTGGGTGTTATTTCATTGGGGGGTTATTTCGTAGCGCCGAATAAAAATGAAATAACTCCCAAAAAAGTCCATGCAACACAAATGAAGTAAGGGCGTATCGTTATATTCCCCAAAGTCGTATTGCCCAAAAACCAAAATGACATATTGCCCAAATGTCCGCATATCATCCAAAAATGTGGATATGTATAACGACCTAATCAATGACAGAAAATCCAAAACTTTTTTTTGGGTGCTATGGCATTTTATTTTGAAAATACTTTTTTTTTTGGGCGCTATGACGGTAAAAAAAAGAAGTTATTGCCCAAAATCATAATTTATTAATTTTTTTCAAGTAACATTTATTTGACCAGTCATAACTTTTTATGTCCCAAAATATCAACCCACACCAAGATTTATTGTTTTTTAATGATTATTTTTTTTTAAGTCTATTTTATTAAAAATTTTACGTATATATTAGTGTCTACACGTTAAATAAAAAGCAATCAATTAGCTGTTTAAATGACAAAGCTATGACTGGTCAAATTATTTTACTTATTGTCTTAAAAATAAGATTTCAACGGATTCGACATTGGATTTGTAAAAACAAGTTTTTCTATGTGGCGGCCTTCAGCCGCTCTTAGGGTTTTTTCCTCCGTATAACGCGGCAGGCGGCTACGCGAAATAAAGTTTTTTCTGCGTGCGACACAAAAAAATAAAATTGAAGCAATTTTTTTAAGTTTCCTTAAAACTCTTTTGTTTGATTTCATGAATTAGCCTTGACATTTAAGGTCTTAAGACATTTAAAAAAAAAATTATGATTTTGGTCAATAACTTCTTTTTTTACCGTCATACCGCTCAAATTTATTTTGGCCAAACAGAAAACCGTCATAGCGCCCAACAAAAAATGTTATTTCGTCCAAATCAATGTCGTATTGCCCAAAAACAAGAAAATTTTTACAACAACAATTTACATATAATAACGCTATGTCGTTTTTTTCTTGGGCAATATGACTTTGGGGAATATAAAGTTACGCCTTCAAAATTTGTCAAAGAACAGATTAAGTTAGGTCAATTTAAGAAGATCATCAAAATATTTTAAAAGATCCCGTTATAGGAACCGTTTAGAATATTAATAATATTAAAAAAATAATGAATTTTTGAAAATGAAATAACTCCTACTAAAAATTAAATAACTCCCACTCTGTTGGGACTTATTTCATTTCGGAATTACTGCATTATGAAATAACACCTAATAACAAAAATGAAATAACTTCTAAAAAAATTAAATAACTGCAAAAGAACTGGGTATTATTTCATTTGAAATTACTCCCAAATTTGTATGAAAAATTTTTTGGGACTTATTTCATTTTTTTTTTGGGACTTTTTCACCTGGGAGTTTACTGCACAGAGCCTTTACTTGAATTAGGGAAATTTGTATTACAATTTAGTAAAATTTGTCTTAAATTACATGAAACTACTAAAATTGAGTATATTTTTCAATTAAATTAATTATACATTTTGCTTAAATCTAGTGACAACATCTTAAAATCTTAAATTTTAAGACGCTTGAACTTGTGCTAATGCAAAATTAACTTATTTGTTGTTCATAAGTTATACTAATAATATTAAGTAGGTATATTTAAAACAAACAATAACAAAATTTTGGCTTGTCTATTTCATTTTATTTGTAATATTATTTATTAATTGGTTATTATCAAAAGTTATATACTTTCAAAAACAACATAAGTGTTTATGTTTGGCACTTATCAGTCAAGTAATCAATTTCATATATATCTTAAGTTAATATCACCAGTGTTGCCAGAGGATTTTTAAAAAAAATACCTAGCCTTAACAATAAAAATCGCTTAACTGCCTACATCCTCGAATTGCTTTCCCCTACAAAAATCCCAACGGTTTTTATATTTGAATTTTTTATATCATAAACTAAGTTTTTATTTAAAAGTTGTGTAAATGATTTTTTGCCGTTCTCATACTTTCGACTACAATCCATTTCTTTTCGAACATGTAAAAAATTAATATTCGAAAAGTATCGTAACTTGTTCGAAAATATTTTGAAAATATAAATTTGTTGAGTTTTACCTAAAAATTGGGTTTTCATACTACAGTTTTTTTTTTTTTTTTGTTCGTCAAAAAGTAATTTTTATTTGCACCCTTATTAAACCCACTAAAAATTGTGCTGCCAAAGAATGCTTGTTATAGGAAATTGTAATCAATGAATAATTTAGCATACGCTTGTCATAGAAGTGCTGAATGCAGCAAAACGACTATGTTTCTATAAAATATTGTGTCTTAAAATATAATTTTTTTATATTTTGAAAAAGTACCTACATTTAAACTAATTAAAAATGTCTGTCACTTTTCCACTACGATGATATTTTTGATCCAAAAACTGAGAGAATTCTCTGCATGATATCAATGAATTTTTGCATTAGATCTATGAAATGTCACCAGATCTCGTCCATTGAAACATTTCATTAATTAATGTAGTTATGTGAAAAATTTAATTTTATTTCTTAAAAATTCCATACTATTGATGAAAAAGTTTCATTAAAAATAGTTTTATTAAAACGATGAAGCTTTTTCATTAAGTTTAAGAAAGTTTTCATTAATATTGCGAAGAAAACTTTATCAGTTTATTGAATTCATTTCATTAAAACGCATCCAAGAATTTCTGTCTGTGTAATACAAACGTTTTAAATGTGAAATTTATTACTTAACATTTACGTTACAAAACTAAAGCATTTATATATTATGAACTATAAACCAAATGAGAATTTTATAGCTCTAAAATTTTTTATCTTTTTAAACAAAATGTTTAAGAAGTTATTGTACTTAATTCTAATAAGCCAAAATTTGTAAACTAAACTAAGGTGCGTATTTGGTTTTAGTTTTTTCATGCAATTTTAAATTTCATAACTTTTAGTTTAATAACTTCTTAAGATTTTTACTAAAAAGAAATAAATTTTTGTAATATTTTTTTTATAAGAATATTAACCTGAGTAAAGAAAGGGCAATTTAAGAAAAAGCCTTATTATTTTTGAGTTAATGTACAAATACTTATAATTTTTTATTATATCATTCATTCCAGCAAAGAACACTAAAAATTAGGATTTTTTCTGGGGTTTTCCGATTTTTTTTTTAATTTTGTACATAAAGTCCCACTTGCACATGGCCTTTTTCAGATCTCGAAATTTGTAAAAAATCGCGATTTTATGCACGTTTTTAATTTTCAAAAATTTGATAAAAATGTTAAAAGAGTTTCACTTTGAAGTGCCATGTTATTAATTTAAACATAATTTGGAATATGCACTTGTCTACTTTATAACTGTATGTTTTTAAACAAAATTATTGTTAAAAAATTAAATACGTAATGCAAATGCAGTTTTCTAATGCATTTTTCATTCGATTTTCAAAAAAAAAATCGATTTTCAAAAAAAAAATACATTTTACTAAAATATGAAATCTTACCTAAATAGACAAATACTGATTTTTATGGGACAAACATGTCTTCTATTTGTAATGAAATATTTTTATACATTTTCGTTTCGAGAGCGAAAGAAATCATTCTTTCGAAATCGAGGGACATGCCATTAATTTCCAATTTCAAAAACTGTTTACTTAAGTCAATAAACAACTTTTATAAATTATAAAATAAAAATAAAAATCAAAAATATATCTAGAATTTTACGAGCAAATCAAAAAAATTCATAAATATTAAATATTTGCAATAATGCATAATTTTTTTAAAAATATCTTTTGATTATATTAGTGCATTATTTAAATGTAAGATTTGTTCTACATTTTTTGCGATTTTTTTTTTAAATAATAGTTATTTTTGGTCTCTGAACGTGACATTTGCTGTTCCACTAATCGTATGATTGACATTTATTAAATATTTAATATTACTCATACGCTCCGTTATACTTTATTTATTTTTAGAATATTGAAAGTCAATTTATGTAAATTTGTATTAAATTTCATCTATAAATCCTTATAAATATTTTCATTAATATAAAAACATGTTAGATTTGTTTTCTTAAAATATCACTATAATTTTTTTACCAAGAAAATTTGATTTACAAATATTACCAAAAGAAAACATACGTCAACACAAAAATATAATATGTACTACTCTTCATATAATATCCCAATAAACCAAACGATATAGTTACGATATCGAAACGACATCACCTAGGTGATATTCATTATCATATATGACGTTAAATATGATTGAAAGTACACACAGAAAACAGTTTTGTAGTTGCAATCGAATGTTTTGAAAACCGAATTTTTGTGGTTCCGCGTACTACGCCATAAAATGGAAGAAGTGCACGATGAGTTTGACGAATAGAACAATTATTTTGATTAAAAATTTCAACAATTTGCACGCGTTGCTCTGGTGTAAGTCGATTCATAATGAAATTTCAAAGCAAACTAAACAAAAAGCAACTATCAGCTGTTAAATGGGTGGTCAAATAAAGCAGTGATGCTAACTCAAAGCTTTATAAATAATTTACTCAGAAAATTATTTTATTTTTGATCAGTTATATCTCAGCCACTTCTTATCGTATATGAACGACACAGGGCTCGTTTTGTTTGGAATTGTGTCTACTTTTTGCCTATGTCCTCTTGATTTATATATGTAGTGTGTAAATGCATTTTTAATGCAATTGCATGTTTAAAATGCATTTTTTAGCTTAGGAAATATTTCGAATTTTAAAAAATATATTAGTATAATTTTTAATCTTCAGTAAAACTTCCGGTATTTACTTTTTCGTTTCCAAAATCAGATAATTTTGAGCAATTTTAGAAAAATATTGAAACATAAAAAAAATGTACTCAGAAAATTATTTTATAATTTTCAGAAGCCAATCGAGCCAAATGGAAAAAACTGTTCTACTAGTTTAATTTTAACCAGCGATATCTCGGCCGTTTTTTATCGCATCAGAACGATCGAGACTTTTATTTTTAAGTTTGTCTATTTTTAAACACTGTCGAAAAAAATTGTTTACTTTAATGTCAAAACTATTTTTAATGCAATTGCATTTTAAGAAATGCATTTTGAAACTATAGAAATACTTTGAATTTAAATTGAGTTGCAATGTTAAATGGATTGAAGTCTTTATATGCCAATATATAATTTTAGTGTAATGTACGAGGGCGGATCAATAAGTCCTTGACTTTTTGAATGAAACACAGTTTTTTTTTACAAAAAAAAAATTATTTTCCAACATAATCTATTTTTAGCTTAGTCCAACGTTTCTCCAATTGTTGTATCCCTTCAAAAAATAGGATTTTTCGAGGTCCATAAAATAGACATTTTTTGGCCATGTGGGGTCGTTTTTTTTTTAAAAATCCTCGTTAAATCGGTCCAATAAGTTGGCATAATATTCGCCATTTATTGTTTATCCCTTTTGAAGGTAATCGATGTGTATTATCCCGCGTGCATCACAAAAAACTGTTGCCATCACCTTATTGGCCTCCTTTGGAGCCGGAGCGGCACCCATTTAGCAGACAGCTTTCTTAAACCCAACTGACCATTTAAAATCGAAACCACACTGCCATATGAAATGCCTATGGCATCAACAATCTCACGTACTTTTACTCTTCGATCGGCCAACACCATATTGTGGATTTTTTCGACATTTTCGAGTGTATTGACCTCAATTGGCCGTCCAGAACGTTCAGCGTCATTTGTACTTGTGCGACCACAACGAAAGTAAGTAAACCACTTTTTTTACCATTGAAATCGATGGTGCAGAGTCCCCATAGTATTTATCAAACTTTTCCTTGGTTTGATTGACAGCTCTTTTTCGGAAAAAATAATGTTCCATGAGCACTCGAAATTCACTTTTTCCCATTTTTAAAAAAATACACGAGGTTGTATGTTTTAAACAGCTGTTAAACGCAAAGTATATGACGGAACTTGCTCAAAATTTGAGAGTAGTCTATTAACAGGTGGTGCTTGATGGGAGCAATGTTGCATTTCATATAACTACGAGGGAAGTTCGAAAAGTCACGGACTTATTGAGCCGACCTCGTATTATTATCTACACAAAATTTTGTAATTTTTTGTGTTTTGTGAATTTACAGAATTGAAAATAAAGAACAATTAACTAGCTAACCAACTATTATAATATATGATAATCACTTGTGATACGAAAACGATATGTTTAAAATGTACCTTTCCTAACGATATCGTTTTTCCAAGAAATTATGATAACATTTTTGCTATAGAAACTCCATGGAATAATGATAAAAAATTGCCAAACTATCGAAAAACTATCGTTATTCCAAGTGATTTCGATATTGAAAACGATATTTTATATGCTGTCAAAATCGGAATATTAAATGAAATAATCTACAGTAATAGCAATATAACATTGTGTTAATAATTATTAATTATTTTTAGCTATAATTTAAAAAATATCCCAAAGAATGTTATGTACCGCCAAGGTTGTAGCTATTCCAAAAAATTTTTGTTTTAATCCATTCAAAATTTCGATATGGAATCGGGTTGAGAGAAGCTAAAATGAAGTAAATTAAGATTTTTTCGCTATAGATATTAAGAAAAAAAATCTTACTTAACCAATTTCCAAAAGATGCAAAAATGTTCAAACTCTTATAAATTTTATTTGTTTTATGCCGTTTTTTTTTTTAACTAAGAATTTTAAAGTATTCTTTATCGCTACAACCGTATGAAAATGAAATCATAATCTTACTGGAAATCGATATCGTTTTAACATTTTTAAGGTGATAGCGACTTCGCTATCGTATCATCCTTTGGTTTATTGGGATATAACAAAGAAAATTTAAATAAATAAATATGTGTAGACAAAGAGCCAGCATACGCAGGCAGAGCTTGAAACACATACCTACATATGAAAATGAAAAATAAAAAACACTAGGAAAACCATTAAAAATTTATGCCTACAAATATGAAACAGATGCCTGCCTGACTGAGCGAGTGACAGCCAGTCTGGCAAAAAGTCTTTGTGTCTAACTAAACAAACAAAAATGGAACATTTGACATGATGTTTTAGATGTGTATGTATATATGTGTATTTTTTATTTTGCAATTTCGCCTAAATATGAGCTTATGTGAAAATTTTTTAAATCCAACTTAACCCTTTACGATTTGCATGAAATTTTGTTTTCGTTGATTGCTCTCTTCAAACGAATCAATTGTGTTCGGTACAGGTCCCCTGTGATCGTCTGACCCGGTTTTAACAGCTCATAATACAAAACACCCTTCTGATCCCACCAAATACAGAGCATTACCTTGGCTCCATGGATATTCGGCATCGGCGTTGATTTGGCTGGGTGGCCGGGCTTAACATATGACTTTTTGCGCTTGGGGTTATCGTAGTGTATCCATTTTTCATCACCAGTAATAATACGATGCAAAAATTAATTCCTTTTGAAGCGTTCAAGCAGCATTTCCGACATGCAAAATCGCCTTTCAACGTCTCTTGGCTTCAATTCCTATGGGACCAAATTTTGTTGCTTTTGAATGAATCCCAATGATTTTTAACGTAGGGAAATGTCTTTTTGTGTGACACCCAATGATAATACAAGTTCTTCTTGCGTTTGCCAACAACATTCGTGGAGTAATGCTTCCAATTCCTCATCTTCAAACTTTTTCGGCTGACCAGGCCTCTCCTTGTCTTCTGTGTCGAAATCACCACTTTTGAATCGTGCAAACCATCGTGCACAGGTTTTTTGAGTTGGTGCATGTTGACCGTAAGCTTCTATCAACAATCGATAACTTTTAGCAGGCGTTTTCTTCAAATGAAAGAAGGTTATCAGACTTCCCCGCAAAACATCTTTTTAAGGCACAAAATTCGACATTATTATTGCGATTGAAAAAAATGTGTGTTTACACTTTGGCGGCTATCGAATACTGATTTATAATGACAGATGTTTACCCTCCAAAATACCATATTTGTTATTATTGACACACACCATATGTGATAGTTATGCCAATATCATACTAATATTTAGCAAACAAAGTTTGGTAATTTTAGCAGTTTTCTTTCTTTTAACTAAGCCAAACTAAGTGCTAAAAAATTTACTCTGTTATATAAATTAGTTTAGCTCCGGTACATCAATAGCGTTGCTCAGAATTCGTCGAAATATTAAAATTTAGTTAGTTTCAAAAAGCATAATGTTAAAAAACTGCATTTACAAGGGAGGCATCAAGACTCGGATCAACAGATCTTAGTGACCCTTAGTTATGTAGAATTAAAATTCAATGGACATGTATTTTTTTAGCTGCCCAATCTCATGTCAAAAATTATCCCATTTTTTGTGTTTTTCGGTTTATTTTGTGCTATTTAAATTAACTATAGACAAATTTTATGTGTCTGAACTTGTTCCGATATTCGACAACATTCGGGGTTTATTCGACTTTTCCGAAGAGGCTTTATCCCTGTATTTCGAAAACAATGCTACTCTGACTTAACATGTTTTATTATAACGTAAACTTCGTTAACCCTCTAAACGGTGAAATAAAATGAAATAGTCCACAAGTGCGTCAAATGAGTAATTTATAACTAGAAATTGATGTATTCCAAAAGAAAACAAAATTTACTAAATGCTTTGGTAAGATATTTTAAGTGTGCAGTGCACGGTTTGAAAGCGAGAAAGTGTCAAAAAAATTATTATTTTGAAAGAAAACACAACTTTTAAAAACCTTAGAAACGGTAAACAAAAAGTAAAATTGAAGCTTAAGCTTTTATAGTTGATCATTAGTTATGTCCTATGACATTCGATCACAATACCTTTAAAGGACATCCTTCTAACTTTAAAGCGAATAGACGGATTATTATGAAATTTGGGTGAAATAATGTATTTAGTATTATTAATAATGCGTTTACGTTTCAAGATAAATTATGTTTGCCCAAACTTCCGTATTCGTTCATTAGTTTTCGAGATAACCTCTAAACCTGTTTTGGGAAATATCGCCTTAAGTAGGCAACGAAAAATAAAAATTGTAGAACAACTTTTTTTTCTACACACATAGAACAATTTAACTGTTTGCCAACTGAAATTCGGTTACTTCGACTCAAATTCTGTTATTACGAAGTTCATTAAGTTGGTATAACTCAGCCTTAGTTTTCACAACAAAGTTCGGTTAATCCAACTGAATTTCAGTTGCAACACCCAAAATATTCAGAAATCTAATGTAACTATCGTTGTACTAACTGAATTTATATGTAGTTGCCACTATAATACACTTTTCATTTCGGTTGGCACTTTATTTCTCTGTGTGTATTTTTAATGCTGAACATGTGGTACAAAATTCATTGCAAAAACGCGTAGGTTGCAAAAACGCGTACACTCAAAAAAAAAGTTTGTAAAGTCAGCAAAAAATTTTGCTGAGTCAGCAAAATTTTAGTCAGGAGGGTGCTTGCAAAAAAATTGCTAATGTCAACAAAATTAGTAGATTCAGCAAAAGTTTTGCTAACACTTAGTAGATTAGAAATAAAAAAGCCTTGCTAAAAATTAATAAATTTTTTGCTGAATTTTAGTAGACTGAAAAAAAAACGCAAAAAATTTGTAGAAAAATTGTAATTTAGTTAATTTATTTGCTGAAAATCATAAAACATATTTTTGTGATTCTTTTAAAAATAATTTACTATAATAACGAAATATAAAAATTTTCATTTTCCCACATTGACGACATGAATTAATTTAATATCTGAAAATATATGGAAATAAACATATATAACATAACAAAAATTTTTTTTCAATTACTTACATCAATGGTTGTCTAAATGATGCTATCTTTTAAAGGACGCAACTGCCGAAGATAATTATAGAAACGAAACAAAAAAATAAACAGAAACAAACGAAACGAAAAAAACAACCCTTTTTTGCAATAAGAAAAATTAACCATAAAAATCTACCTAAGATGTGTGTCTTTGTCTTTCGCTTTACTCTGTCTACATGTCTGTATATGTTTGTTTGCAATTTGACAACACTAGATTATTAATCTATAAACATTTAGTTTAAATAAATAAATATTTTATGTTGTCTTTTATTTAATTAATAGACAATTATTTTCATAAGCCGGTGACAACGCAAAATTTAAGTTGTTTTAATCCTCAACTTTGTTTTATGTATGAATAACAGATACAAAAACTTCCATGGTTGATTTTTATTAGAGTTGTACTTTTTAGTATCATTTTCCTCTTCTCTACTACATCTTGACATGCCGCGACATCTACTTCATTCTGCGTATATCTTTCAATCTGGTTGTCGTCCACACTATTAATGTGCTTGTCAGCACAATTTTTTTTAGCAAAATTAATTAGTAAAACAGTATAATATTAGTAAAGCATTAGTATAAAAGAGTTAAGTGCTGAATAAGTATAACAAAAATTTTAGCTGAAAACACGATTTTAGCAAAAAAATTTGCTAAAAAATAGTATACCTGATTTACAAGACGTTTTACTAACTTTTCTACTAACTTATTTTTTTGAGTGTAGGGTTAAAAATTAAATTTATTGAACAACCACATAATTGCACACAGATTTTAAAAAAGCACAACATAAAAGAATAAATTTCCATTAAAAAGCCAAAAATGTAAAACAATGTTAAACACTCACGAAATTTTTTTTTAAATGTTAAACTTTAAAGCGCCATAACTTTTGCGCACCCTGCATAAAGTGGTTTACGCAAACGGATTTGAAGCGCCTAAATAGTGGTTTATAATCGTGTAAAATTCTATAAATTTCAAAGAAAAAATTACCCATATTTTAAATATGTTTGAGAATAGCCCATATACATTTTAATATTAACGGTCGGTCATGTGTTTAGTTTTTACCTATTTCTGTTTCATCCAATTTGGTGTGTGTTTGTTTTGACAAAAAACATGATTATTATTCATGTGTAACACAATAATAACAAGAATAGCAAAATAAATAAATTTCATATTGTTTTTCAATTCCCTTTTTTTACGAATACCCAGTCATAAACGGCCAGTGGTACACAAAATCAAGCACTGGTATACCAATGGCTAACCGAGGAATTATAAATAAACTATTGGGAGAACACTTGTTTAAGACGTTTTTCCAGCATTCTGCCAGTATCTGTTGTACAATAATTTCTGTGGTCTACAGAAAATCATTGGCAAAGAATTGAATGAGACCACTATTCCAGCGTTTGGAAAAAGTATTTTCCCAGTGCTACCTAGTCAGAAATTACCAACGGCTCAAAAGCCTAACAACTGGTAAAGCATTTATTTTATAAAAATGATGATGCTCTGTTTGAAAGAGTTTGTAGTCGGAAGGTTCTGAGTTCGAGCCCAGTTTCATGCAGCAATTTTTATTTGTGATTTTTTTATACTTTTTAATATTTCTTTCAAATAAAATAGATTTTTTTTTTGTTTCTGGAAAAACTCTATTAGGACCAACTTTTTTTTGTTTTCCAAACGTTGGTAAGTTGTTTCCATCAAACCTTATGCCAGTCCTGGCACATTTGAGCAGACAACTGCTACCCAGCAGTTATCATTTACTTACCCAGTCAGAAACTGCCAGTGGTACAAAAAATCAAGCACTGGCACACCACTGGCTAACAGGGAAATTGTAAATATATTACTAGTAAAACCCTTGTTCAGGACGCTTTACAAGCGGTTCCAAAAAGCGTTTTACCAGAATTTGTTTTATAATAACTCCAGTGATCCACAAAAAAAAAAAACATTGGCAAAACATTGGCTGAGACCAATGGGCCAACGATGGCAAAAAGTGTTTTCCTAGTGATATCCAGTCAAAAATTACCAACGGCTCAAAAGTCGTAACAACTTGTAAAGCATTTATGTTATAAAAATGATAATGCTTTGTTCAGTGTTCGATCCCGGTTCCAAGCATACATTTTTTAATGTTTTTTTTTATAGTTTTTAATATTTTTTTAACATAAAATCGTTTTTTTTTTTTTTGTTTCTGGAAAAGCTCTTTTAGAACCAATTTTTTGTTTTGTTTCCCAACGTTGTCAATTTGTTTCCAGCGAACCTTTAATCAACCAACTGTTACCCAGCAGTTATTATTCAATTAAGTTTTAAGCTTAAAGTAGCTCAGTGGTTAGAGCTGACAGCTGCCAATCTGGCGGCCAGGGTTCAAATTCCAGCCGGACCAAAAAAATTATAAATGAACGTTTTTTATATATGATTATTCTTCGAGCTTAAGATCTTTTGTTAAAACGATTGTAAATTATTAATTTCCAATATTTCGTCTCCACATTGGGAGACTTCTTCAGGGAAATTTATTTTAATTTAATTTTTATCAATTTTAAAATTTTTTGTTAAAACGATTGTAAATTATTAATTTCCAATATTTCGTCTCCACATTGGGAGACTTCTTCAGGAAAATTTATTTTAATTTAATTTTTATCAATTTTAAAATTGTGGAGACGAAATATTGGAAATTAATAATTTACAATCGTTTTAACAAAAGATCTTAAGCTCGAAGAAGAATCATATATAATAAAAGAAGATCGAAGAAAATTAAACATATTCAAAAATCTGTGAACGTTTTTTATTTTTATTTTTATTTTGGAAACTCTATTATTAGGCCACCTATTTCATGGCTTTAACAACGTTTTGCCAACGTTGGAAATTTTGTTTCCCCAGCGCTTGGTCTACACTTTTTAAACAGACGGAACATCTGCTTAATGATGTTATCATTATGTTGTTGGAAAAGCACTTGTTGTCAGCACTTGTACCACTTGTTAAAATGCCTCGCCAGCGGTAAGTTTTAAGCTATCAAGTATATGTCTCGTTAGCTCAGTGGTTAGAGCTGCAGGATGCCAATTTGGCGGCCAGAGTTCGAGAAATTATACATGAACTTTATAAATAACTTTTTTTTTTAGTTTATATAAATTATTACATTTTTATTAAGTATTTTTAATGGCTTTTAAAAATAATTGACTTTAAATGACTGTCACGCTCAGCGAAGTAAATTACAAGCTTCCCAGGATATGAAATATGTTTTTCTACGACACACGAAAATGAAGTGACAGGTAAATCATTGTCGTTTAAAAAACGTAAATGTAAAAATTTTTGTTGTTTCATATGACATATCTCATGTGATGAATAAATGAAATGAGTTCCATTCTCGAAGCTATGGTGTTATTTGACTGTCGTGTGTAGTAAAAAATATACATAATTGATAATTTACAGAGACATTTCCAAGCTAATTGGTAAGTCTGCTGCTTTCAGTTTTCTTGTTATTTGACTTGTATAAGGAAATAAATGAAAATCCTTATGCAAACCTGTCCGTATTTTGACTGTCTGGCATTTGAGCTAAAAATGCTTCTTGTGGAATCTCCATAATTGACTTGTATAGCAGCAACTACAGCAGCAATAGTTTCCTGCCAGTACTGCCTCACGATCGATAAAATTGTTGACGAGCGCGATCTGCGCGGTGGAGTGCCGCCAAATGTGCCTCTAAGCTCTGTTTAGGCGAAAACTATAGCCTCCAATACAAAGGTAAAATATTTGATTTTAAAATCGTATGCATAGAAACCGAAAAATTTAGGATCAATGGTTGGTACTCTTGTTTTATGTTGCGAGTTACGCAATGTAATTTTTGAAAAATTAAAACCTTTTCATAAAAAAAAATGATTATACAAAAATCATTTGATACACGTTTAATAAATTTTGTAAACTGATTATGCATAAGGGGTTATTAAACGCACCATATATTAAAAAAATAAACAAAAATCTAAAAATAGAATATTTGGGTTTGATAGTGTTAGTGTTGTCACTTCTGAGTATAATATACAATAACATAAAAGTTAATAGGAAGGAAAACTGCAGTTTAAGCTGCATTACATTCGAGGCCATACCTTGGTGTGATCTCTAAACGGTCATGACTTTTTTTACGTCTGTAATGTAAGAAGAGCGCAGGTTTGATTCTTACGGCCGCAGGTTGTTGAAAAAAGATTATCTTATAGATACAACCTGACACTTATAAGACACAAATAATAATACAGTTTAAATGGAAAATCACTGAAAAATCATATATAGACAATCTGACAATTATAAGACACAAATAATAATACAATTTAAATGGAAAATCACTAAAAAAAAATCACTGTCCATAAAAAAAGGCAGAAACTAGTCTAGTCTGATTTAAAAATTAATAGTGTTTATAATTTTTATAGAAAAGCGTTTATTCTTCTCCTTAACTTCAACATTTCTAAAAAAAATTTAATTTTACACATAGAGAAACTTTAAAAATAATGAACACAAAAAACGAAATTTTCAACTTTACCTTTTCTGCTTTTAGTATAACTTGGTGTAAATATGCTCCAAGTTAATGTGGTGATTACGCTTTTTTTTCTTTTTCCAAAATTTTACAAAATGATTCTCGTTTAGGGGTGTCCTTAATTTGTGAATGACAGAAAATTTTAATTTTGTAGACGCATTCAAACGTTATGATAATTCAATTATTGTATATTTTTCACAAATTTCTTATAAACCCCCAACTGTAAACAGCGACTTAAAGCGAACTGTAACGAATTTTGAAAAAAGAAAACTAAGTGAACTTAACATTTATTTACCAAACAAAATTTGAAAGACCTTGATCTTAAAAGTGCATCGAATGTTTAAAATAATGTCCATTTAAAAGACTAACTGCTTATTATTATTTTAAATATTTTTTCCGGTACACTGCAAAAAAAAAGTTTGTAAAGTCAGCAACATTTTTGCTGGGAGGATCCTTGCAGAAAAATTGCTATTGGTATAATATCAGCAAAAAAGTTCCTAAATTAAGCTGAATTTACAATTTTTTTCTTTCGGCTTTGAAAGACCTTGATCGGACCTTGAAGGTGCGTCGAATGTTTTTAAAACCTTCCGATAATAAATAATTTGAAAATAATGTCCATGTAAAAGACTAACTGAATTTAAATTTTGTTTTTTTTCCTGTGCATGTTTTTATTATTTGTTTGTATTATTTGCGACAGAAGGACAAAAAATCATGGAAATTTATAAGGAAAATCAGGTGTGTGTGTTTTCAATTACTTGTGTACTAAAGGGCAGAGAAAAAGCATTTGGTTTTATATACATATATATACCATTTAAATATTAAATTATACATATTTTTTAGAAATGTAGGGCAACATTGGATAACGTGAAAATCGTTTAAATTTTGATAATTCTCTTAAAATATTTATTATATATTTCAGTCCGTTTCATTATGGATATAACACGATATTTTTACTGGAGTTAAATAAATAATTTAACCGATTTTCATTAAACGCATTTTTTCACACTTTCAACTTAACAACATAAAATATCAATTCGCATTTAAAGTTTCATATTGTCAAGAGTCACAAATGTTTTTTTTTTTTTTTATTTTCAATTGAATAAGGAATAATCATCACGAAAATCGACTGAAAACTCTTTATTATTGGTTACAAGGCGAAAATTACTATGTTTTTAAGGTAATGACGTTTTTTAATGACGTTTTTATGTATAAGTTTTTATGTATAAGTTTTACTTTTTAAATACTTAAAAAAAAGCTATATCATGAAAACTAGAGCTGATAGTGACAAACTGATTACAGATTTGAATTCAGCGCACCCAAATTAACTAGAATCAGTTGATAAATTCAAAGAAGCAAACATCTTTTTTAATTTTGTCGGGCTATGTTATTTATGTAAAATACTAAGACCGAACTGGGTTTCTGGTATAAAGTGATTGTTAAGAACCATTTCACAAAATTAATCGAATTTGAGGTATTTGGAAAACAAAAAAATTTTTTTTTTTTGAATTTCCAACGAAATGCCATCGTTGGCAAGTTCGCTCCAACCAACGGTTGGCCGCTTTTCTCAATCGGGTAACAGAAAAATACTGTCAAAATTGTTAATCGCACGTTCTACCAACACATATCCGACAGATGCCGACGTTTTGCCAGTACTGTGCCGATTGTATTTTTTTTCCTGGGTATTGTTATTTAGTATATTTTTTTTATCAAATGATAACGGAATCGCAATAAATTCTAGATAATATTTTCGAAATTATAAATCGGTTGCAAAATATTCAAGTTATAAAAAAAAACACCAGAACGTTGATGCTTTATATGACACTTGACTATAAAATTTTAGTTGTGTGATATTTGTTATGACAATATTTTTTATGACACAATATTTGTTATTTCTTCCCAGTAAAATAGGAAAATTCAAATGACAGGTTGCAGAACAACTTATGCGGTGTTATCATAGGTTCTATTTTATGTTCAAAAAAGAATTCTATTTGTAGGGAGTTTACCTTATTTGCAATAAGTTCTTTGCCTCCAAACAAGAACAGGTTGATTTAGAACCGAGTTTAGAACCAGTTCTGAGACAGTGAAACATTACACTGTAACTCCCAGTAAAGCTGTTATGACAGCTGTTTTTGTATAGTTTCAAGATGTATTGGAAGAAAGAAACAACATTAATGTGCGAATGAAACATATATACAATTTGTAAACAAACACTTTTGTTTTTTTTTTTTAAACTGACAGTTCCAAAAAGAAACTGACAACAAACTTATTTGCCTGTGAGAAATGTCAAGATAAAGTTCAAAATTTTCGTTTGCACTTTTGACAGATATCCCAATTTTTCGCTGATTTATCGATAACAAAAGTATTTGTTTTGACATTTACTACAATTTGGCACTATGTGTTCGTGCTCTTTACACTAGTTAAAAAATTGAGTAACAATATATTTGTACTGCTTTAATTTAGATTGTCAATACAAAAACTATACAGTGTCATACGGGCTTAAGAACCGGCATAGATTTAGTCTTAGCCAGTTTTAAAAATGTAGCTGGGTTGTTAGATTCATAAATAGGGCAACGAATTTAATGCATATTTTTTCTCGATAATTTAAAACTGAGATAGATTTAATATTTATCTGAATTATATACACAAAGAAAATTGTGGAGTTTGCCAAGTTTGAAATTCGGTTACTACTACTGACATTGGTAAATTTAATATTGGTTTATTGCAACAAAATACGCTTAATGAAATTGAATTTTAGTTGCAAAACCCTAAATATTCATAAATCGCATTTGAATATGGTTGCAAATATCTAACGTTTAATTGTTGCAACCAAAAATAAGAAATTGTGTAAAATTGAGAACAAAATGTCATCGATTTGTAAAGGGTGATTCTTTAAGAGCTTTCGGATTTCATTAAAAAAAAAAAAAAAAACACATAAAATTTAGAGAAATGTATGAAATCTTAATTAGAGCCGATAAAACGATCTATATAATTCAATGTTTAAAGAAGATTTCATGTAAATGTTGACCGCGGCTACGCCTCAAATGGTTCATACGCTGGGTGCAATAGTGGCATACTCTCGTAAACATATCGGCCGGTATCTCACTAATAAATTCTTCAATATTGGCTTCCAGTGCGTCAACCGTTGCGGGATTGTCCCTTTAGACATGAGCCTTAACATAGCCCCACAAAAAAAATTCTAAAGGCGTTAAATCGTAAGATCTATGCGGCCAATTGACCGGTCCCAACCGTGAAATAAACTGTTACCGAACTCGCCTCTCAATTGGGTCATTGTTTTGCGTGCTGTGTGACATGTGGCACCGTCTTGTTGAAACTACATATCACCCAAGTGCAGCTCTTAAATTTTGGGCAAAAAAAAATTATAGACCAAACTGAACATGTTTAGCAGTAACATGTTACACGAAAACAGATGAGCTGCCAAAAACAGTGTTTCCAAAAAAATCAAACAATCTGCTGTAGGCTTGTCCCTATCCGGATTTCATTCCTGCCTAAGGAAATCTTCAGGGGACTTCGTTATTAGAATTTCTAGAGATATTTGTTATGTTAAATCACAAACTCAATGAGAATTTCTTGTCCTCGTCTAGGAGCGTGATTCAAAATTTAAAATATCAAAGAAAAAACAAAAACAACAACAAAATATTATCACAATTGGCTTTGTCACCTTCCAAATACTACTCTGTTTTTTTGACAGACCTAGAAATGTAGTGACGTTTATTCAAGTAAATCAACAATAGAAAATCATATGTTTTCTATTAGTGTCAGTTACATTTAAATTTGCACAAGCACCTGCAAGGACAAGAAATTCTCATTGAGTTTGTGATTTAACATAACAAATATCTCAAATATCTCTGTAAAATTTTGATTGTTTTTATCAATACTGGTTAGAAAGCAGGAAAATGATACTTGTGCGACAGGCGCATATAAAAGTAATGAGATTTGAATAGGAATAGTAAGTAGTTATCATTATGGTTATATTCCCCTTTATATTGTCCTTTTTCACACGGGGTATACTTGCCAACAGAACTAAAGTTCAAAGGGAGTCGAAACAGTCAATGTTTTTATAACAGATATTTATTTTATGGTCCCAAATCACGGAAATAGGAATAAATAAAATAGTTTTGCCTTAAATATATGGTCTTGTTAAAATTTTGAGTAATGTTAGCCCCTTGTATATACAAGATCTAATTTTTATTTATTTCTTAAATTTTAATTTCAGACTTACACTACTCATACATCAAACTCCACAAAATAATAGAGTTGGCCAACCTTTCGTGAAACGTCAAAATTTTCGAGCTCTCCCGCAGAATTTTTTTTTAAATTAATTAAATAAATATTTATTAAAAGTTTTTAACAAAAATAAAAGAGTATTTTAATATAGCGCGTGATAAAGATTTATAATATTGTTAAATATGCCTTAATCAAATCGTCGTAGTTTGGCAAAAAACAATAAGAAAAATTGCGGCCAATGTAAATTAGTAGTAGATAAGGAAGAAGAAGAATTTATTGAGTGTGACAAATGTGAAAAAACATTCGATGTAGTTTGCAACACTAATTTGGATAATCGCAAATATCAACACTTGTTACTCGAGTTGTGTCGTTCATGAACGAACTAGTTCAATTGAACGACTCACTCAATTGAACGATATGACTCGTTCACCAATATTCGATCTTGTCGTTTAATCGTTCATTTCGTTCAATCGTTCATTTCGTTCTTTTTATTCACAGAACAATTGCATCTCTATTCAATTAAATCTGCTTGTAAGAGCAATTATTTTTTTTTAGAAAATAGTAGTAATATTGTTTCAAATTAGGAAAAGCAATTATAGTCATGCAAATAAAATGTTTTTTACACAAAATAAATAAATTTTTGTTAGAAAAGTTGCAATTTTATAACACTTTTTGTCTATGTATTGTAAAATTTGTGAAAAAAACTCGTAAAACATGAATAGTGCGTTATAATTGTCAAACGAACGACACAGTTCACAACACGCGGATCAGTCACAAGTCAAAGCAAAAAAGAACGATTGAACGATTTGAACGAACTAGTTCACTGACTCGAATTGAACGATACTAACCGAGTCACCAAAATGAACGATTAATCCCAACTCTACTTAAATGAAATCAAAACAGAATTTAGAAAATAAGATCAGCTGGCTGATTTACAAGAAACCATGAATTTTATGTCTCAACAGTACGATGAAATATTAAAGGGCGTTGCAGAAAATAGAAAAAAATTGATATGGTACAGAAAGAAAATAAACTTTTGAAAGCAGGAGTAAATACTCTTAAAAACTCAGTTAAATTTTTAAATGATCAAAGAGTGAATCATTTAAATTGTTAAATTAACAAGTGATGCAATTGTTAAATTAACAAGTGATGCTGGTGTGGTGTTAAATCCCGAGTGTATTGATGATGCATATTTTATGGAGAAGAAGAATAGCCAAAATGATAAAAGTGATAAAAGTATTGAAAAGCAAACAGTGGTAGTTAAATTCAACTCCAAGAAATCTAAAGACAAATTGATGTCCGTAAAACTAGTGCTAAAAGAAAAAGAATCTAAAGTTTTTGTTATTGATTACTTCAGCAGAGAGGCGCTTAGTTTGTTGAATCATGCTAGGTAGGACCTTGAAAACAGTTGGTTTTCATGCAGTATATGCAGCTGGTGGTAAAATTTTTGCAAAAAGAAGTGAGCTATCTAAACCTAGATTAATTGCTAATGAAGATGAAGTTGATAAGCTTTTGTTTGAGGCAACAACAACC
Source organism: Delia radicum (assembly GCA_021234595.1). NCBI lineage: Eukaryota > Metazoa > Arthropoda > Insecta > Diptera > Anthomyiidae > Delia > Delia radicum. The sequence continues at coordinate 148,445,734 of CM037855.1, forward strand.
TAGGAAAGATCACGTAGATCGCTTCGTGCAACTAATCAGCGTGGAACAGCTGATGATGATGATGTTTATTTATCACCATAATTTTTGAGTATTAAAATATTTGTTATTACTTTTTTAAATGAATATACATTTTTTTCATGATTAATAATCAATATTTTTTTATTTTAAAATCTTTTGGCAGTTATGTTAACAACTTTTCATGTTCATATCTTACAATAATATCTGTAAACATAATAAGTATCTCTTCTGTAGATAAATTTAATAAGTTCAAAGCCTTTGTTTCTAGGTTACCGCAGCTACCCAGTGTTATTGCTGTTCAGGAGACGTGGTTTAGTAAAGATTTAATTCAATTATATAATATTCCTGGTTTTAAAAGTGTGCACTGTTGCAGTCGTGATGGGTTTGGAGGTACTTCGATTTTTATTCAGTTTGTCAGAGTGAAAATTATAATGAAGTTATAGTCTTAACATTAAATAATCGCAAAAGTGTGATTCAAATAGATTTTTATTGGTTTTGGAAAATTTGCTTGATTCCTATGGTCGTAGTCCTTGTATTTTTGTCGGAGATTCAAATATTGATGTATTAGATGTCCATTCGTCTGAAGATTTGTTAAATTTACTTGCAAATTATGATTTTCAAAATTGTCATTCAATGGTTACTCGTCCAGAAAGTGGTACATCTATAGACAACATTTATAGTAACGTGCACAATTTTTTGTACATTGCATCCGTGGTATGTAACTTATCAGACCATAACCTAATTTCGTGTGGTGTCAGATTGGAAACATGAATCCAAATATTCACAGATGAAATTCGTATCCACTGTGACTACAATCGTGTGACAAATCACATTTGTAGCAATTTACCAACATTAATCCAAACTGGTGGACCCGTCAATTGATACATCTGCATTAATATTGTGTGTTGATGATGCTATTAAAAACTCTACAAGTGAAAAGAGGCAACAAAGAATCATAAGAAGAGAAATTACTCCATGGTTAAACGCTAATTTTACTTCAACTAATATCTTTTAAGAAGAACCTTTTAAAACAACGGAGAAAAAAACCTGGCAATGCTGATATAGAGGCAAGGTTAAGAAGAATCAGCAACATAATTAGGAAAGCAAGCAATGAATAATTTTGACAGAAAGAAAGTTTTCAGAATGTTCCAAAAAAATGTTGGAAGTTTTCAAATGAAACACTTGGAAGATCAACGAGCAGAAGTATTAATGTAAAGGATTCCTACGGTGAACTAATTATTGATGATTTTCAAAAAGCTGAAGTTTTAAAAGAATATTTTCTGAAATCTGTAAATGATTTAAAGGTACAAATTGAAGAACTGTCTACTGACTCTTTTACCTATTTAAGAACTATAGGACAACTCAAAATAAGATTTCATCTTGATTATGCAACAACGGATGATATTAAAAATGCAATATTAAATTTGAAGAAAAATAAAAGTGGTGGCCATGATAATATAGTGCCGAATATACTTTTAAATAATATAAATGAATTCACACCATATGTGGTTAATATATTTAATAACATGGTTAACTCTAGCATTTATCCGGATATTTTAAAAATCCATAAGGTGGTCCCGATTCCAAAGGTAAACAATGCTTGCACTGCGGATAAGTTCAGGCCAATTGCTATTTTATCTGTTATTGATAACGTATTTGAAAAAATTTTGCACAGTCAAATTTCAAGGCATATGATAACTCTTAACATATTGAATGATTTCAAATTTGGTTTTAGGGAAGAATGTGGTACAGAGGAAGCTGTAGTGAATGTCGTCAACTTTATTTGTAAAGGAGTGGCAGATATTTTTTACAATTTTACTAAGGCATTTGATCTTATAGATCATGATATTTTGTTGGAAAAATTTAAATTTTATGGTATATGTGGAAGAGAAATTATTTTTTTAAGAAGTTACTTAATGAACCGCAAACAATTTGTTTATATAAAAGGTCATAAAAGTTCACTTCGTTAACAGGGTGTGCCACAGGGTAGTGTACTTGAGCCATTATTGTTTAATGGTTTGTGCGGTGTAATGGTTAGTGCGTTGGACTGTTACACAGATGGCCTCGGGTTCGATTCTCGGTGACGACAACATCAATTTAGAAAAATAATATGTATGAGTTTTCTATCACGTATATGTATCGCTGCGGCCACCTTCGGTGTTCCCATAGCACTTAACCCCACTGAAGTAAAATAATGAATCAGGGCTATGAAATAAAATGCTTCAATAAATTCGCCAACTCTTAGTAAGGCGGCGAGCAACAACTGCTCTAAGACTTATCATCTCGCGCAATTACAGTGTTGCCATGTTTGAAGCCCTTCATCTTTCACCACCTTTCATCTCTCCACTATCCCCTTTCCAAAGAAAGCAACACATTAATAAATAGGAAGAAAAATACTGAGTGCTGCTTCTCTTTTTTAAAAAAAAAAAAAAAAAAAAAAACTTCATGTATGCGGATCATATTTGTTTATTCTACCCCTACAAGGACCGTGACGGGTTACCTCACGGGACACTGTAGCCTTAGGTATCAATTGTACAAGATGGGACGATCCTCTACGGATACGTGCAGGTTTTGTGAATTGGAACCCGAGACCTCAGAGCATGTTCTCTGCAAATGTCCGAGGCTCTCCGACAGGAGGGTGCGTTAATTTGGTGGTCGAGTAGCGACGCCATCGGACGTTTGGAACTGTTTACCTGGTAGGGAGCCTGAACCTATAGGGTGTATTCGCTGGCAGCACAAAATACCAACTTCTGGTCGCGGTGCATAGTGACACTCTAGTCTAATCTGATCTACCCCTACAAACACGAAACAGTCGCCAAGGTTTATATGGAACGGAATGCGTCGTTATTAACGGAGTTTGTGAGAATTAACAAACTAGTTTTAAATCCAACTAAAACTCAATTAATGAGATTTAAGCCATATGGTTATCACAGTCACTTTAGCGTATTTGTGAATGGTAATGAGGTTCAGGAAGTTCCATCAAGTATTTGGGCGTCGAACTCCAAAGTAATCTATCTTGGAGTCAGTATATTCGTAATTCAAAGACAAAAACTGCTCAGGGTGTAGGTTTACTTTATAAATTTAAAAATAAATTGGATAAAAGTACGAAATTATTACTTTATAATGCTTTAATTCAAAGCCATTTCAATTACTTGGCTATATCGTATGGATATAAAAAAAAACAACGAGCTCAAAGCGTTTCAAAGAATGCAAAATAAAGCGTTAAAAGTTGTAGATAACCTTCCAATAACCTATTCCACGGTGTTATTATATAGAAATGTCTTTCAAAATGTTCTAACTATTCATGGAATTTATAAGTTGCAGTTATTAATTTATGTTTTCAAATGTCTTCACAATATTGGTCATCACACTATAAGTTTTTCGAGAAACCAGTCTTCGTTTAATACACGAAACAATATGAATTTATATTTATCAGTTGCCCGGTGTAGGCTGGAAACAACGAAACAAAGGATAGAATACATGGGTAGTGGTGAGTTCAATAATTTGCCTCCAAGTTTTAAAAATACAGACAGAATTTCAATTAAAAAAAAAAACGTTAAAGATTATTTATCTAGAGAAGAGATCTTATTATAGCGATTATAAATGTTAAATTAATAATATAGTAAAGATATATACATATATTATTATTATTTTTTATTTATTTTTTTATTTATTTTTTAATTAGTTTAAATAATATACACATCTTTGTAATATTTGTATTGCCAACTCGCCTCTACAATGCCTTTAAGGCGAAGAGGCAACAAAATTATAATGAATTATTTACTTCAAATGATTAAGACCTAATAAAATAAAAAATATGTATATAAATTTCTGCTGGTGAGTTTTTTTTGATAACTTTAAATCTTAAGTTAAGTTTTAATACATATAATTTTTAAAATAAGATATTTTCCATTAATTTATATCATAAATGCTGATACTACTGTTCAGAAATATTTGTTTAATAAATATGCATCATTAAGAAGTAAATCAGCAGTTTTTATCAGTTTTTACTATATTTGACAATTTTTCAACAATAGATCATCCAATTTCGCAAAGGATCAAAATATTTTTGTGCATAAAAAAATTTAGAACTATTTTCGAATATTTAGCAAAGGAAAGTTCCCTACTGTGGGCTGTTCTCTAACCTTTCGTTATTTTTCTGTTGTTTCATAAATATGTCGAAACTGTCAACTGTCATCAAGTGTAATTTCCGCATACAGTCATAGAAGTAAACCTGCATACAGTCATAGAAGTAAACCTAAGAAATAAACATGTAGAAAAAAAGCTACTAAATATTAGTTCAAAATTATCTTGCAGAAAAAGCTGTTAAAATTAGCAGCTTTTTTTAATAAATATTAGCAATAAACAACAAAATAATCTGCTAAAATCACCAAAAACATTTACCAAATACTAGTGCACTGAACAAAATAAGTTAGTAGCAAAATTAGTAAAACGTCTTGTAAATAAAATAAACTATTTCTCAGCAAATTGCTGAAATCGTTTTTTTCAGCTAAAATTTTAGTTATACTTATGCTATAAACACATAGACGACTGCAGCTACACGACTACAGCCTGTCAAAAATAAAATACACACGTTTATATGAAAACGATTATTTTGGCACCAACACAGCTACACGGCTACCCGACAAAACAAAAATAGTGTTGACAATAAAACAAAATATGTAACAAATTAGTGCTTAAAAATATTTTATATTGTTAAACACAAAAAACGTCGCAACATTAAATGCTATAATTGCATTAATATTCAAGTGGGATTAGATAAATTTATTTTTACATTATAATAATGTAGTAATAATTGTATTTTTAAGTCAACTTTATATACGTGTCTACACCCATGCATATTGTTCTATTTTAATAAAGCAAAACAAAAGATGTAATTGGCACTACTGAAATAAAAATAATAAGTAGCTGACCGGCGCCGATTGCAGTGAACGACATTTGTAGTCGTGTAGCTCTGTAGCCTGCTGTGGTCTATGTGTTTATTGCTCTATTCCGCACTTAACAGTTTTGAACTAATGTTTAACTGATATTCTGCTAATTTATTTTGCTAAAGAAAATTGTGCTAATAAGCACATTAATAGTGCAGACTAAAACCAGATTGAAAGATATACACAAAATGACGAAACAAGGAAAATTTTACTAAAAAGTACAACTCTTGTAAGACATATAAAAAAAATCAACCATGGAATTTTTTGTATGTTTTTCATACATAAGGACGCTAACAATGTGTATTCATATACATTGTTGATCTAATAAACTCAAATATTGTGTTGATTCCGGATTGTCAAAGAAATTGATTAATAATTAAATTAAAGACAACATAAAATATTTAAATTTAATAAAAATAAAATATGTATGTCTTTGTGAGCTAAATTTGTATAGTGTTCATTTATGGAATGTGGAAAAATTGCAAAACAAATCTTTCTCTATTTGCTAAAAAAAAAAAGTATTATTTTTTTGCTTTGTTATTAGATTTATTAACGGCATTTAGCTTCAGTCCAATTTGTCATCATTTAGACAACCATGGATGTAAATATTTGAAATATATTTTTGTTTATGTTTTATATAATTATTTCTATACACTCAAAAAAAGTATGAACAAAAATGAAGTTTATGCCTTACTAAATTTTTAAAATTTTTCCTCAAGCAAATAAAATTGCTTACAAATAATGCAAATTTATTAAATTTTAGTTCATATTAATTTTACATTAACTCAAAAATAATAAGGCTTTTTCTTTAATTTTCCTTGGATCAGGCTAATATTTTTAAAAAATATTACAAAATTTATTTCTTTTTGTAAAAAAAATCTTAAATTTTCAGAAGTCATTAAATTAGAAGTTTAGGAATTTAAAAATGTATGAAAAACTAAAACAAAATACGCACCTTGCTTAAATTTAGTTTACAAATGTGATCTTCTTAAAATTAAGTTTAATAACCTTTTTAAAAATTTTGTTAAGAAGATTAAAATTTTTAAACCTATAAAATTCTCATTTGGTTTATAGTTCATATTATATAACTGTTTTAGTTTTGTCAAGTTAAAGTTAAGTAATAAATTTCACATTTAAAACGTTTGTATTAACGAAAATAATCGTATAATTATTTTCGTTAATATCAGTGTTGGCAGAAGGAAAATCCCAATACAGAGAGAAATTCTTGGATGCGTTTTAAAGAAATGATTTCAATAAACTGATAAAGTTTTCTTTACAATACTAATGAAAACTTTCTTAAACTTAATGAAAAAGCTTCATAGTTTTAATAAAACTATTTTTAATGAAACTTTTTCATCAATAGTATGAAATTTTTAAAAAATAAAATGAAATTGTTCATTAAATTTTATGAAAAACTACATTAATTAATGAAATGTTTCAATGGACGAGATCTGATGACATTTCATAGATATCATGCAGAGAATTCTCTCAGTTTTAGGATCAAAAATATCAGCGTAGGGGAAAAGGGACAGACATTTTTAATTAGTTTAAGTGTAGATACTTTTTCGAAATAAAAAAGGGATATATTGAGAGCATTATTTCACAGAAAAATTAGTTCGTCTTTTAATTTGCAATATCATCGGTTAATTAACCATTGGCTTGTCATTGGAACCATTCTAAATACAATTTTTTTGGTAGTCGTTTTGCAGCATTCAGAACTTCTATGACAAGCGTATGCTAAATTATTCATCGATTACAATTCCCTATAACAAGCATTCTTTGGCGGCAAAATTGTTTATGGGTTTAAGAGGGGTGCACATAAAAATTACTTTTTGACGAAAAAGAAAAAAAAAAACTGTAATATGAAAACCCAATTTTTAGTTAAAACTTAACAAATTTATATTTTCAAAATATTTTCGAACAAGTTACGATACTTTTCGAATATTAATTTTTTAAATGTTCGAATAGAAATGTATTGTAGTCGAAAGTATGATAATGGCAAAAAAATCATTTACACAATTTTTTAATAAAAACTTAGTTTATAATATAAAAAATTCATATATAAAAACCGTTGGGATTTGTGTAGGGGAAAGCAATTCAAGGATGTAGGCAGTTAAGGGATTTTATTGTTAAGGCTAGGTATTTTTTTAAAAATCCTCTGGCAACACTGGTTGATATTAACTTAAGATATATATGAAATTGATTATTTGACTGATAGGTGCCAAACCTAAACACTTATGTTTTTGAAAGTATATAACTTTTGATAATAACCAATTAATAAATAATATTACAAATAAAATGAAATAGACAAGCCAAAATGTTGTTTGTTGTAATATACCTTCTTAGTATTATTAGTAAAACTTATGAACTACAAATAAGTTAATTTTGCATTAGCACAAGTTCAAGCGTCTTAAAATTTAAGAAAAATTAACTAGATTTTAAGATGTCTTTACTAGATTTAAGCAAAATGTGTACTTAATTTAATTCAAAACTTCACTCAATTTCAGTAAAGTTTTATAAGATTTAAGACAAAATTTAAAAAATTTTAATACAAATTTACCTAATTGAAGTATATTGTTTTTACTTGTTTTTTAAGAAAACTGCATACTTAATTTGAGCTAAATTTTCTTTGGAGCAATATCATTCCCGTATTTCTTAAAAGTAGAATTTTTCTACATATTTTTTGGGTTTTTTTCAGTCTACTAATATTCAGCAAAAATTTTATTCATTCTTAGCAAGTTTTTTTTAATTTCTAATCCACTAAGTGTTAGCAAAACTTTTGCTGAATCTATTAGTTTTGTTGCTAAAAGTCAGCTCGCTGATTTTCTGCAAACGATTTTGCTGACATTAGCAATTGTCTTGCAAGTACCCTTTCGACTAAAATTTTGCTGACTCGGCAACATTTTTTTGCTGACTTTACATGTCATTAGTTCGAGGGTAGTAAATTCATTAATAAATGTGAAAATTTTAAAGTTTTTTTTTAATTTTTTTTAATGCGAATAAAAGTCTGCAATTATGAAATCAGCTATCTACAATTTTTAATCAAAAAATTCTGTTGATTTTAGCAAAATAAACTGTTATTTGTATTCTACTAAATTTGAGGTAAAGATAGCAAAAAATTTGTTAATATTACATTTTTTGCTTGCTATTTTAAGTCTAAAAATATTTTGTAAAAGTTTTTGCTAATTTGACAGAGTAAAATGCTATTTTCAATTAACTAAAATTCACATCAAATATAACTAAAATTTGTTAAAGTTAACAGTTTTATTAATTATAAAATTTTTTTATTTAAAATTTTTTATTTCGGAAATTAAATTTTTTATTAGAAGTTTTTCTAATCCAACTTTCAAGGTCATGATTTTCAAATGCAAATAAAAATTTTATATCATTTTTCAATCCGACGTTTCGTTCAGATTATTCCAATATCTTCAGGGATTTGATTTTATTGAATCCGGCAACATTTATATAAGCAATAAGAATAATAAAAGTTTATAACAAAAATAACATAACATTAAATTAAAAATTTTTTAAAACGTACATATAATCTTTTTTGTCAGGTTTACATTTAAGTTTCTTTAATAAAATTGGTAAAATATGAACAAACAGTACGACATTAAACACACATAATTAAAAATAAACAAAACTTTGTCACTTTTTGTATTGCTATTCTTATTTTATTAGTATTTAGCAAACAAATCTGATAAATTTAGCAGTTTTTTTCCGCAAGGGCATATTTAACTAATTTTTAGTAGCTTTTTATGCTATATCTACAGGTTTATTTCCATGAGTGTATGATAAGCAATTTTTAAAGAAGTTTTTAAGACGAATTTTTGCAAACGGTAAGAATTTTATTCACAATTTTACGAAAACTAATTGATTCATAAACAAATATAATAAATAAAACATAATGTAAAAAATCAAATTTTTTATAATGTTCCCTAAAGTTTACATTTTATACATTTTCTAATTTTTTATAAATGGTTTATGCATCACTCAATCTGTTCTTGTCTATTTTGGGCAATTTGTCAACATGTTTGACAAAAAAAAAATATTGTCTGTTTCCCGCAATTAAAAAAGTTTACATATGACAAAGCATTACCACATGGTGACCCCTTAATCAGCTTTAAACGATACATAAAAAGTTTTAATGAACAAAATTAAAATAAATCCTAATTTAAATTTTCTTCATGTTCTAACAATTTTGTATGCTTTAAGAGAGCTTTTTTATTTAATTTCCAATTTAGAGTACATGTTCGCTAATGTGGACCTTTCGGGCCGTTGTGGAAATTCTAATTAGTTGCCACAAGAAAATCCTTTATAGCAAAAAAATATCAAGAGTTTTCCTATAAGCTGATGTATTTGGAATATTATCGTATTTTTTTATATATGAACCAAAAGCCAGGTGTAGGGCTATATTAGAGCATATTCCGTTTTTAATATTTAAAAATCAGCAATTATTTTGTGTTATTTTTTTCTAAAATATGTTCAAGTGTATTTCTGGAATTATAAAGTTTCAGCGTGTTACGTAGCTTCGTTTTGCAGAACAGTTTTGTTATTTATTGTGTATTGCATGTATTCAATCATAATTTAATTATTTGTAGTACTATTACGTATACCTACAGTGTCGCTAGAAGAAATATTTAAATTTTAATTAGTCAATATTGTTTTCCATAGTTTTTGAAAAGTTGAAAAAAATGGTTTAATTTTTTATTCGTATTAAGTATATAGAAAAGTATATACTTTTTTGTTAGCTGGACAATTGGGAATATGTATCTGCAAAGAGAGGAACAAAGCAAAAATTTGGAAAGGCTTAACTACTCTGTTGAACAAAATGTAATAAACTACAGCTTTTTCTTTTACATAGATATTAAATTTAATCAAAATTTCTCTAAAAAAATTAAGTAAGGGAATGTTCCCTAATGTAGCCATACACCTGGTACTTGGGCTATATATGGTAAAAACTAAGTCGAGTGTTCCAAAACAAATAAATCATTAAAATAGTGATAGTGGAAATTAAACTCGACGACAGTTGAAACTTTTTACAAATTCATGCAACAACATAAAAAAAAACGGGAGGTCCACTTTAGGACACAGGCCACTATAGGGAACATTCCCATACATATTTCGTTTACACCGAAACTATCAATACAATACCCCTATTGCTTGCATTGCTACTTACGAGCGAGTATTAACAGTGTGTGTGTGTGTTACTGTAGCTTTGTGTTCATGTGTATGATTAAAAAGGACACTTTAGTTTTATTATAGTTTTTCAGTAGTGTTAGTATTATTATCGTAGTGTGGACATTTCAGTTTCTCTTGTTGTTGTTTTTATTGTTAAACACATTATTAAAGTGTATTATGTAGTATTAAATTATAAATTTTAGTCATGTTCATTTCGTTTAACTTAGTTTTTCAAAATAAGGGGAGTTAACTGGTCGATCCAACAGTGCCCCAAGTATATCTATTAGGGTTATAACTTTTTGCATTCTTTACAAATATCAAAAATTACATGGCATAGACGTGTATACCATGAAAACATATTAAGAACCATGATCTTACTTTTCGCGATCATTTAAAAAGTTAAATGCAACATTTTACTTAAAATTAAATAGCTTTTTATTGTGTAATTATACTATATGTTCAATAAAAATATATTTACGTCATTCCAATACACACACAAGTTGCATTGTACTATTAAAAATTAATTTTTAAATAAAAAAGGCTTTTAGAAATTGTCTTTGGATGTAGAAGGTTTTTGCTCCGAATTGACTTAAAAATTATATTTAACTTATTGTTATATTTATATTTATTATCAGTACAATATTGATCATAAGATGGTGCCCTGTAATTTTTTCTCAACAAAAAAGTTATAACCCTAATATCTATCTACATATGAGCATAAGACCGCCGCAATATACCGACTTAAAAATAAATCAGAAGTATACTCATAGTAATTCATGCATAAAAGTGCGAAATTATTGTAAAAACAACAAAAATTCTCGTAAAATGAACAAATTTTCGTTTTTTTTACGAAAAGTTTTTTTATTTTTAGATTTTTTTCGTATTTTTATCATCATCGTAAAATATTGTTGATCTTGTTCAACTCTTTAAGGTGTTTTAAAACAGTGTTGAAAAAATTATTCAAATACTTCAATATTTATTTAATTATTATAAAACTATCGAATAACACAGTAAAGTATGTGAGATTGACACACTGAAATCCCGGGACACGTAAACTTAATTTTGGGGCGTAGAATACTCCGTTTTAAGAGGTTAGGTCAAAATAAAAAGATATTTAAGTTTAAAATTTGCATTGACTCAAGGAATAGAGTGTATTTTAAGTAAACGACATCAACATCGTTTTTGAAATTACTTTACTACGTAAGCACCATCTATCGAATATACAAAGAAAGTATCATAGATGTGGCATCACTTACAACATATTGACATTCGAGTGAGGTAAGTTTCTAAAAATAGAACTGTTGTGTTGTTAGAGTTGTACTTCTGAGATTATGTATGCAAGAACAAAAACACCGTGTATTGAATAAAACTAGTTTTAATCACAACAAAACTAGACCTGACGTTGGATCAGTGGACTAAAGCGCTCTGTCTAACGTGTAGTGCAATCGACGTGTAGTGCGATCGACGCAATCGAACAAATAAAAACATAACAAATATTACATTATTCAAAAAATTCAAAAAACAGGGTCACTGACGAAGTTTCAATACCAGAAACTGCGCAGTCTGATTCAGAAAAATTGAAAATTTACAATTTAGTTATGATTTTTAGAAAATACACTCATTCTTATCTACCACGCCTTTCACAATTAGAATTAAATAAAATTGCATATTAATTATAGTATTAATTGCAATTGTCTGAGAAAGACGTTAAAATTCAAACTTTATTTATTGTTTATTTGCCTAAACTTAAATCTAACACTGATGGCCGTTCATTTTAAGGAGGATACAATTCATGTATATACAATCCGAAACGTCAGGGTAATAACCTTATTTATACCGATATCTGTTAGTTCAGTGTCATATGGTTCGAATCTTAAAATTTCATTAGAAAACATCACTTCAAAATAGACGGCCATCTGTGATAGTTTTGAGGTTCGACAAATAAACAATAAATATAGTAATTGCAAACAAGAAATTAGAAAAATAAAAACAAAAAAATTAAAAATAGAATATTTGTGTTTGTTAGTGTTGTCAATTCTGAGTATAATATACAATAACAGAAAAGCTAAAAGGAAAGAAAACTGCAATTTAGCTGCATTACATTCGAGACCATAATTGGGTGCGATTGCTTCACGGTCATGACTTGGTATACGTTTGTAATGCAAGAAGATCGCAGGTTTGATTCTTACGCAGGTTGTTGAAAAATATATCATATAGAGACAGTCTGACAATTAGAAGACACAAATAATAATACAATTTAAAACGGAAAATCACTGATGACGCCTGTCCATAAAAAGGCAGAAACTAGTCTAGTCTGATTTAAAAATTAATAGGGTTTATAATTTCTAGAGAAAAACGTTTTTCTTCTTCCTAACCTCAACATTTCTAGATTTCGATGTCTTTTACTTAAAATCCACTCAAAAAATCGTTTGAATCAATGCAAATTTTAAACTGAAATATCTTTTTGATTTGACCTAACCTATTAAAACGTAGTATATCACTGCATCCTAAGATCCAAAATTAAGTTCACGTATTCCGGCGGTTTTGGTGTGTCATTTCAATTGTTTAAATTTTACTTACAGTGGGCGCTACGAAATAATACCCAAACGAAGAAATGAAATAAACCCTCAATTAAAATAAGCTCAAAAACATGAAATAAGTCCCCAATGAAAAAAATTAAACAATACCCAAAAGAAATAAAATATTCCCCAAAATAGATAATGAAATAACACCCAAATTTTGGGGGTTGTTTCATAATGAAATAACTAGTAAAGGAAAAAATTAAATAACCCCCAGTGAAATAGTTTTAGTTTCTTTTCGTTTTATATGTTTATTTTGAAAACCTTCAATGTTGACTTCGGTCATTTCAAATAGAGCCTGAGCATGGGAACCATAGATGACATAGATCTAAAACTCTTTGACATTAGCAGTCAGTGCACGTAACTCAGGAAAATGTGTTGGACATAGGTAGTATACAAATACAAAAAATATTTGAAAGTGTATGTAGAAATGTGTTTGTTTATAAAAGAAGAAGAAGAAGAGCTTGATATCTATGTAATCTATGATGAAAACATTGGTCATAAAGACATGTATGACGGAAAGGATTTCACTCACTAAGTATTTGAAGAAAATGAGTAAAATTATATGTCAAGATTATAGAGATATACAGAAAGGATCATTTACATGGGAATTAGTATTTCTATCTCTCTCGGCAAATCACTATAATGTTAAAAACCCCATACTGCTCAGGATTACCGAGGTAGAAATTGCCCACGGTACATATAAAATAGTACTGTGTCAACACTGTTTTTTTTTTCAATATACCCACGGTACAAATAAAATAGTACTAGGACAACATTGTTTTTCTTAATTTGCCAGTACTGCTCAGCCAGTACATTACCAGAACTGTTTTCTGCAAATTTTGCGACGTTGTTTGATTAGCAATGTTATTTAAATTTGGTTATTTAATAAGCAGTGAAATTCCGGCTTATCGAATAATAGATTTAACGAACACAAAAGTTTTTATATTATATTCATTGAAAAGGGACAAAAAAGCATAAATTTAGTCCCTATTTATCGAACAAGAAGATAAATTTAATTTGAAAAAGAAATTCAAACAAATAAAGTAAGCTAAAACAAAATAAAACAGTTAATAATAAGAATTTCCATTAATTAAGCACAAAAATAGTACACTTGTGTATACGTGCTATAAATAGGGCGGTAATTTTTTCTGACTTGAAGTCGCCGCAAATGGAAAAAATCTAATTATTTTTCAAAAACGATTTTTAAATTTCTATTGTCAAATTTTAGAGTCTGCAAAAAATAACACAGATCATTAAACATTGTAAATTTGTATTATGATTAGCAATATGCCAAAATCGACTTTTTGCGAAAAAGAACTTTTTTATTGTTGAAAATGGTTCTTTAGGATATCAGAAGCAACTTTTGTTCCGCGACTTTTTTATAATTTCGGATATTTAGGGTGGCCCTTAAAACTTGGATTTTTTGACTTGTTATGAATTTAACGCATTATTTATGTTAATAGCTACAAAATCAATGTTTTTATGTGTTGAATAGTTAGTTTGGGTAGTAATCTTCCATTTTTGGTTTTTGTTGGAATAATACACTGAAAAAAAACAAAGTGGCAACAACAAAACTTGGAAGTAAGAAAATACTACTTCTAACATTTAGCGCGGCACAAATTGGGCTGAATATTATGGCTTGCCATGCAACACAGTTGTTAATGACATTAAAATCTAAAATTCTGCCGTGGTGCTTGAAGATAACATTCCTACTTCAAAAGTTATAAGTGAATGAAGGTCAAAAAACTCCATTTTTTTCATTTTTTCGCCTTTTTTTTACATTTTCCTAATTTTCTTGTAAACGAAAAATACGATCGCCAAGCACCACGGCAGAATTTCAGATTTTAATGTCATTAACAACTATGTTGCATGGCAAGCCATAATATTCAGCCCAATTTGTGCCGCGCTAAATGTTAGAAGTAGTATTTTCTTACTTCTAAGTTTTGTTGTTACCACTTTGTTTTTTTCAGTGTATTATTCCAACAAAAACCAAAAATGGAAGATTACTACCCAAACTAACTATTCAACATATAAAAACATTGATTTTGTAGCTATTAACATAAATAATGCGTTAAATTCATAAAAAGTCAAAAAATCCAAGTTTTAAGGGCCACCCTTAATATCCGTTTTAGGACAAGTGAGGGGCATTCTAATAAGCAAGTAGGGTATCTGACTCTACCCACGAAACATATAAAATCATTCGGGATTAATAGCTTGAAAATGAAAAAGTTGTTTTTTTTTGGCATATTGCTAATTATGATTTTTCAGATACGTATAACTTTCCAGACTGGTTATAAATATTTTAGCGAATTATTTTATGTAACGAGTAATTTTGATGAAAGAACTAAACAGTTTTCTGAAAAATAACGTTTCTCACAAGCAATCAACCGATTTTTCATTTTTAACAGGGCAAAGAAAACTGGAATTTTTAAAACATTTTTGTGTTAAAAAACCGCTATTTTATAGCAGAAGTCGAAAATTATGTGTGCATAAAGTTTTTCCGAGGTTTTGCATCTCCCATGACGGTATAGTAGTAGATCAAATAGGACATTTAAACAGCAGTTCGGAAGATGAGATAAATCTTTATTAGTACATGGAAATTTAATTAATTTTCTAAATTTTTTTTAAACTGGAATTTATTTTCATTTAAAATAAAAATCGCAACTTTTATATGAGCTTAATAAAGGGTCCGCCATCTAACGTTTTTTTTTTTCAACTAGTGCTTATTTCGTGAATGGTAACACTTAGCTCATGTCTGATTTGATAGATAATTAGTTTTTTCCTTCCGCTGAACGAATATGGTCCGTATGTTCGTTATCTTGTGAAAAAAGTGAAAGAAACTGGCATCCTCATCGGTAAACCAAAGCGTGAAAAGCCAAAAACAGTGCGTACACCCGAGAATATTGCTGCTGTGGCAGAAAGTGTGCGTGAAGCGCCATCAACATCAATTCACCGTCGTTCTCAACAATTGAACATTTCGGAGACATCATTGAGACGAATTTTGCATAAAGACCTTGGTATGACGCCATACAAAGTCCAATTGGTTCAGGAGTTCAAAAAAAAAAAAAGTTATTTGCTGACCCTTTATATGTAGGAAAACGATTTTTTAAAATATTTGATTTATCTTATGTACAGTACTGACAAACTACTGGATTCCATTACTTTGCCAAAGTTGGAAAATAAGCACGGCCAAGCGTATATTGGTGTTATCATTTCGACTGCCGGCCAGTACAGAAAAAGTTAAAAATACGACACTTCTCCAGCACTGGGACAACAATGGCCCGTTCGTATTTTTTATTTAATTGAACATTTACTGTTGCACCAATATTACTTTTTAAACAACTGTTCATTATCAATATTTCACAACAGTGTTTTAAATATTTAAAACAACTAGGAAATTATAACACCCGTATTCATAAAACTATTAAAAAGCATTTCAAATACATTTTAGTTAAAACTCAAGTTTTAGCCTCAGGTTTAAAATAGCTATTTTAAGCTAATATTCGTTTATCAATACAGTTTTAAGGCTTAAAATGTGTTTTAACTAAAATGTATTTGAAATCTGAATTAAGATTTTTTATGAGTACGGGCGTAAATCTATAATTTTGTTAATTTATTTACTTACGTACCTAACGTCACAGAGTTATAAATTTCAATTTATTTCTAATTATTAAACATACGTTTTTGGCTCTATGCAATAAGTCCCAGTGAAAAAGCTCCCAATGAAATAAATTCTAAAATAATGAAATAAGTCCCGTCTCAAAAAAGTGAAATAAATTCTAAAAAAATTAAATAATTTCCAAAACAAAAATGAAACAAATCCTAGATTTTGGTTGTTATTTCATCATGAAATAATTTCCAAAGAATAAAAATGAAATAACTCCCAAAAAAAGTCCATGCAACACAAATGAAGTAAGGGCGTATCGTTATATTCCCCAAAGTCGTATTGCCCAAAAACCAAAATGACATATTGCCCAAATGTCCGCATATCATCCAAAAATGTGGATATGTATAACGACCAAATCAATGACAGAAAATCCAATTTTTTTTTTTGTGCTATGGCATTTTATTTTGAAAAAACTTATTTTTTCTGCGCTATGACGGTAAAAAAAAGAAGTTATTGCCCAAAATCATATTTTTTTTTTTTTTAAATGTCATAAGACATAATGTCTTTTGTGTCGCACGCAGAAAAAACTTTATTTCGCGAAGCCGCCTGCAGCGTTCTACGGAGGGAAAAAACACCTAAGAGCGGCCTAAGGCCGCCACCCAGGAGAACTTGTTTTTCAAATCAGATGTCGAATCCGTTGAAATCTTATATTTTTAAGACATCAAGTAACATTTATTTGACCTGTCATAACTTTTTATGTCCCAAAATACTGACCCACACTAAGATTTATTGTTTTTTAATGATTATTTTTTAAAAGTCTATTTTATTAAAAATTTTACGTACAGATTAAGTTACAAAGAACAGATGAAGTTAGGTAAATTTAAGAAGATCATCAAAATATTTTGAACGATCCCGTTATAGGAACCGTTTAGAATATTAAAAATATTAAAAAAATAATGAATTTTTGAAAATGAAATAACACCGAACAAGAAAATAAAATGAAATAAGTCACACGCTAAGTTCTGTTGGGACTTATTTCATTTCGGAATTACTGCATTATGAAATAACACCTAATAACAAAAATAAAATAACTTCTAAAAAAATTAAATATCTGTCCCAAATTTGTATGAAAAATTTTTGGGACTTATTTAATTTTTTTTTTGACTTTTTTCACCTGGGAATTGTATGGACCCAGTAAAAAATATTCAAAAAGGTAAGCGGGTTTGTAATCAAGCATTTTGGGCAGAACGCATTCCTTACTAGATTACCTACTCGATTCTTTTAACAGGGCGTGAGACTAAAATAATTGATTCTTTAGAATTGATTATTTTTTTTACTTACTTTTTTTTTAAGAACTACATACATTTTTTAATAAAGAAATAGTTCCATTGTAAAACTACGAAGTACTTACATAAAAAATAAATAAATAGTTCCGTAGAAAAAATAAGAAGTACTTACATTTAAAAAAAAAAGAAGTAGTTCCATAAGTAAATTCAACTTTTACTCACACGTGATTCTCCTAGGTCACTCAAATATAACGATCAAAACTCATACGGAAATAAAATCCTAAAAAGTGAAACATCGAATTGTTATGATAACATGGGTTTGTCATAATTTTGGAGCTATAAACCACGAAAATATAAATTTTTCAAAAAAAAGAACAATTCAAAATTGAAAAACAAAAATATGACTCACGCGCAATCACACTCGAAATTTTTTTTTACACTCACTCACGATAACGTCAGTAATTTCAACTTCCACTCACAATTTTCTGCTCACGTGCGCATCCCTAATTTATACCTAACCACAGTTTAACAAAATTTTGACAACATGCAATTTCTGTTTTTAGTATTATTTTCCTACAAACAAAAATTTGTTTAAAAAAATATATAAGATAAATTCTTTAAAATTGTATAACTTCTTTTTCAAAATGAGGAACTACTTCCCGTAACGTCCTTTTATTAAGAAAACGTATATGATTACTTCTTGATTACAAAAAGTTATACATATAAGTTAATAACATTGTTATTTTCTTTTAAGTAAATAATTACTTTGTTATTGAGTTCATGCTTTCTGGTTTAAATTTAAAGAATTGATTACAATACTACTTGCTTTTTTGACTCTATCATTGGAATGAGTTTGGTATTGCAGTTACTAAATTTGGCAATGAGATATGTAAGCAAGTGTGGTCATCACCTTTTTTTTTGGAATGTGTAATATTTTTAATCAAACAAAGTATAATTGTATAAGTTTATGGTTATTCTAAATAAAAAATTAAGGATTAAAGGTCTCATCTGATTGAGTTTTGTATTCATTTGATTATTAGTAAATTCAAGGGACACCGAAACGGTAAACTTTGCATGTGGAAAATCCTGTTTAAATTGTATAAAATATTTTAAAATTTTACTTGTAGCAAAATGAATGAATAAATTAAATAACAGAAAAAACAAAAAACTAAGATGAAATAAACTCCAAAAAATTTTAGTTTTGGAGTTTATTTCATAAAGAAATTATGTCCGAATTTTAGGATGAAATAATAAAATAAAGAAATAACAAAAAATGTAAATTATACAACTTCGAGACCACTTTCAGGAATGTGTGGATAGATCTATTTTGGCAATTTTCTAGGTTCCCATCATCAGAACACGTTTTGAAAGAAGTGACAATCCCATGCAAAACATCAAGCATTCATATAAACATTCCTGAAAGTGGTCAATTAATAAATTTGAAAACAAAAACTCTAGAGATTATTTGTTAGGACAATATCCTAATAAAGAAATATTGAGTATGGCCTCGAACTTGAATAATTTTCATTTTCATTGCACAATTAAAGGCCGAAAAAAACATAATTATTATTTTTAATAAAAATTATATCAAACTTGTAAAGAAAAAACTACCAAACAATTTTACGTCATTATTTTGGAGGTTATTTAATTTTCCCCTTTGGGCGTTATTTCGTAACGCCCTTACAGTGTACTTTAAAATACATAGGTAATGTTGCTTAATTTTAAACGAATGTTGTGGCGGTCTAATACAAATGCATATACAATTTTATGAGTTTGTCTATTACTACAAGGTGTATTACTACAAAATGTATCACCCTACCGGAAGATTCTATAACTTTTGCAAATGACGGAAACTGTCGGTTTTGTTTCGATATTTGTGAAGTTTACAGATACTAAATACACATCGACAAGTCATAGAACGCTATATTCCTCAGGATTGCGGAGTACAACGTTAATGTCATACATAGATTTTCCAGCCGTCCTACGCCATCTGGTCCTATCACCTCACAGTGACTGGAACAAAACGTGCCAGAACATCCGTCGTAAGTGTATTTTAAGTATATGTAAAATTAGTGCTCTTTACAACGAGAATATCGCCGCTAAAGATATCGAGCATGAGCCATCATCATTGACTACTCGATGTTCCACGCATTTGGCCATTACACGTTCGTCTATTTGGTGCATTTAGGTGAATGACTTGAAGTTGTTTCCTTACAAAGTACAGACAGTGAATTAACTATTGCCTGTAAACCATCAATCGAGTCTAAACTACTATCGCGCTATCCTGAATCTTAACGACGCCAGGGATGATTTTCGGTCTAAATTTATTATGAGCTATTTATTTATTGTCAAATTTTAAACGTCTTGTGTTTTTTTTTTCTTTTTGAAATCACGACTTTATGTGTGCAATCACTAAAACGATTGAAAATGCGGTAAAAAGAGCCCAAAACAATATTATCTCCAAAAACTAATGGAAACAACCTTATATATAGTTTCAAATAAATATAAAAAAGAATATATGAAATTAGGTCGTTACATTCTAAAGATATAACAAAACAAAATCGGGTTAATGTTTTTGGGCCACCCTGTACTTCTGGTCACTGTATTAGAACATTTGTTTAACAAATCACACTTGTACCTCTAAAGTAAGTCAACTCAAAATTTACAAATTTTCAATAGAGGCAAAGAACTGTTTTTTTTTTTAATACTGCTCTTATATCTCAAAGAGGGATGCAACTGTATTTGTTTGGCAAAAGAGTATAGGTATTGATGCAAGATTTTTACAGTGGGAAGATATGACCACTGTATATCGTTTTCTTGCAAAAAGTGAAAATTGAAAAATTTTGAGTTGACTCACTTTAGAGGTACAGGTGCGATATGTGTCCATTGTTTTTATGTTTACATTTTTTATCGATTTAGAAATTAAGTTTCGTCACAAATTTCAATGTGGACGACCAACTGTGATGGGGGGTATTAAATAAAATAAGTATTTAATATATTAATACTCATGCATGGTTACTAACAAACACACACACACTTGCAATTATAATTAGATATATGAAAAAGTTTTTAAAGTTGACGAAAAATCAATAATTTAAAATTAATAACCAACGAGGGTGGTCCCAAAAAAATTAAATTAGCGAAAAGTAGCAAGCTTATAAATATATGTTTTAAATTTCAAGGTGCCACGTTGTTTAGTATTTTTTTTTTTTTGGGCCATTAAAAATAAACAATCTCAATGAATTTGTGAACATGGAAAACTTAGTCACCGTTATGTAATTCAATACTTTCATTCGGAAGATTTCAGTCCAACCAATATTAAAGCCGAGCTAGCTTCTATTCTGGGGGAGTTTGCTCCTTCATTAAGGACTAAAAAATATTGCGTGGCAGAGTTAAACCACCGCTTTGGTGAGAGTAAAGTGGTTGCTCTAGATATTTCTAAGGCGTTCGATCGTGTGTGGCACGGAGCACTCGTGACTAAGCTAGTTGTTTTTGGTGTCGGTAATGTCTTCTCTCGATTTATAACGAGTTTTCTCAGAGACCGCACTATACGTGTTGTTTTAGATGGAGTCTCATCAAACGAGTTTCAGCTAAATTCAGGGGTACCGCAAGGTTCTGTTCTTTCTCCTACCCTTTTTCTTATTTTTATTAATGACCTTCTTGGTCAGACCATCAACCCTATCTACTCTTTTGCAGATGACAGCAACATTTGTCATTCATTTTCATTCGATCACAGGCCAAGCTCTTTGGAGATAGAGGGCATGCGGCAGAACATGAATGACACACTCAATCAAGACCTTTCTACAATCTCCGAGTGGGGTCGCGCGAATAAGGTCGATTTTAATGCACGCAAGACCCAATGTTGTATGTTAACCCACAGACGGGCTGTGGAATTGACATTGTCATCTGTAACTATGGATGGTATAGGTATTGAGGAATCGGATACTCTTGATGTTCTGGGCATGAGAATACAGTGTGATGTCCGTTGGAATAAGCACGTATTTCAAGTGTCGAAAGAGGCATTCAAGTGTCTCGGTTTTCTAAAACGGTGCAAGACTTACTTCACTCCATCCGATCTCCTTACTATTTATACCAGCTATATCCGGCCAAAAATGGAATACAACTCTCATATATGGGCAGGGGCTCCATTGTCTATTCTGAAGCTTCTGGACCGTGTTCAGGGGAGGGCGGTGAAGCTTATCAATGACAGTAGTGTATCCAACTCTATTGATTCATTGGAGCATCGTCGGAATGTGGGTTGTGTGACACTTTTCTATCGATATTACCATGGGAGATGCTCATCTGAGATAAGTGAACTTATTCCACGAGCCCGAGTTTTTATTCGTAATACTCGCTTATCTAGTAGAGCACATCCGTTTGTAGTTGATTGTCCTGTGTTTCGCACAACGCATTACAGAGAAAATTCGTTTTTTAGTCGAACGATTCGTATGTGGAACAAACTTCCCGCAGAAGTATTCCCTGTTACTTACAATTTAGAAAAATTTAAATCAAATATCCACAAACACTACTCCCTCTTTCCTCCTTCCCATACCTTATTTTACTGATCAATACAATGCACTGCATGAGTAGGGGGCATCCCCTGAGTATTGGTTAAATTATAAAAAAAAAAAAAAAAGAAAAAAATACTCAAAATGGTATCGTCGGCTGAAGGTACGTGAGATGGCTGAAATGATAGGCATTTAAAAAGTGCTATACAGAAAGCTTTGCGCAAGGTGGGTGCCGAGTTTGCTCACAATATTTTGTTCTATCTTCAGCGTCGTAAAGATGTTTCAATAGAGTGTTTGGCGATATTTCACCAATTAAGATGAGTTTTTGCATCGGTTCGTAAACGTGGATGAGACATGGGTCCACCCTTTCACACCTAAAACTAAGGAATAGTCAAAGCAGTGGACTGGAATGGGAGAATCGTGTCCAAAGAATGCGAAGACAGTTCCATCTGCAGGCAACGTCAAGGCGTCCGTTTTATGGGATGCGCGTGTGATAATTTTTATTGATTATCTTCAAAAAGGAAAAATAATCAACGGCGAGTATTATTCTAACTTATTGCAGCATTTAAGGTATGAAATTACGGGGAAAAGGTCGCATTTGTCAAAAAAAAGTGTTCTTTTAACAAGACAATGCACATCCACTATTGCGATGTCCAAAATCAAATAATTAATGTTAGAATAGCTTCATCACGAACCTTCTTCGTCAGATTTAGCATACTCGGATTACTTTCTATTTCCAAAATTGAATAAAATGGCTCGGTGGTTAAAGTTTGCCAACATAGAAATGTTGGAGTCTGTGGTTGGTGGCTTTTTTAAAGAAGGTATACAGGGTATCGAAGCTATTGAATATCGCTGGAAAAGGTGTATCGGAATAAAATGAGATTATGTTTATAAATAAAGAAATTTTTTCCCAAAATTGTTGTGTTTTCTTTGTTAGCTAATTTTGGGACCGCCCTCGTAAAAGCAGGCATAGATGCAAACTAAATTTAAAATAAAAAAAATAAATAAATTTATAATTTTAAAAAATATACTCTCATTTCATTATGTATGTAAAATCAACTACAAATGACATGTAAAATAACTAAATTTTCTACTAAAAATGTGTACACTAAACTTTTATATACATCAACTGCAATCTACGTTTGCCTTTTACAAAACAACCGACAAATCTGTTAAAAAAGAACTACAAATACAGTTAAAACACCAAAGATAAAAACTATTGTAAAAAGAACTACAATTGAGGAAAAACATATCAACTCAATCACCATTCGGATCGGCCATCTCCGATTTCAATAAAATTCACCATAACTGTCATACTAAATAAGAAACCGAAGAAACATAAATTTCCGATTTTGGACCCTTTAGGACCCTTTCGGTTTCCGTAATATAACGTCAGGAAAATTGCAAACAAACGATAAAATCTGTCTAAAGTGTGGTTACGAAATTGCCTATAACTTTTAAACTAAACAAGATAAAAATTCATGTTGGCCTTATATTTTAGCTTAAAATGTACTCTTCAAAATGATATGCATATTCATTTTTTTCATTAAACAGTCAAATGTAATTTCTAAGGTTCAAATGCTCATTTATTTAAATGCGCTTAATAAAATATATGCTCATAATTGGATTTTCCTCTAGCTTTGTGTGAAAAATTTCGATTTTTATCTCAATTGGTCTCTGAGTTATAGCCAAAACCGTGAAATTTTTGCGGTTCAAATGCCCATTTATTAAAATGCGCTTTTCTTTTATTCTCAAAAAAAAAATATATGCTCATAACTGAACTCTCTTCTTTATTTGTGTGAAAAATTTCGACTGGTTTCTCGATTGGTTTCGGAGTTATACCAAAAACTGTAATAAAAATATTAGAATCGCCCTAGTTTTTATGAGTTGAATTAACGACATGGTGTGCTAACGGTACATATATGGGCTCATGTCAAAATTGTTTAAATCCATTGAAACTGATTTTATTTCTCAATAATTTCCGCAGCTTCTATATTTTAGAAAAGCGGGTTATACGTTTGGATTAATAGCACTTTAACTCATAGGAGTGCAATATTTTAGGGCCATAGGACCATATTTCTATATTTCTAATTGTTATCATTATGCAAAATTGCAAAATTTAAATAAATCGTTTGAAACAAGCTCACTTTTTTTGTTCTTTTTAATGTTTGGTTTGGGACTTTTAATTTTTGGATTCCGTTTTGTAAAACAAAAATCTCCCAGCACTTGAGAGATAAAGTCAACATGTACGTTATTGGCGTGCCATCACCTAACAAAGAAATACATGGTAGTTGAAAATTTAAACCAATTTTTTCCGTTTTTAAGTTTTTGCTGTTTTTGTACCGCGCACTGGCGATACTTCATGGAATAAAAATTTGAAAACAATGGTTCGATAATGTTGTAATTCTGCACAGTTGGAGGTATGTCGCGTTGCTGTGACCCTAACTGATAAAGAGTACGACCGTAACAAAAATTGGAAAACATGAGCGTGAATTTTATTAAAAAAGCAGTTTTTCCCAAGGCACATTCGCTGTTTAGTTTTGAATAGATGCTGCGTGAACTGAGTTTTTTTTTTTGTTATTTTACAGCACAAAATCAGAGGAGCAAATAAAAAAATTAAAATGCAAATATTTTATGGCCTTTTTGAAAATTGTGCAAAAATTGCATACTTAGATTTTTTTTTTTTGCAAGCAATGATATTCACATATTTTAAAACCTAGAAATAAATGCGGTAACGCATATTGATCGCATCACAATTTTTTTTTCAAAAGGGACTGTGCTAAAAACTTGCTTTTTTATCTAAACACGTTTTGCTCCGGCAAGGCAACCCTGTTGCGCAAATTCAGGGGAGCATTAATAAATTTTAAGAAATAAATATTTTATGGCCCAAATGAAATTTAGTAAGTATTAATAAGCATCATGTTATATAACTTCACAAAGTTGGAATTAACTTGTAGAAAATACATTTTCTCTTCAACTGATTACGCTAAATTCAAATATAATCTAAAAAATAAATTATACTTTTTAAATTCGAGTAAACTGCGATTTTTAGTCAAAAATTTAATTATTTTATACACTATTGACAAAAAATTTTTATAAAGCACAAAATTCGAGAGGAAATTTCCATGAAAACGCCAAAAAAAAAAAATATTAAACAATGCGAAAACCTGTGCAAAATGTTTGAGTTCAATCAAAAAATGTTATTTTGAAATTTTTTTTACATTTTTAAATTTAAACCGCTATAACTTTTGCTCCCCTTACAGAAAGTGGTTCACGTAAACGGTTTTGAAGTCTCTAAGTTGTGGTTTATTATCGTGTAATATCCTATAAATGTACCATAAAGTTAAAAAAAAAAATAAATCTAATTTTAAATATTTTTGAGAATATCCCTTAAATGTGAAAATATACACATTATGTAATAACTTTTTTTGCTGACAAAAATTACAGGCCACCACCTTAAGGGCAATATTGTATTGATAATAAATATCGTTTTTTTCTTAAAGCCTTTTTTGTTTTAATATTTACTGTGTATGTGTGTATTGCAATGGCGAGGAAATATTTTATTATTGCTGATACGAGTCTTATACTACTACATAACAAAAATCTATATAATTTTAAGTAAAATGTGAATGTAAAAAAAAATGAATCAAAACTTCATTGCTTTGGGTGCGGGAACTTTTTTAATGATCTCGAAAAAGTAAGAACATGATTCTCAAAAATTTGTTTAAATGTCTAAACGGCTATGCCATGTAATTTTTGATATATATAATCCTAATACACATGCAAAGCAAAAACATTCTTAACTAATACCATGTTGGTAGCTATAACTCAGAGATCAATCTAGATACCATCCTGAATTTTTCCAAAAATGTAGAACCCTCCTCTATATAAGCATATATATTTTTAAGAAATTAAAAAAATGTGTATTTAGAGGTATGAGCATTTAAACTGAAGACCCCACAAAATTACCTTTGACCCTTTCATGTAAAAATTAATCTACATATCATTTTAAAGAGTATGCTTTAACCTAAACCATAAGGCCAACACGAATTTTGTATCTGGTGTTGTTTAGTTATAGTCAATTTTGTAACGATAGTCTAGTTTAGTAGTTTTATGCGGAATCTGAAATTTATGTTTCGTTGATTTCTTGTCATGTACGAAAGTTGTGATAAACTTCACTGAAATCGGAGATGGTCAATCCGACTATGTTATTTTAATGATTGAGTTGACATGTTTTCCCTCAAATATACCTAAAAAAAGTAAGGACGTTGCCACGTAGCTCGATTTAAAAAAGCTAAATATAATGCGAAAGTCTTATACATACCTTTGTATTTTTATGGGTATCCAAGTTAACAAAATTGATATGGGGTAACATCAAGTTATGTTAGATTATATATAAATTAGATATGCAATGTTATCAAATTTGATCCAAAAAATGATAACATATAATTGTATCTAAAATAAATTCAATGAATTAAATTCGAATTCGATACAAATTTGTTCAATTTGATGTATATTGTATAAATTTTAATCCGAATTTTTTCCCAAATTTTTGGGTATTATATATAATTGTATCGAATTAAATCTAATTTAATGTTATTGGATAAGGGTTGATAAAAGTAGTTCCTACCACTGTTGCATAAAGTTTATAGAGACCTGCGGGTTTATACTACATATTCTATATTTACAGCTCAGGGTTAAGAAATGACACTTCAATGGTTTGAAAAATATGCATTTTTGTAGCTTCAATGCCAACTTTCGCGGATTAAACGTTGTGCCATTTTGGGCACTGAATTTCCAGATGTTTTGTTGAATTCAGAAATTCCTAAATTTTTTGATTAGTCTAATATATATCAAGCTAATAACAACCAATCTTATCAAAAGTGGTACTATTAATTGCCAACACTCCTACGAAAAAAAAAAAACAAAATATAATTTTAGAAAATCAAGCAATATATTCTAAAGGCATGGCCATTTCACAAGTTTGTTATAATTTTTATTAAAAATAAAAATTATGTTTTTTCGACCTTTAATTGTGCAATGAAAATGAAAATTATTCAAGTTCGAGGCCATATACTCTATATTTCTTCATTAGGATATTGTCCTAACAAATAATCTATAGAGTTTTTGTTTTCAAATTTATTATTTGACCCTTTCAGGAATGTGTTGATAGATCTATTTCGGGAATTTTCTAGGTTCCCATCATCAGAACACGTTTTGAAAGCGGTAACAATCCCATGTCAAACATCAAGCATTCATATGAACTAGTTTACTCACTACATGAGAACTAATATACATATGATTTTGAAGTTAAAGATTATAACCATTGATCAAAAAATAAATTGAAAACTTGTTTGTGTGTATGTCTACCTTTGGTAAATATTCAATACACGTTTTTGTTTTTTTCCTCCTTTATGTTTTGTTAAGTTTGTAAACAAAACAGGGGAAGTAAACTAGGCGGTACTTTGCCTTTTTTCACAAGTTTGTTATAATTTTTATTAAAAATAAAAATTATGTTTTTTCGACCTTTAATTGTGCAATGAAAATGAAAATTATTCAAGTTCGAGGCCATATACTCTATATTTCTTCATTAGGATATTGTCCTAACAAATAATCTATAGAGTTTTTGTTTTCAAATTTATTATTTGACCCTTTCAGGAATGTGTTGATAGATCTATTTCGGGAATTTTCTAGGTTCCCATCATCAGAACACGTTTTGAAAGCGGTAACAATCCCATGTCAAACATCAAGCATTCATATGAACTAGTTTACTCACTACATGAGAACTAATATACATATGATTTTGAAGTTAAAGATTATAACCATTGATCAAAAAATAAATTGAAAACTTGTTTGTGTGTATGTCTACCTTTGGTAAATATTCAATACACGTTTTTGTTTTTTTCCTCCTTTATGTTTTGTTAAGTTTGTAAACAAAACCATTTACCATTATCGTATTAATATTACTCATACTTTTAGTAGTTCAGATGAATGAAATAATATTAATATTGCTCATACGTTTAGTAGCTCATCTGGTCCAATAAGCGTATGAGTAACATTAATTTGGCTGAATTTCAGTTTATGGGGGACACCCCTAGAGAAAAAATCTGAATATGCCATCCCCTTCAGAATGTTCCCAGGAGTACGAAAATCATAATGAATAAGGGGGCTCACGCCCCCTATGGGCGTGGCAGTCGAAAAACGACCCGGCCCATCTACGTAGACAATATGGGTATCAAATGAAAGCTAATGTCTTCACGATTCCAAAAATAGCCATAGTTGCCAGATCGGGCGGTTTTTGCAGCCGATACGGCCATTTTTGTTAAATAGGGGCGGGGGTGAAAAACGACCCATGCCACCTACTTAGGCAATATTGGTATCAAATGAAAGGAAATGTCTTCACGATTCCAAAAATACCCGTAGTTGCCAGATCGTCCAGAATTTGAGGAAGATATGTTAATTTTTATAAAATGGGGGAAGGACTTTTTTTTGTTTATTTCTTTTTAGCTCGGCCAGAGGCCGAGCACTCGAGATCCCCGCCGTCTAGAATTAAGACATACTGGAGTTAAAAACCCCTAAGCCCGGCCGTAGGCCGGTCACGCAGAAAAACTTTACTATGACTATGATTTACTATGACCTCCACGCGGTAATCCCTGGGTAACGCTAACAATAGTAATCTTTTCGCACAAAATGCTCATTTTTGTTTGATTTTAACAAAATATAAGCAAAAAAAAAGGAAAAAAAAAATTTCCCCCACCCCAAATTTTGCCAAAATGGCCATATCGGCTACAAAAATCGCCCGATCTGGCAACTACGGCTATTTTTGGAATCGTGAAGACATTAGCTTTCATTTGATACCCATATTGTCTACGTAGGTGGGCCGGGTCGTTTTTCGACTGCCACGCCCATAGGGGGCGTGAGCCCCCTTATTCATTATGATTTTCGCACTCCTGGGGTCATTTAAGGGGGCGTGGCATTTTTTTTTCCAGGGGTGTCCCCCATAAACTGAAATTTTGCCATTAATTTATAGCATTACAGCTGCATGTACCCTCAAAAATATTTTCGGTTTTTATCCATCTAAAAGCTCAATAATACCTATCATTTGAGTACATGACGAAATTCTCAAATTTTTTTAAATTCGAGACTATTTAATACATAGCCCGTCGCAATTTATAATTTCATTCAAAATAAGATCTACATTATTTTGTTATGTTACTATGAATAGGTCAAGATATGGTGTTATCCTACATTAAATACATTTTTTTGGATATCACACTATATATAATTTTGATTTGTGTTATATCTAATTACAAATGTATTTGAACATAATAAGATTAACCATATATAATTGTATATGTCATATACGATTGTATATTGGTCGATATGTAAAAAGATGTAATTATATGTGACATCGTATTAAAAAATTTGGAAGAAAACATTTTTATATGTAAACATACATATATAAGTATTTACATATAATAGCATGCAATAACATAAAAATATATGTGCGCAACGATAGGCTAGTTGGTAGCGTGCTGGCTTGTCAGTGCGGGGGTCGTGAGTTCGATTCCCACCAGAGGCCTGGTCTGTTTTCGCTACAACGCGCCGAAGGCCATAGTAGCTAGTGCTCGGTTAGGGTTATAATTTGTAATTATATGATTATTAATTAATAAAATAAGATAAAATAAATAAAAAACATATATACAGTTTTATTAGTTTTTTGTTTTTATATACATCGTGATTATTTTAATGTTATTTTCAATTTATAACGAGCTTTCAACCTCCGTATATTTACAAAAATAAAGCAAATCAAACACATTAGCTATTAGCTCGATTTATATAAAATCAAAATCTAATAAAACTGTAAAAAAAAATAAAAATATTATTTGAGCCAGAGTAAAAACTAATTTTTTTATATAAATAGAACTTTTTTGGTCTTCAAGGTTTAGTAACGTCATGATGTTTGTTAGGAAAAGACCCTATCCACGTGCTTGATTACTAAGAAGACAAGAATGGAGCAAAATTGATGATTAATAGATTTTTTGTTAAAGTTCTGTCTATTATGGTGGCTCTAGCTTTTCTAAAACTTCGGGTTCTGATGAGATCTTTAGCCAGATCGAAATACTAGTATCAACCTAGCTAATATGTTTGAGTTGCCTTATTTTTGTAAATATACGGAGTTTGAAAGCTCGTTATAAATTGAAAATAAAAAACTCGGGATTATTAACATAAGTGTTTATTTGAATATATAAATAAGAACCATAAAATATAAAAAGTTTAATTTTTATTAAATATGTGAAACATTTATGAAAACGCTTTAATCCCTTTATATTTAAATTATAAATTTAATAAAAATTTATGTCCATCACTTTGGGTGAATTGAAAAAAAAAAAATAACAAAACGAAAAATTACCGCGTTTTGTGCCATTAAAGATCAATCATAACTATTTGTTTATACAGAATATTTGTGATATACCCATTCAGGCTTAAAACCTCGATACCGTTACCGGTAGTTTTATGTACCGAAATATATTAGGAAAAAAACTAAGTTCTTTTTCAATGAAATTTCACCAGAAATTTTAAAAGTTTATTTTCAGTTAAATGCCAATACCTGATAGAAAACAAATTTTAAATTTCATATTTTTAGTTCAAGGGCTTTCCCATTATACCCCTCTACATTAAAATGTCCAAAGGCACACCACTTCAAGTTCCAAGCTTTACAGGTTTGACCAGGACCTTAAGAAGGAGATTTTCTACTTTTTAAACTCCAGTTTTACAAAAAGTACATTATCAGTGAGTTAGGCCATATTTCATAGAACACATATATAAATTTAAAGTTAATTCCAAAAGAACTTGCAAAACTTGCCCCTCTCCGAAATTATTTCCAAAAATCCCATTTACGCGGACGTCTACGCTGAAGGAGAAATATGCAACCAAATTTCAAGTTTCTAACTTCAGCAGTTTCAACTGGCAGCCAAGGGGGAAATTTTAAACCCTTAATTCTCTACATATAGGAAGGTTCAAAAATCCGCTCAAAGCTGATATCTACGCGGGACAAGGAATCCACACACCAAACTGTTAACGGGGATTCTTTTCCCATTTAGCCCATACTTTTATCACATTCGTGCCCAGAAATTCTTAAAGGTATCATATATGTGACTTAAGTCACATGCAAAGAAAAATATGTTTTAAATTTTAAATTTCGAGCTAAAAAGTTTGGGGCAGGCCGCAAAGTAGAAACTTTTTCCCTCCCTGCGAAAATTTCCATAAATCCCGTTTAAACGGATGTCTGTTCTGAAAAAGAAGCCCATTTATTTAATAAGTTTTAATAAGTAAACCACTTTAGCGGTTTGACCAGGCTGTCAAGGAATGATTTTTACCCTTCATACCCTAGGGATTTCGAAAAATACTATCTAGGCGGTAGACTACGCGGTATAACTAGCCGTTATACCAAATATTACTTTGTCGTTTTACCGGGTTTGCCTGGCAGCCTAGGATGAGAATCAATTGCCCTTAAAGGGCAAATCTGGTGACTAATTAAAGCAGGAGTTGAACAATTTACCATTGCTAAGGTTAAGTGGTATCAATTAAATTAAAAGAACTGGTGTCCTAGAACTTAATAAGCGTCAATAGTTTTTTCTTCGTAATATTTTTAAAGATTTTTATTTTCTATATTTTGTTTGAAAGATTTTTTTTTAATTTCAATATTTGCGAAATTTTTTTTTTTTTACATTTGAAAAAACAGTTAGAAATTACGTTGCAGAAAAAACTGCTTAAAATTAACAGATATTTTTAGTAAATATTAATAAAATAATAACAGCAAAAAAAACTGTAAACGGCTTTAGCAGATTAATTTCTAACATTTACTTAAATAAAATTTAGCATAAATATAACTAAATAATTGTAGATTCAACAGATTTATTTGCGAGTGTTAGTTTAACAAAAACTTTCATTATAGTGAATGTCTGCAAATTATTTTAAAATTTTATTTTTACTAATATTCACAATTTTGTATGATTTTGAAAACAAAATTTTAAAATATTTGGTAGACATTCAGTGTACTAAAAGTTTTTGTTAAAATAACTAGAGTCCGACCGAAGACTTCGGCCAAAAAACGGTATTTGGTCTGCTTTTTGGTATTTGTAGACAATGTGGACAAAATTAAATTAATTTAATTCGATTTTGAGTAAAAAATTTAAGAAAATAGTTTAGCTGACAAGTTAAATAATCATTCTAGCTTGTTATTATTTTCAATTTCAAAAGAAAATTATTATTTATAACCAAAATTAATTATTTTCAAGTTTCTTCTATAGTTTTGTTCCTTTTATACTTTCATCTTTTTTGCTATATTTGTCCTTAACCTTTTTTATTGTTTAAATCCTTATTCCTTTTCATACAGAAGTTCGGATTTTGCTATTTAAATCACATCTTCAAATTGAATTTTAATTATTTATTCAATTTTCTTTCATAAAATTATTGTGTTTCTCTTAAGATTCTTTGACACTTCTTTATGTAATGGATTATTTTTTAAGGTGTGTGTGTGTGAGTGCTGTTATTATATGTATGTGTGAAATGACAACCCTAAATTGTTTTTATTTAATAATTAAATTTTGTGGTTTCCCTTAAGCGCTTGGAATGAGAGCGTAAAACCAAAATCTACTTTTTCATTATGTCTTTCGGTCTGCATGTGACATACATAGTAGGGTGTCCTGAATATGGAACTTTTTCGAATTACTTAAAGTGCTCAATATGGGAAACATAAGTAAAAAACAAAAAATTTAAGTGGATCTTCAGTTCCCTACTAGTGATTGAAATTGACGGTTTAGTGCATTTTGACAAAAAAAAAAGAAAAGTTTCGAATTTTTTTCCGAAATACGGCTCAAAAGTTTTGTAATTTTTGGCTTATTACTGGGAAAAGAAAATTTTAAATTTTCTGTTAAGTAATTTGGTCTACCAGAGGGTTTTTTTTTAACTTAGATCAAGTACAATTTGTATGCTTCAAACATTTTTACTTATTTTTCCCATATTTAGCTTTTAATACGCATCGATTGAATGGTATTCTAGTTTTTTTTTTTTTATTCGGGAAACCCTAATACATAGTCTGTCATTAATTTTACCTTTTTTCGTTATTTATTTCAAAGATTTTGAGTGGCATTGAAAGGTGTTTTGTAATTAATAAAAATTATATAATTTGTCTGTATTATACTAATGAACAGTAATGTTATCGGGTGTATAGAGAAACATTAATATAATTGAAGATTATTTAGAAATATATTAACGTTATAAATTAAAAAATTACCCCTAAATATGATAATTTATTTTATATATAAAAGTTAAATGATTACTAAAACTTCCCAAAGCTAACAAAAAAAAGTTTGTGAATTTTCGTATTATATGTAATAATAGAAAATGAAAAATGAGAACATCCCAGTCCCAGTGTAGAAACCGTAATGACATGTTAATATTTTTCCTACTACCAGTAATGACACTAGTTTACTCTCTGCCTTATTTTAACATATATACAGCTCTTTTGAGTGCATGTAAGTACTTTTTGTACCTAAAGATTCAGTTCGACAAATATTTGACACTAAAACTAAACCATACTAAGGTATAAGGTACGCTGAATCCAAATCTCGGCTCAGAATCACACTCGGCCACCAGGTGTTCGAGCTATATTAACAGGAAAAGTCTCGATTTTCATAAAAATGTTCCGATTTTTACCTTCCGGAAATATATATTTCATAACACTTGTAACGGCACCTAAATACGCTACTCGTACACTTTTTCCCAATTTTTGCTGAACTTGGCCGAACTGTTGCAAACTAATGTAAATTTTCATAAAATTTTCTGAAAAGTATCAATAGAGACGACGGAGATTAGAAAACTAAACAAAAATCTAAAAATAGAATATTTGTGTTTGTTAGTGTTGTCACTTCTGAGTATAATATACAATAACAGAAAAAGCTAATAGGAAAGAAAACTGCAATTTAGCTGAATTAGATTCGAGAATATACTTGAGTGTGATAAACGGTCATGACTTGGTATTGTTACGTTTATAATGTGTAATATGCAATCCCGGTAATTGTGATTTTGTGTTTGATAAAAAAATTTTTATTAATAAAAGCCAATTTGTATTTGTGTCAAATCAACATTTTTTATAAAATTGTGTCCCTAATTTTCTGCCAAATAATTATTAACTTTCGTTGGTAATATACTTTTACCGTCACTTCAAGTTTTCCTAAAACGAGAATCAGAACATTTGATTAAAAATTATCGTGTTTTTTAAAATTGGTTTTAACTTTGATAGTTAAGAATTTTACAGAAAAAGTTGCATAGCAATTTGCCTTTTTCATGTGTTAACTTACCACACTTGGCTTGTCAGTGCTACCAAGTTTGGTAGAAAGTATCTTTATTTTCGAATTTAAATGTCAAGTGTCATAGAAACGGATGTTGTTGTTAAGAGAACGTTTCACAGAGGTAATGTAAGCCCAAAATAGAGGGTAAATCAGAGTTAAAGTTAAAATTTAAATTTTTTAAGTTCACATTTTCAACTAAACTTTTTAAATCATCCTTGTACTAAGGTAATTTTAATATTTTTTTAAATCGATTTTATTTTTTTAAATAATTAAAAATAATTGTTTTTAGATTTTCTAAAATTTTTATTTGCCACAATTTAAAAATATTGCTTTTTATTAAGCACAGAATTACCACAAAGTATTCTTGATAAAGTAAGTTACTTAGCCCTACATTGTCATTAAGTTTTGTATTTTAATGCGCTTAAATTTTAAT
The DNA here is from genome assembly GCA_021234595.1 of Delia radicum. Taxonomy (NCBI): domain Eukaryota; kingdom Metazoa; phylum Arthropoda; class Insecta; order Diptera; family Anthomyiidae; genus Delia; species Delia radicum. Next base: position 148,480,654 of record CM037855.1, read on the forward strand.
AGATTTTAAAATTATACGTGGTAAAACTGGCTAAAATCTTATTCGTTTACGAAAAGGATTAAAATCCGAGGAAAATTAATTCGTAAATTATACGAATCATTCTATACCAAAATATTTTAAATACGGGCTTTAAAATCATAAATTGTTACGAGAAACACAAAATCATCATTACGGGCTTGTGACACATTTGAGGGTTAATTTGCACATTTGCAATCCTAACTTTGTAAGAATAGCAGAAAAGTTAAAAATCATATTGTTAAATTTTTTTTATTCTTGTCCAAAAAACTAGAACTCGTTTTATTTCTTTTCATCAGATTATCAAAATTTTTTTGGTTTGGATCTACTCTCCTTCTTGGAAAGGAACGAATACTCGTAAAAAGAAGGGAGCGAGACAGTACCGTTGATCCATTTTTTTTTTTGCATACATGAACGTTTTAATTGTTTGGCCGAGTGGATCATATAATCATCGTCATTGTAAAAAAAGCATGCAAAATTTTAAAAAATAGTGTTTAAAATCATAAAATTGCCTAAAAGTTTCTAAAAACTATTAAAATAACGTAAATTAATATCTAATTAAATTCCTTCGATTGCATTTTGTGAAAAGAGAAGTTTTAAGTCATCTCGGTATGTTGTAGAATAAAATTTCCTAAACGTTATTACGTAATTAATTGCTAAATAATTTAAAAAACTTAAAAAGTGTAGCAATTCTTTAAATAGTGTTAAAAATTTAAATAATAAGTAAAATAAGCCCTAAATCTAATATTGCACTAAAATTGTTGTATAAATTGCACAGTGGTTAAATCGTAAATTAAATTCGGTTAAATTCGGGTTGAGAATAAATTAAACTATAAAAATAAAATAAGCAAAAATTCTAACAAAAAGTGATTGTTTAAGGGGAAAATATATGTAGCCCCACAAAAAAATTTTTAGTAAAAGATCCGAAAGTGGACAAAAGTTCATTTAATACATAATTCAAATTTCAATCTCAAAATCAAAATCAAAGTGGGTTTAAAAAGTGAAGTGTTCTCACAGTGGTTTTGGAGTTAAAACTTGGTAAATTTATTTTTTATTTAAAGAAAAAAAAAGATACCAAAAGGTACAATACGTAACGATTTACATTTCTAAAATGGTAACAAATTAAATTTTTCAAAGTTATAAAAAAATTAAGTTTTCAAAATTGGGAAAAAGTGGATAAAATTATCTAAAAAAAATTAATATGCATTTTGAGTAAAATTTGAATAATAAAAGTCCTAGACAAATTAACTAAATTCTAAACCAATAACAAAAAAATAAGATTTCGCTTTTGTGTAAAATTTGTCTCTAACCAAACCACTGTGACATAAAAAGTTAAAGCAAAGAAGTGTGTAAAAGAAAAAAAAATTGGTTTTGTAAAAATTAAATAATTTACAAAAACAACGATCATGTTGTTGGTAGCTTTATTAAAGCTACCAACAACGTCTTCAACGAGTACCAGAGCATTTGGATTACTCTCCACTCCCCTCGCAGTTCAATGTAAGATCTTTCGGCGACCTGCAAGTAAGTGGTACATTTTTATTGTTGTTTTATTTTAAGTAAGAACATGATACATACAGAATATAAAATTTGGAAAAAAGAGCTTTTAGCTTAAAAAAAGAAGAAGAAGAAATTTGCTTTTTTTTCTTTTTTTTTTTAAAAAAAAAAAAAAGAAGAAAAGAATGAAAAACAAAATACAGACTTAATAAAGATAAAAATAGTTACAAAATTTTAGTAAAGAAATATTAAAAATGTTTTAAAAAATTAATTACACGTTTAAAATTAAAATTAGTTAAAAAAGTATCATTTTCTTACTTAATTATTTTATTATTTTCATTTACATGATCATATAAAAAGGAATTTTAATTAAATCAACTTGCTTTATATATAAATAATTTTACATACATTTTTATATCGAATTATGTTTATTTTTTAAAATTACTCATGATATAAAAATAATTCACATTTTTATTTTTTAGAAGCAATTTGATTTAATCCCAATTTTTATAAATCTGTTACACAAAATATAATATCAAAAGAAACAAAAATGATTCTTCTACTTCCCTCGGAATAAGAAAGAAATAAATAAATATACAAAAAAGAAAAGCTTTTACGAAAACAAGTCTCCACTCTATAAACCCATTTAGATAAAAAAAAAACAACAATATGTTGTAACTTAATGTAAATAAACAATCCATTTTTATTTAATTCGTGCACCCTACGGAACCGTTACTAAATATTAAATTGATGGTCGCGTTTGTGTATTTTGATTATTTTGAGCAATTTTAATATTAATTAATCGTGTTAAAATAAATTTTATCCTGTGCAAATTATAACGCTATTTTACGTGCAAATCTACGTTATGATAAATATTTAAAAATCTACTAATTGTAGATCCGAAAATATACCTATAAATATTTTTTTTATACTGGATTAAAATACATATTAATCTAATAAATTCTATTGATATTTCTTTAACTATTGTTAGCATGAATTTATACCCTATAGAAATTATAGTTAATTAAAAAAAAAAAACTCTTAATATTGTTAAATATAAAATAATTTTAAAATTAAATTTAGAATGTTAGATAAATGAATTTAAATCGTAAATAAATCACTTATGATGTTGGAATAGAAATTTTAAGACTTTTCCTTTAAGGTTGATGAAATTTAACACCGTTTTAGGGTCCTTCTACTAAATTTTAGGGACAATGAAGGACATAGGTAGTGGAGGGTTGCGATCCCAAAGGATATAACAGCATTATCCTTGGAAATTCCATATATAATACCCCCCAGTTTTAAATTTCACTCTTGCAATAGTTTTATTAAATTAATTTCCATTTGGGGATTCCATAGTGTAGAATACCAGTCCATATAACCATTTTTTTTAGCAACCACTTAACCAGGGACTCTGTAATAAAAACCAGTGATGTGTGGTTTGTTCGGTCGGGGTCAAGAACCTCCCCAACCACTGAAGCTAGCGGAAAGACGGGTCCCGCCGACCCTTGATCGTTCAAACGAGTAAAAAGGATTTTTTTTTTATTTCTAATCGTAATGATTTTTTCGTGGCTAGGAAAGTTGCGGTTTTATGCGGGTTTTCAAATAGATTAGATTAAAATCCAGTTTCTTTTTACTTAGCAAAGAATTAGAGTGGGAAAATATTAACAGAATTTCATATCATAATTTTTGTTTTCCATCCTCTCAATTCATGATGCCTCGGACACAATTTTATTGGCATCCTGGCTCTATGAGCACGCTTATATACGCACCATGCACATTACAAATGTAAGATGAGCGCATGTTTGATTCTTACAGCCGCAGGTTGTTGAAAAATTTATCATATAGGGACAATCTGACAATTATAAGACACAAATAATAATAAAATATAAATGGAAAATCATTGATGAGCCTGTCCATAAAAAAAAGTCAGAAACTAGTCTAGTCTGATTTAAAAATTAATAGTGTTTATAATTTTTAGAGAAAAACTTTTATTCTTCTGCTCAACCTCAACAATTTCTAAAGTACCATTTTAGTGTTTAACAGTGATCGGGCAGCCTCAGAGCCAGTTCAGGACCGATCTCCTCGGAGTACTTAACTGTTTTATACTAATGCTTTACTAATATTATACTGTTTTACTAATTAATTTTGCTAAAAAAAATTGTGCTGATAATAGTGTGGACGACAACCAGATTGAAAGATATACGCAGAATGAAGCAGATGTCGCGGCATGTCAAGATGTAGTAGAGAAGAGGAAAATGATACTAAAATGCACAACTCTAATAAGACATATTAAAAAATCAACCATGGAAGACTTTTGTATCTGTTTTTCATACATAAAACAAAATTGAGGATTAAAACAACTTAAATTTTGCGTTGTCACCGGCTTGTGAAAATAATTGTCTATTAATTAAATAAAAGACAAAAAAAATATTTAAATTTAATATGTATTTCTAAACTAAATGTTTATAGATTAATAATCTAGTGTGGTCAAATTGCAAACAAACAAACATATACAAACATGTAGACAGAGTAAAGCGAAAGACAAAGACACACATCTTAGGTAGATTTTTATGGTTCCTTTTTCGTATTGCAAAAAAAGGGTTGTTTTTTTCGTTTCGTTTGTTTTTGTTTATTTTTTCGTTTCGTTTCTATAATTATCTTCGGCAGTTGCGTCCTTTAAAATATAGCATCATTTAGACAACCATTGATGTAAGTAGTTGAAAGAAAATTTTTGTTATGTTATATATATTTATTTCTATATATTTTCAGATATTAAATTAATTCATGTCGTCAAAGTGGGAAAATGAAAATTTTTATATTTCGTAATTATTGTAAGTTATTTTTAAAAGAATCACAAAAATATGTTTTATGATTTTCAGCAAATAAATTAACTAAATTACAATTTTTCTACAAATTTTTTGCGATTTTTTCAGTCTACTAATATTCAGCAAAAATTTTATTAATTTTTAGCAAGGGTTTTTTAATTTCTAATCTACTAAGTGTTAGCAAAACTTTTGCTGAATCTACTAATTTTGTTGCTAAAAATCAGCTCGATGATTTTCAGCAAAAGATTTGCTGACATTAGCAATTTTTTTGCAAGCACCCTCCGGACTAAAATTTTGCTGACTCAGCAAACTTTTTTGCTGACTTTACAAACTTTTTTTTTTTAGTTTTGATATAACAATTACCTCCCCAAATGAAAAGCTGGATCCGCGCCTGCACTATATGAAGTATAATGTAAATAAATATATAATTATATATTTAATAAATTGTTTTATATAACTTTGTATGAACATATTTAATTAGTTAAATTTAATTTATCCTTAAATTTCGTCAGTTGATTTTTTAGAAAACCATTTTTTTAACTTTTACAATAATCATGTTCTTTCTTTTTTCAACAATCAGCCTTAGGTTTGTTCTTCTTCCTTACAATTACTTTTATTTTTTATTTAAATACCAGTAGTAAAATTATTTTATTTTTTTCTTTAACACAACTTTTATTCACTTACCCTTAAGGCTTAACTTCCCAGCAAAACTTTCTATTACCCGGTAATAAGTTTGGGAATAAAAAATTAAGAATTCTATCAGAACCACTGTTATTTTAACAAATAAATAAAAATAGAATTTACTTTCCGCAAAATCCGCCAACGTCGCCGCACAGGCTTGGATCCAGGTGGAGGGAAAATGAGACATTTTCTCCCCCAAAATAAAAATTTTCAATACAAAAATTTAATTCTTCGTTTATTTATTAATTATTTATTTCCAATATTTCTTCAGGGAACAATTATTACAATTTGAAAACTTGTTTTAATAATTAAAAACTTATATACATATTAGGGTATTCAATCGGTTAACCGTTACTCGATTAATCGATGCAATGATGTCGAACAAATAGTCAAGTAATTCGAAGTGGCCAATTTCGAGTAAAGAATAACTCGAACAATTTTGGTCGATTAATCGAGTAACTCGAGTAATTTAAAAATATGAACTATTTTGTATTTTTTTAATATTTTATATAAAATAATGTGACTGTTATAGTGAATATTTAAATGTTAAGTGTATTTTTATATTAAGTGAGCACTATTAAAGAAATTATATTACGAAAAACGAAGAACTTAATGCAAAAAACTCCGATATCGAAGAAACTTGGATATTTTTTTAAAGAAACAAGTTCTAAGTTTAAGATTATTGGTGTGGATTTGAGGGTTAAAAGTGTGATCAAACATTATTATTTTTTTTTTGAATTTAGTTGCCATTTGATCTAAAGAAACTACATATTAATACTATATTTTCAAAAAGGAATTTTTAAATGTCATTTACTAAAAACTTTTTGTTGGTCCCTTTTATCTCGTTGTAACCAGCCAATTTTAGAAGCCCTATATGGAAATTCATAGCGGTCCTACGCAAAATTTCCACATATTAAAATTTACATATAGAAGTAATGAAGTTTTCATTAATATGATGAAAATCTTCTTAAATATTCATGAAAGTTGTTTCAAAACTTCTTTATAATTTTTTTAAAAAAATTACATATCTCAAAATCCCAAAATGATAGGACAAAATGGACTATTTTTTCGTTTAGTACTAACACACTAATATAACAAGACTGTGTCAAGTCTGAGTGAAATTACAAAACGGATCACCTTACAAATATTTTTATAAAACAGTTTAATACATATTTATGAACCAGTTATATTGAAAGAAAATCAATGAAGATTTCAACATATTTATAAAGAATTTCATTGATATAATAACACTTTTGCTTTGAGTGTACTGAGACAAAACTGTCGCAATAATAAATGATCTTAGCAAATGTTTTTCTCTTTAGATATACTTTTTTTAATTAATTTGTTAATTTTTATATATGTTATATTAGTACTAATAAAATATAAAAACTTACAAAAATGTGAGTTTTTGGAAAATAAAATTAAAGTATTAAAATTGTTCGAGTTACTCGAGTTATTCGAGCAATTTTAAAATCTTACTCGCCTACTCGAATAAATTAAAAACCTCAAAATCGAGTTACTCGATTACTCGAACAAAAGCAAACCCGAGTAAATTGAATACCCTAATACATATACCAAATTTTTTTTTTTTTTTTTTCATATTGACATAAAATGTTTTTGATTTCCCGTCTTTAAAAAAATTTTTTTTTTATATGTATATAAGTTTTTAGTTATTAAAACAAGTTTTCAAATTGTAATAATTGTTCCCTGAAGAAGTCACCCAATGTGGAGACGAAATATTGGAAATAAATGATCTTAAGCTCTTTTAAATTAAGAAGAATTAAATAAAAGAAGATCAAAGAAAACTTAACATTTTTACAAAAATTTAATTAAAGGCAGAAAAGCAAGCAAAATATACTTTAACTTCTGTCCCCAAAACAGTTTTCTGGATCCGAGCGTGTGTATGCGTGTACTATTTTTACACATTGTATGGAGTTACAGTCCGTTTACGAAACGTATCCGCTCGAGTAATGAATCCTTTAAGGTCATACTTTTTGGGATGTCAGTTAGTTAAGACAGTTTATGTCAGTTTAGTTAAGACGATAACGACTTTTGTTTGCCATTTCCAAGTTAATAAACTAAAATTTTTCGAATCCTTTTCATCTTGTTTAGAATTATTGTAAAAAAGAATAACCCACATTTCAGAAGCATTATTCCATTTAAAAACTTCGTTAATCTAAGTTTAAAAATACTATACATCCTAAAAACTTCGCCAAAGACCGAACTGTATTGCTGCTTTTCAAATGGGTTTTATTGTACATATTTCTCAAAATGATATTAATTTAAGCCATTTTAAAAGCACCAAATTTTTTAATTACTAACGTTATGCCAACTGTTATCAATAGGGTAACAGGACTATACTGTCAAGATTGTTAAACCACGTTTTTTTTTTATTTTTTTTTTTTTTGTATTTTTCTGTTTGGGTAAACTTAGAATACTATGTAGGTAAAGACCACTGTAAATGTAGTTAAAAACAAATTAAATTTCACTTAAAGAAATTACGATTTACATTTCAGTAAATGACAATTTGTTTTTTAATGTTCAAAAAATGACTAACAATTGAAAAAATGAATGTAAAATCATAAAACAGTCATTTGATGTGGTTTGTTTTTTTAAATGAACTACAAGGTTAGTAAAAAATTTAATTTGTTCTGCAAATGGCCACATTTACATTCAAAATAAAAAAACTGTATTACAACAGTTTACATATTTTTAAAGCAGAAGTTCCCTGAGTGTACTTACTTCGGTAACGTGTCACTCATCCCTTGCAGGTAAATACACTGGCAGAAAAATACAATCGGCACAGTGTTGGCAAAGCGTCAGCGACGGTCGGTTCTACGTTGGCAGAACGTGCAATTAACAATCTTGACAGCATTGTCCTGTTACCCGATTGATAAGAGTGGCCAACCGTTGGTTAGAGCGAACTTGCCACCGTTGGGATTACGTCGGAAATTAAAATAAAAAATTTTGTGCTCTCAGATATCTTAAGCATTTAAAGCATTTAAAAAGCAGCTATACATTTCAGTCTTAGTCTTTTACATCATATTTAAATGTGTGAAATATAATAAAGTATTAAAAAATAATGCTTCTAATTGGTTTTAATATTTGTAAAAACAATATTGGCATAGAATGCTGCGGGTGTTACTGGTAAATCACATGGTTTGCAAACAAAATAGTGCTTTTCTGGTACAATATTAATTGTACCTTTGGTAATTTTTAACACTGGGTTTCACAAAAATAACAGTTCTTTGCCAGTACTATTTTTTTTTTGTTCGGTTGGCAATTTCCGCCTAGAGAATAATCAAAAACTTTTTATTTAAATATTTAATTTTTAAATCGAATATTATTTAAAAATTTGTCAAATTTGCAGAAAAACAAATTAAATGTAATTTTATGTAGAAATTCACTAAAATCATGTGAATTTGTTGTTACTAAATGGCAGTCAGTAATACCAACAGTTGCGAAGTAATGCAAGTGTAAAGTGTTTAACTTATTATCAGGTAAAATGCTCCGGAATACCAACCTATTACCGACGTTTTGCTGGGTTATTTCATTTCGCAAAGTTTATATGAGACATTTCATAAATTATTGACACTCTAAGGCAAAATATTTTTTTTTTTTTTTTTTGTTGGTATTACATGAATAACCTTTTGTATGTGTTAGCAGATGCTTAAGCATGCTAAATCCATCCGCGTTAATCATTTATATTTAACAGGCCAACAATTATGGCGGTTTTAAGTTAAAAGCAAACTAAAAGTTTTAAAATTACAGTTTTGCTTGGATGTAATTAAAGTATCATTGTATTTATCACAATTTCAAATATATAATACACCACCAAAAAATATAAAAATACACCCGGCTGAAAATTACCCCATACAGTTGGGAGCACTTGTGAGTACATGTAAGTACTTTTTACACCTAAAGATTCAGGCCGAAAAATGTTTGACACTAGAACTAAATTATACTTTTCTAAAGGTACAAGGTACGCTGAATCCAAATCTGGCCTTAGATTCACTCTCCGACATCAGGCCTTCGAGCTATATTAACGAGAAAAGTGTATTTTTTGATCAAAATGCTCCGATTTTTGACCTTCCTGACATTCCATTTTTCATAATACTTGTAACGTCACCTGAACAAACTACTCTTACCATTTTTTTTCAGTTTTTCAATTTTTAAGATAACTTATTTCCTTACTACATTATCGTCGGTTGAACTTGATAATAAATTTGAATATTTTAAAATTTTGCATTGCGGGACTTTAAAATTGCTGTTACAACCTCAATTTCAATTTTCAATAATGTCGTAAGGAAATAAGTTATCTTAAAAATTGAAAAAATGGTAAGACTAGTTTCGAAATTAAATACCAAAATATTTTTTTTTTTTTACTTACTGGACCCATTAACTGTTAGATATGAAATATTTAATTTTTAGGATGTCGGTATCCTGTCTTAAGGTGACGTCGAAAACCAACAATATTTTTGGGGTATTTTTCAAATCTCCTATTTTAAATTTTAAAAAATTTTGTTCAACAAAATTAAAAAAAAAATAGTTTCGCACACTAAGGTCTCATTAAGTATAAAATTTAAAATAAAAATACCAAAAATTACACATATCCCCATTTAATTTAGTAAGGGCAGCTTAAATTCGGCGGATTTCGAGGAAAACGCTTTTCTTTGCACAAAATTCGATCATAGGGTAAAATTTATCTACTTTTAAAAAGTAACAATTAATGCTATTCAGAGTTTTATGAAACAAACTACAAGCACTATATTCTGAAAATTTGGTCAAAATCGAACTACGGCAAAGGTCAAATTTCAAGGTCAAAGGTAAATTTTTTCGAAATTTTGAAGATTTTATGAAATTGATAACGAAAAATCATGTGGTATCTTCGTATTTAAATGAAAGTTGAATAAATTATTTTCCGTAGTTGGTATTTATTATTTAAAAAGAAAAAAAACTTAATTAACCCTTTTGTGCACTTGGGGCCAAAAATGTCCCAATATTTTTTAACATTAAAAAACGCAGTTTCTTTCAAATATCTGCATACTAGAGGTAAAATTTTTGAATTATAAATAAAAAAAAAAAATATTTTGGTATTTAATTTCGAAAACGTTTAGGATGTGGGCTTGAAATGTTTGATCTGGGGTATTTTTTTTTTTACTCGGGTAATTCTCAGCCGATTTTGGATTTTTATATCTTTTTCAAAACACTTTTTTGTCTTCATCTAGATTAATTTATAATATGGAATAAAAACTGCTTCAATATTAAGAATTTTTTGAAAAAACGCAAAAAAAAGCCATTTTCCTCCATACAAAACACACTTTCAATTTTCAATCGATTTCCGCCTCGTGTTTTCTTTATCCAATCGGCACCAAACTTCATATTAAATGTTTTTACATACAAAGGAACCAAACTAGCCCATCGCTTGACTTTAGAAATCACTTTCATTTTTTTGGACACCTTTAATGAACATGTCTGATATATATGGAATCACATATGGGCTAATACACTACAATTTAGGGAACATATATGGAAATGTGTGACACCATGTATGATAATATAATTCATATATCGTTCCATATATAACATATATATTTATATATGACCTCATATATTGTTTCATATATTAATTGAATTTTCTTATTTCAATGTGAGTTGCCCATATATCAAAGAGTATGTATACTGCAACAAACACGGGCAAGCAAATGAAATCATTTTTTTACTTTAAAAAATTATTGCAACATGTTGATAAAAAATTGTTGCTTGAAACACTCACTTTTATTTTGCTTATATTTTGTTATTTTCTATTAAAAATTAATATATTTTAATTTTCTCTTGCTGATTTTATAATTAATATTTAAAATAATTAAACATTTTATTAAATTATTATTTAAAAACATCATAAAAATTAATTTGAACTTTTAAGTTTCGGCAACATGTTTTCATTTGCTCGGTGCGAGTTTACGAACAAATAAAAATAGAGCCGATTTAGTGACACTGAGTAGTATGGAAACCCACTGCATATACGGAGATTTAAATGTCTGTGAATGCAATTTTTATTATCTTCTCTTTTTTGTATATTTCTCTTATTTTTTTTTTATCCTGAACTGTTTCTTTCATCTTGTTGTTATAGAAATGTAAGGTTTTTCAAAAATTCTCTTTACAATAAAATCATTATTAATACAGATAATACTATCCAGTAAAATAGTAAAATCCAAATAACAGGTGGCAGAGCAGCATATACTGTATTACAATAAGTTCTAATATCTGTTCTGCAACCGATTCTTTTTGTATTTAGATTGTCCTATTTACAACAGGTTCTTTGCCTCCAAACAAGAACAGGTTGCTTTAGAACCGATTCTGTAACCAGTTATAGAACTGGTTCTGGGACAGTGAAGCCTTACATTGTGACTCCCAGGAACCTGTTATAGAACCAGAACCACCGGTGGCAAAACAAGCTGCTCTGCAATAGATTCTGCGGTAACCAGTTCTAAAAAATGTAATTGGGTAAGTGAATGAAAACATAACATCTGTCACTCGATTTCCTCCACCCCTTTTGATTTCAACCTACCTTGCACTACATCATATAACTATAACCTCGTCCAAATGTAGAATAGCGAATCCCAGTGGATCTTGAAATATTGCGTTTCAAAATATGAAAAATGTTCGAAAATTTTTGAAAAGTAGTTCTACTTAATATTCCGTTTCTTTTTAAAGGCTTAAGCTACGAGAGTCATGATAACATATAAATAGGATAACATATAAAATCTGCCAGTCGATTTCCTGCACCCATTTTGATTTCAACCAACCTTGGTTATAGTTATATGACGTACTACATCATATAACTATAACCTCATCTAAATGTAGGATAGCGAATCCCAGTGGATCTTGGAATATTGCGTTTCAAAATATGAAAAATATTCGAAAATTTTTAAAAAGTAGTTCTACTTAAAATTCCGTATTCTTTTAAAGGCTTAAGCTACGAGAGTCATTGATAGCCCAATTTAAAGCTACTTAGTTGTTATTTCTCCGCTGCAAAATGCATTGTGTTCAAAAAACAAGGTTCAAGTATTTATTTGAAAAAACTGGGTTTTTAAAATTTAAAAAAAAAAATATGTAAATTACTTCCCTATGCCGTGTCCAGATCCCTAGGTGGAGCTCTTACGGTATCCAGAGTTTTAAATAAAAATGTGAAAAAATTTAACTTAAAAACCGATAACTCAGAAACATGCAGGAATGCCAAATAGGGATTTGGGAACAGTATAGAAGAATAATTTGTAATTAACATATATTTTTTAAAAAATTTTAGTTTTTGAAAAATGTCGTTTTGACGGATTTTGAAAAAAATTAATTTTACCGTCAAGAAGTGAATTATTTTTGTGATCCAGTAAAACCACGATTTAAGTACCTTTAAATGAGGTATTAATTAAACCGTTAAAAAGATATGGGCAATTTTGTGCAACTACTTTTGCAAAACTTTTATTTTTTTCAATTAATTATTTTTTATGTAAATCTTGTTTTTCTACTATATTTAGTAAGAGCTCCACATATTAATTTGTCAACGGCATAGTAGAATAAATTATAAATAACATATATTTTTGCATTTACCTTCAAAAAGCACGACAATAGAATCACATAGCTTTAACCGTTAAAAAGATATGGACGACTAAGTACGACTACTTTTGTTAAATTTTCAAATTTTTTTTTTTCATATTTTAAAATGCGATAATTCTACAACCATTAGAGCTAATAACCGTAAACTTCTACACTCAGGGAAAACCGTTTCATCATATTGATGAAATTGTTTCATAAATCGTTTGTCATAAATTATTCATCATACTTATGAAGTTTCCATATATATGATAAAGAGTTTCATAAAAATTTATGTTAAATGTTTCATAAATCTTCAAAATTTCATAAAAAGTTTCCTAAACCGTGTGAACATATTTTTGTTTGTTTTCCAAACAATTGAAATTCAGAATTTCCATTTAAAATTTAGAAATCATCAATAGAAATTAAGAATTTTCATTTGAAATTAAGAAAATGTAATTTGTAATTTAGATTTTATATTTAAAATTAAGAAACTATCATAACATCAATTGAAAGTCAGAATTTGTAATCAGTTGATGTGTTTTAAATTTTGCATGGAATTTTGTGAATATAAATTTAATTGTGAATTTTATTGTTGATCTATAAATTGTATGTGAGATGTCATTTTCGTTCGGTTAAAGATCATGAAGAATTTTTCTAAATTAATAGAAAAATTAAAATAATAATTTAATTTAATTGACTTTTTCCTATAGAAAAACCATCAGATTCTGAAGACTTTTTCCTATAGAAAAACCCACAGATTCTGAAAACTTTTTCCTATATAAAAACCTTAGATTCTGAAGCCTCTTTCCTATAGAAAAATCCTCAGACTCTGAAGACTTTTTCCTATAGAAAAACCCTCATATTTTAAGGACTTTTTCCTATAGAACAACCTCAGATTTCTAGGACTTTTGCCTATAGATAAAAACCTCATATTCTGAGGACTTTTCCTATAGAAAAAACCTTAGATTCTATGGACTTTTTTCTATAGAAAAAACCTCAGCTTCTGATAACTTTTTGCTATAGAAAAAACCCCATATTCTGAGCATTTTTTCCTATTGAAAAAACCTGAGATTCAGACGACTTTTTCCTATAGAAAAAACCTCGGATTCTAAATGGCTTTTTCGTATACAAAAACCTTAAGATTCTGAGACTGTTTTAATGGCTACGTTAAAATTGGTGATTCACCAATTTTTTCAAGTTAATTTAACAAATCACCTATAAGATTTTTAGAGCATAAAGTCAAATTTGCATTACCTATTTGTTATGGTAATATTGCCGTAAAACATAGCAAACCCTATCTTGCCGTAGAAAATATGCGAAATTACCCTAAAATGTTTGGCAATGTTACCAATAGTTTTTTTTTGTGTATGAGAAATTTTTTTCAGTGTAATCTTGTGTTGTCATAAGTCATGTTTCGGTTTAATAAATTAATTTTAATAATAAAAGTTGAATTTTTCAAAGACAAGTTATGTTAAATTCAATTAATTTGTATTGAGCGGGCAATCCCGGGAAAACAAAACCCCAAAATACAAATTAAAATTAAATTTAAAAAAAAAGTAATTTGTAACGATTTTAATGATCGAGTGCATTTTCAAAAATGATCTGGCAATACAAAGCCATGTTTTTGTACTAAAACTTGTTTACCATCTCTGTGCTTGAAAAGAAAAAGAAAAAACAGCTGTTTGTTTTCTGTTTTGTCATTATTTTCTTTTTTTTTGTGTTTTTGCTACAGTTTGAGCTTAAAGCCGAAATAGTTTAAATGTTTAAATTTTTATTAATAATAACTTTAATATATCCCTAGTTAGTGGGGTACCTTACGACTGTTCCAAATAATTAATGGGACAGTTCTTATGTCCATATCCAAATACCCAACATTTTTATGGTTGTGACCAAACAGGACTGGCAAAGGGGTTGAGAAAAATGGATCAAAGCTTCATAAAATTAATACTTTCATTATATTGTTTTTAATTACAGTATAGTGTCTAGCCGCTGATGGTATTGAAAGTATGGGAACCAATAATAACACATTTACTAAAGATATGCCCTGCGAATGGACGTGAGATTTTAAAATACTTTTAACATTTTTTGTGTAAAAGCTTATGACACATTTTCATTTTAGTAATGGCTACAATTTGGATATTGCTTTCGGTTTTTACGGTCATGTTTGGTTTGGTTAATTTCTATTTGTGATATTATGACATGGGCTTGTTAAAGGATTGCACTTTGGGAAGTTTCTTTATTGATCAATTGGTCGATATCATTTTGATTGCATTACAAATTGTACACACTACCATATTATGGAGCTGGTGTCGATATCATACGCAATGATACATTTAGGGAACCCAAGGATGATTGGTAAAAATCATGGTAGTGGTAATTTAAGAGAGAGAGAGTAAAGGCTCCATTAGTCTTGCCGTTCCGTAACGCATCAGCTATTTTGTTCATGGTTTATGTGAGGTTCTTTTTTGAAAAACGCACTATCTATAAACCAAAAGCAAAACAGCTGGTTTTTTACGGCACGGAACGGCAAGACTAATTGAGATTCAAAATGGACTGTGATTTGTAGAATTTAAGATGGATTTTAAAAAAAATATACCTATATATATTTTAACTAAAACTAGTAAAATTGTAATGTTTAAGTCATACTTGGAAATTTTTCATTGTCTTTGATATTTAATTGGCATTACTTGTAGTTAATGACAAAAAATGTTATTACCATTCTATTGCTAATGAAGTTTTATATTTGGCATTGATTAGACCAAAGATAGTGAAATGACTCCAAGGCCGGAAGCAGCCAATTATAATTAAATAATAGCTTTTTATTAAAAGTGCCTTTGCCATAAAAGTATTTTACATCTATAATATTGTAAAGTGAATATTAGGCACGAAATGGAAAAAAGATACGAATTCAATATTCGTTATAAATCTTAACATAAAATTAAACTCTATTACGCCATTCAGAATACATTGCAATACACGTGTTATGACAAAACTATTGGAAAAGAGTAAATAATCATTGGAATAGAGTACAGAGCTTTAAAACGCGTTTTGGCAAAACACGTGTTTTGCTATCCGGTATGAATGTGGCCTTAGAGAGCAATGCGACACAACTATGTATATTGTAATTAAAAATATTAATAAGTTAAATGCAAACTTACCACATTTTTCTAGCTTTACGACGAATTTATGCTTAAATTTAGTCTTTTTTCACTTATTTTTATTTATGGGTTTTTTTATTTTTTAATGTTGCAAATATAGAAATGATATTCTCAGATATTGGGGGAATGGAGATTTAGAATTAATAAAAAAAAACACAATTTTGCATTTAAAACATAATAAACTTCTTGCCAGTGGTATAGAAGATAGCAAATTGAGAAGAATTATAATAAAATATTTAATTATGAAAAACACATTTCTGCATTTGGCAACCGAGAAAAATATTTATTAAGATTTCAATTGCACCAACAAAATTTGAGTAAGCTCTATAGTAAAACATTAATGTAATTAATATTTTCCTTAATTTTATTATTATAACATTATTAAAACACTTTTTTCTTTTTAAATAACATATTGCAGACAGAAATAAGACACAGTCAGACCAATACACTTTTAATAATTCCAACGACATTAACACATGCACTGGAATTTAATACAAACACTTGCAAATTTGTAAATTTATTTTGTTTCACATTTTATAGCTTAAATTTCATTTAAATCTTTTATATTTTATGAATTTTATATTCTATAGAATTTATATTTTATATTGATGTAACTTTTTTGTAATTTTGTTAACATTTAGCACTTTAATTTGAAATTAAAAAATTAACAAAACGTATAACACACTTTTTCACGAACCGGCCATTAAAGAAACTAAAACAAGAATAAGAAGACAGGGTTGTAATTATATAGTAGCATGTAGAAAAATTACAGTTACTATACACAAAAAAATCGTTGCCAAGTACACACAAAAAAAATTCCCAGAGGGAAGACGGTGAAAGCATACTTAGTAAAGTTTTTTGATTAGAATTTTTTGGATTTTATCAAGTTTAGTATACATTTAGAATCCCATTTCGTAAATTTTGTCTATGTATTTACACACTTTTTCTAAAATACTTTCCACGTGACAAGTCATTTTTTTTACATTGGAAAAATTTGCTAACATTTTTATCTATGTATGTTAAATCTTATAAAATTGTTAAACTTATATTGTCAACCTTTAATATTTGTTTGCATTTTTTACTCAAATAGTACTTGGTAAAATTTAACAGTATTAATTTGGACGAATAGAACACAAAATAAGTCATTTAATGTAAATATGTTTTTTAAATTAAAAAGCTTTTATCAAGTGCAAAAAAAAATATATACAGCACAAAACAAAGATGGTGCGGTGCGTTGTTAATTGATTTAATTTAATTAAATAAATAAAATAATACTTAAATTCAACTAAATCAATGTAAAAATTATTGTGCGGATTTTAAAAAGCATAAAACGCTACGAAAAAAATAAGTATGTTTATATTTGTTAATACTAATGAGAAGATAAATTCTAACTCTTCTTTTATTTTTTTTTTTTATGTGTATCTTTTGGTGGTTTATCTTGTAGCTAAGTGTAAAAACAAATAAAATAAATTAATGTATTGACAAAATAATTTAAATAAATAATATTTTTAATACACATTTACAAAAAACTAACAATTTAAATAACATTTCTGCTTAAATGTCATAAAATTAAAGTAGGAGTTTTTTTGACTAAATGACATTATATGTTTCTCCAAATCCTTTTCCGAAGTTTTGTCAATCAACTTAGGAAAAGGGTTTGGAAAATCCTGAAAATAGTTATAAGTTGAAATGCTCCTACTTTACTTGGTAATATTATACAATTTTCGACCTAGTTTTATGTGTGTGTGTAATTAGGAGCATTTCAACTAATAAAGTTTATTCACAAAAGTTATGCGAGAACTAGTAACATTTTACCAAGTTTTTACTTGTCTCTACTTAATTTTTGAATAATTTATGTAACAAAACGTTATTAGTTGAAATGCTCCTAGTTACTTGGCAACGATTTTATATGTGTGTACATGACAGTGATTTGTGCAGTAATGCCCTTGTAGTTGTTTTAACTGCAATTGCAGTTGTTTTACTTAGAAAAATATTTGTTAATGTTTTTGAGGGTTGATTCTTTAAACAACCTACCAAAATTGACACATTTCGGTAGCAGTTATTTAATGCAGTTGTTTCGACTTTTTGACAAAGTGTGTGTGTATCAAAAGATACAAAAACAGAAAACCAACATGGCGTCCGTAACAAGCGGCTTGTTAATAAATTTTTTCTCTTTCATCTTTAGTTCAAAAGAGAATGGTAAAGAAGATAGACATATAAAATGCAAACCCACTGAAAAAACTTGGGTAAATATTAACGAAGTGCTAGGTAATTATACAACTACATAAGTTTCAAGTTAGTTCTATAAAGTTCTAGTAGAATATTTACAAATTTTTGCTTAGTAAAAAACTAAGTAAATTTTTGATTAAAAGAAAGAAAAGAATGAATGCAATATCTTGTTTTACTCAAAAAGTACATTCGTTTGTTACAGTTTTATTAGTTTTTTGTTTTTATATACATCGAGATTATTTTTATATTATTTTTAATTTATAACGAGCTTCCAACCTAAGTATAAACATTTCATATACGTGTTTGGTATCGTTGGAAAGAAATTAAATGTAGATTACGACCTTTTTAAAAAAAAGTCCCATTTAGCACTCTTGGTAAAAAAAAAAATTGGGTGATGCTAATACGAAGTTAAAAATTTCAGTTTTTGTTAAAATATCAATTTTCACAATTCAATAAAATATTTATTAATATACATAATCCAATGACTTTTTGAACTTAAAGTCCACAAAGTGAAATTTATGTCCAAATTTATGATTTTCTGTAAGTAATCTCCCACAATTACTAAAAATAGCTGCCATGTCTACATTTAAAAGGGGTATTGAAAGAGACTTACAAAATAAATTACGGGTGTGTTGGAATATCTACAACCGCATCCGCTACCCAATTGGAGCCGTGCACAATTTTTAACATTGGGCTAAACTTGATATTCGCTTAAATTGTGGCATATTTAGAAGTGGCTGGGGTGAAAAGTTATATTCAAATCAAAACAATTTTTAACACAACTCGCTTTTATGTAAAAAGACCTTTCAGAATAGTATGCACATTTTATATGTTCAGAAAGAAAATATTTATCTTGAGGTAAGAGACTGTTGTTGCTCTTTGAGGAAAAAATCGTAAAAATTTGTTGTTTTTTTTTAATTTCTACTTTTAACGAATATAGTTTTTGAGTAGAACAAAATATTGCAATCACTTTTTTCATTTAATCAAAAATTCGCTTAGTGAAATAAATAATATTTAAAAAAGAAATTGACCCCGATTTCGTCCCGCTATTCTCAAAAAACTGCACCTGAGTCTGACCAAATTTGGAATATCACATTTTCAAATTGGAATACCTCGGAAATTATTAGATATAACCCACACACATGTAAGAACGTTTTTTGTTAGTCTCTTCTAGCAGATTGAAAAATCGGATGAAAATCGGATGAGAAACAAAAAAATGGCGAACACTCAAAATGTTATATGCAAAAAAAGTTCTCTATTTTGGGTGGTAATATTGCCGCCTCCAGGGGGTCTGGAAGGTGTAAAATCAAACCTTAAGCTCGATATTACGTCACTTATGCCTATTCCAAATTTAATTATAATCGGAGTAATAAGTAAGAAATGGCCGAATTATTTCCAAACATTTTGTAATATATCCCATCGTGCCATGGTTTCTCTCAATTCAAAAACCATTGAGAAATAATGTGTGTGAAGATAAATTCCATAGTTAAATTCCATTTTATTGAAATTCAGCCAGGAATGATAACACTAGTAATTTCTATTCTCTCTCATTCTCAGTCAATTTTACCATCAGCTGTTACATTAAATGTTAAAAAAAAAAAATAACAAAACATTAAAAAAACAATATTTGTGTTTTGTCGCGTAAATGAAATAAAAATTGTGAATTTGTAATAAAGCATATTTTAAGAGGAAACGAGATCCGACCTGGTGGATTAGGTAACCACTTGATCCTACTTTATTTCTGCATTCAAAATTTTTCAGGTCTGTGCTCAGGGGCCGAGCTATGGCCCATTTTCAATATCACATATTGAAATTTTTCAAATTCTGTTAATTTCATATGACACTGTCGCCATATTTTAAGAGGAAACGAGATCCGACCTGGTGGATTAGGTAATTACTTGATCCTACTTTATTGCTGCATTCAAAGTTTTTAGGGCTGTGCTCAGGGGCCGAGCTATGGGCCATTTTTAATATCACATATTGAAATTTTTGAAATTCTGTTAATTTCATATGACACTGTGGCCATATTTTAAGAGGAAACGAGATCCGACCTGGTGGATTAGGTAACCACTTGATCCTACTTTATTACTACATTCAAAGTTTTTCAGGGCTGTGCTCAGGGGCCGAGCTATTGCCGATTTTCAATATCACATTGAAATTTTTCAAATTCTGTTAATTTCATATGACACTGTGGCCATAGTTTAAGAGAAAACGTGATACGACCTGGTGGATTAGGTAACCACTTGATCCTACTTTATTACTGCATTCAAAGTTTTTCAGGGCTGTGCTTAGGGGCCGAGCTATGGGCCATTTTTAATATCACATATTGAAATTTTTAAATTCTGTTACTTTCATATGACACTGTGGACATATTTTAAGAGGAAACGAGATCCGACCTAGTGGATTAGGTAGCCACTTGATCCTACTTTATTACTGCATTCAAAGTTTTTCAGGTCTGCGCTCAGGGGCCGAGCTATGGGCCATTTTCAATATCACATATTGACCTATGGGCCATTTTCAATATCACATATTGAAATTTTTAAATTCTGTTACTTACATATGACACTGTGGCCATATTTCAAGAGGAAACAAGATCCGACCTGGTGGATTAAGTAACCACTTGATTCTACTTAATTTATGCATCCTACTTAATTTCAGACCTGAAAAACTTTGAATGCAGTAATAAAGTAGGATCAAGTGGTTACCTAATCCACTAGGTCGGATCTCGTTTACTCTTAAAATATGGCCCCAGTGTCATATGAAATTAACAGAATTTAAAAAATTTCAATATATGATATTGAAAATGGCCCATAGCTCGGTCCCTGAGCACACCCTGAAAAATTTGAATGCAGAAATAAAGTAGGATCAAGTGGTTACCTAATCCACCAGGTCGGATCTCGTTTCCTCTTAAAATATGCTTTATTACGAGAGAATAGTAATTACTAGTGTTATCATTCCTGGGTGAATTTCAATAAAATGGAATTTAACTACGGAATTTATCTTCACACAAATAAGAGTTATCTAAATCCAGTTTCAGCAGTTGTCGACACTTTTTGAAATTACTCATATATTCTTTATTTCGTGAAGCTGATGTTCATTACGATGAAATAACATTTTTTCTTTGTAATTTTAAAACTTTTTTGTTTTGCTTATTTTACAAGATTTTTATGATTAAATTTAGAAGA
Source organism: Delia radicum (assembly GCA_021234595.1). Taxonomy (NCBI): domain Eukaryota; kingdom Metazoa; phylum Arthropoda; class Insecta; order Diptera; family Anthomyiidae; genus Delia; species Delia radicum. The sequence continues at coordinate 148,501,837 of CM037855.1, forward strand.
AAATGTTGTTCAGATGTTTTTTCGTAGAATGCTGGCACAAATTAGTTTAGTGTTTTTTAAATTAAATGCTGGACTTTTTTAACACTTAAAATGTTTTTTATTTCATGGAAATATTTCTTTTTATGTCGATTTTTCTCTCTTAAGTTTATTTAAATTATTACGAATTTTATTTTTCACATTTTATTAATTTGTTCTTCCAATTTTAATAAAATATTTAACTACATAATTAAATTTTTGGGTGTCAACGTTAATGAGGATTTTTGGTTCTAATTTCGAGGTTTTGTTTGTACTTTGTTCTATAAATATTTACTTTTTTTGTTAAAAGTTTTATGTGGTATTTTTTTATTCTTTTTGATTTGAGGAAACTGTAGAAACACTATCTCCATGATTTGGGTACTAAACAATATGCTTAACATTTATTATAATATTAAAATTCAAAGAAAAGTGTTTTTTTTTTTTCTTTAAACTTAAAACTTCAAGGAAAAAGTTTGTTAAATCAGGAAAAATTAAATAGTTTTGAGAACAACAAAAACTCATGTATTGAAAATCACTTCAAGAGGTTAAGTAAAATAGGAAAAGCATTTTTTAAGACCAAATTCTTTTCATCTTTTATTTAAAGTTATTCACTTTTACAAGTTAAGTTAATCACTTTTACAAGATCACGTTGTGGTGTAATGGTTAGCGCGTTGGACTTTTACACAGAAGGTCCCGGGTTCGATCCCCGGTGCCGGCAACATCAAAATAATATGTATGAGTTTTTTTTTTTTCTATCCCTCATACGTATCGCAATGTCCACCTTCGGTGTTCCCATAGCAATTAACCCCACCGAAGTAAAATAATGAATCAGGGCTATGAACCAAAAAGCTTCAATAAGTTCGCCAACTCTCCATCAGGTGGCGAGCAAGAACTGTTCTAAGACTTATCATCTCGCGCAATTACAGTGTTGCCATGTCTGAAGCCCTTCATCTTTCCCCACCTTTCATCTCTATACTATCCCTTTCTAAAGAAAGCAACACACTAAATATAGGAAGTATTTCCTGAGTGTTGCCTCTCTTTTTAAAAAAAAAAAAAAAAAAAAAAAAAACGTAATGTTAAATGATTAACCGAACAATATGAGTTATTTTCGTCTTTTCTTACATGTTTAGCCAAGAGCTTTATATCTTAAAGCGTTTTTAATTTGACAGGGTTTTCAGTCTAACTTGCATGGTTGCCAGTCCAAAAGGTTGTCAGTCCAACTGCTAATGTTACTAATATTGAGAACGAAATGGGAATCCGGCATGTATACTAATATTTAAGCACACCAAATTCTAGTTGATTGTTATCCTATGAGATTTTATATTTCATTGTACCTGTATGTTTTGTAAGAGAATTTTGCATGTATTGTTGATCTTTTATAAATGACGAATTCCCAATTAGTTCCCAGTAATGTTTACATTAGCAGTTGGACTGTCAACATTTCCAAATAAAAAGCTTTAAGATTTAAAGCTGTTGGCTAAACTTGTAAGAAAAGACGAAAATAGCCCACACTGTTGGGGTAATCATTTAAAATCACTTTTTTTCTGTGGTTGGGTGATATACCTGATCAAAACCATGAGTTACTTGTGGGTGGTGGATTAGAATGAGGCCTATGATGACCTAGTCCCTTAGGTCGAAAGTATGGCACTCCCTCTATCGCTGATCCTCACAAGATTTTTTTCCTCTTTCTCTTACATTTATTACCAATTAGTGTTTTCTATTTATACGATGGCTGATCAATAAGTCCGTGACTTTTCGAACTTCCCTCGTAGTTATATGAAATGCAACACTGCTCCCATCAAGTACTACCTGTTAATAGACTACTGTCAAATTTTGAGCAAGTTCTGTCATTTACTTTGCGTTTAACAGCTGTTCAAAACATACAGCCTCGTGGATTTTTTTAAAAATGGTAAAAAGTGAATTTCGAGTGCTCATTAAACATTATTTTTTGCGTAAAAAATCCGTCAATTAAACCAAGGAAAAGTTTGATAATTATTATGGGGACTCTGCACCATCGATTTCAATGGTAAAAAAGTGGTTTACTGACTTTCGTTGTGGTCGAACAAGTACAAATGGCGCTGATCGTTCAGGACGGCATATTGATTCTCCGGGTGCACCGGCTCCGATTAAGGTAAAGGTAAGTTTGTCGGTCAATAAGGTGATGTAAACAGTTTTTTGGGATGCACGCAGGATAATCCACATCGATTATCTTCAATAGGGAAAAACAATAAACGGCGAATATTATGCCAACTTATTGGACCGATTTAACGAGGATTTAAAAAAAAAAGACCAAGAAAAAAGTTCTTTTTCATCAAGATAATGCACGGGTGCACACGTGTGCAGTCTCAATAACAAAATTTCATGAATTGGGCAACGATTTGGTACCTCATCCGCCGTATTCTCCGAATTTAGCACCCAGTCTAAACCTAAAGAAATGGCTCGGTGGAAAGAGATTTAGCTCCAACGATGAAATTATTGATCAAACAAATGTCTATTTTATGGACCTCGAAAAATCCTATTTTTTGGAAGGGATACAAAAATTGGAGAATAAGTGTATTGAGCTAAAAGAAGATTATGTTGAAAAATATTTTTTTTTTTTGCAAAAAAAACTGTGTTTCATTTGAAAAGTCACGAACTTATTGATCCGCCTCGTAATAGAAACATTTTAATTATGATCACAAAACTGGCAATTCAAAATGAAGTGCAATTTAAAAAGATCAACAATACCTACAAAATGCTCAAAGTGTATTAATTTATTGAAAAGTTGCAATGGACGAATTCCATAGACACTTCATAGATTTAATGCAAAAATTCATTGTAGTCGTGCAGACAATTCTATTGGTGTAATTACATTTTTTACTAAATTACTAAACCATAGGTTACCCTATTTTGATATGCTGTGATATGAATTTTTGATACCCAAATGTTGCTTAAGATCATATCAATAATTACCAATTAGGAATTAAGAGAAAATATCTTATAAAAAATGTTAAGTTTTCTTTGATCTTCTTTTATTTAATTATTTTTATTTTAAACGAGCTTAAGATCTTTTATTTATAAATTATAATTATTTATTTCCAATATTTCGTCTCCACATTGGGTGACTTCTTCAGGGAACACTTTTCATAATTTGATTGACAAAAATTGTTTTTTGGTTTTTATAAATCATAAATAAACGATCTTTAGCTTGTTTAAAATAAGAAGAAGGACAAATCTTATTTTTGTATAAAAAGTTCATTAAAACATGCTAACACTGGTCGGATCAATGATCGGCACTATTGTTTTATTTTTCGAGCTGCAGTGTAATAAAAAAATAAATAAATCTTGTAAAAGTGATTAACTTTAAATCAAAGATGAAAAGAATTTGGCTAATCGAAACCATGAGTTTATTGTGGGTTCTAGACTAAAATGAGGCTGATGATGACTTAGTCGATTAGGTCGATCCAGTTGAATTTCAGTTTTAGCTTCTCAAGGAACTGCTTTGGGATATTTTGTAAACAAATTCCAAGGTTTTCTATCTTTTCTGACAGTTGTTACACGGAGTTTCCTCCTTCATGAATTTTATAGATGTTGCCACTATTAACTATGCGACAAATCGTTGATTTGGGCATGTAAAACGAGAAAGGCAGGAGATAGGAAGTTACCCTTTTCAAAGTCCATAGTTTTAGACATTTATTTTTTAAAAGTCCATTTTTGAAGTCGTTTTAAAATTTTTCTTAAAAACGAAATTATACTTGACTCCAGTCATTTTTCACAAAATTTATTATTGCGAAGATTCCGGCTCTATGCAATAAGTCCCAAGTGCAAAAATTCCCAGTACCAAAGCTCCCAATGAAATAAATTCTAAAAAAATTAAATAAGTCCCGTCTCGAAAAATTGAAATAAATTCTAAAAAAAATGAAATAATTTCCGAAACAAAAATTAAACAAATCCTAGGTTTTGGTTGTTATTTCATCATGAAATAATATCCAAAGAATAAAAATGAAATAACTCCCAAAAATAGTCCATGCAACACAAATGAATTAAGGGCGTACCGTTATATTCCCCAAAGTCGTATTGCCCAAAAACCAAAATGACATATTGCCCAAATGTCCGCATATCCCCCAAAATTGTGGATGTTAATATTTTATAACGACCAAATCAATGACAGAAAATCCAAAACTTTTTTTTTTTTAGCCGCTATGACGGCAAAAAAAAGAAGTTATTGCCCAAAATCATAATTTATTTTATTTTTTAAATGTCATAAGACATAATGTCTTTTGTGTCGCACTCAGAAAAAACTTTATTTCGCAAAGCCGCCTCTCGCGTTTTACGGAGGAAAAAACCCCTAAGAGCGGCCGAAGGCCGCCACCCTGAAGAACTTGTTTTTCAAATCAGATGTCAAATCCGTTGAAATCTTATATTTTTAATAAATAAAGTTGAGATAAAAATAAATAGTTAGTAACAAAAAGTTAAGAAAGTAATTCAATTAAACGCTCAAAAGCAATCTCAGTTGCGAATGTTTTGACCACCACTGTATATCATCCATCATATTATATTTAATGTTTAATTCAAAGCCCTTTACATACAATTTTGATTGCTGCTTAACGGTGTTCCTCAAATTGGTTAACTTCACATTAAAGGCAAAGGAAACATCACAGCTGGTAGGCATATTTAAAAGTTCACGTTACTTTTCTCTACCACAATATTCACACACATTAACTTAAAAGTTAAGAAGATAAATGTTTTCCTAATTTAAAATAGAATTATAATAATTTTACATTTACATTATACATTCAGGAAATGGATTAAATATTTAGAAACTTAAAAAAAAAAACTTTAATACATAATCGAAAAAAAATTATACAATATTTTATGAAAAAAAAATAAATTTTGTACTAGATAAAAAGTACCTTATTTATAAACAAAGTACCAATTTTATTCTGTATAAAGTCACTTTTTTATTTAAAAAGGGATATACCTTTAATATTAAAAAGTACTTTTAATATTAAAAAGTACTTTTAATATTAAAAAGTATCTTTATTTTCTAAAATTCATATTGTTTCAATACATTTACATTTAATTACAAAAGATAAATTAAAGGTAAGAAGAGAAGTTCGCTAATGTGGCCTTACATCTGGGTAGTGAGCTACAATATATAAAAATATATCATTCATTCCATGAGAAAACGAAAAAAAAAATAGAAAAAGGGTATTCTGATTTTGTTTATTTTTTGTACATGAATACTCTATCGTCCCATTGGTACATTATCTTTTTCTGATCTCCAAATTTGTAAAAACTCGTGATTTTATGCACGATTTTAGTTTTCATAAATATCCAAAAAATGCTAAAAGTATGTACTTCACTTTGAAGTGCCATAACTTTTTAATTGTATATCGCATGTTATTAATTTAAACGATATTTGGAAGATTCACTTCTCTACTTTATAACTGGATGTTTTTAAACAAAATGATTGTTAAAAAAGTGCATACGTTATGCGAATGCAGTTTTCTAATGCATTTTCCAAAACTTTCTCACCCTACGATTTTCAAAAAAAAAAATACAGTTTACTAAAATATGGAATCTTACCTAAATATACAAATACTGATTTTTATGGGGCAAACATGTCTTCTATTTTGAATGATTTTTTTAAAAAAAACTTATTTTTTTATTCTATAAAATGGAAATATTTGTATACGTTATTGTCTTCATATTTTTTGTGATAAATTTCAAATACAAACTTGTTTAGTAACATGTTGATAAAGGTGATATATCGCCCCCAAACCGATTTCCAAAAAATAAAAAATATAGTAAGCCTCAAAAAATAAATTTAAAATAACAGTGTTTGTAATTATGGTTAAATTAAAAAAGGTTTGCGCATTCAAATTTTTATAGTTGCCTTATACTGAGACTGGCACAACTACGACTTGTGTGTGTCAGTAGTGGAACGCGAGCGGATTTTCGGCTGAATATTATTAAATATCGCAATTTTATTAGAAAAATTTTGTTAAAAAACTTATCAGATGTTTAAATATTTATTTTCGCTATTAAAAGATTGCTCATTTACTAAAAGACTGACATAACTAAAAAAAAACATGATTAAGCAGAAAACGCATTTACAGATTTCAATCCATATATACCTTGCTCGACCCTCTCTCTATTTATTTGGTCACGTTTTCAATAAATAGGGGTTTTAATGTCTTAGTGAGAGTAGGATGCGAGTTCGCCGTGAGTTGCATAGTTTCTATATAAAATATATACTCTTTGCACCCACATTCCAGAAAAAAGAAAATATATTATCTTTTAACTCGAAAAGTATACAAGATATTAATATGACATTTTTAAACACATTAAAGCATGCTATAAATAATAAATCTGCATCATTAACTCAAAAATCTTGGTTTTTAACTTCTGACAGTCTTTTAGTAAATGCTTTAATCCGAAAATGTTAAAATTAAAATTGAATTAAAATTAAATGACTAATATACCGCTAAATTACATATAGCTTTTAAATCTCCTTTCGAAATGATAAAGAAGAAGTTTAATATAAAGAGAAATCAAAAATTCGTTTTACTTGTATCAAAGTTCCACATACTTTTTCAAATATAAATAATATAGTTTTTTTTTTTAAACAATTTTAACATCAAAAGTCCCTCGAAAATTGAATTTCCCTCTCAAAATATGTAATAACCAGGGCAATCGTAAATATGCTCTAAAAAATCAATTGTAAGCTTATAAAAAATGCCCTAAAAACGTAAAATTTGTTTTTAAAATTCTAAAAATTAGGTAAAATACGAAAGGTAAAATACGAAAGGATCTCCTTATATATAAGCGAAAAAAATTCAAAAATTGCATAAACTCATTGGAGCATCGTCGGAATGTAGGTTGTGTAACATTTTTCTATCGATATTACCATGGAAATTGTTCTGCTGAGATAAGTGAACTTATCCCCAGGGCCCGTATTTTCATTCGAAACACTCGCTTATCTAGTAGAGCTCATCCGTTTGTAGTCGATTGTAAAGTGAACCGCACAACGCATTACAGGGAAAATTCGTTCATCAGCCGTACTAGCCGTATGTGGAATAAACTCCCAGCGAAGGTCTTCCCTGTCACTTACAATGTAGCGAAATTCAAATCAAATATTCACAAACACTACTCCCTCTTTCCTCCTCCCCATAACTTAATTTCCTGATATCAACACAATGCATTGCATTATAGGGAGCATCCCCTGAGTGTTGGTCTAACGAAAAAAAAAAAAAAAAAAAAAAAAAAAAAACAACTGAAATATTGTCCACTGAATTTTTGCTAGTTAACGATTTGACAAAAATGTTTATTTTGAAAGTGGTATGAGTTGAAAGTGGTATGAGTCCTATTAATAAAAAAAAAAAACTTAAACAAACAAGAATATTAAAATTATATTTGCATGGGAAAGTAATAAAATAATGTTTAAAAAACATTTATTACCAATTATTACCATGTTTCAACACGAAACATTTTGAAATTCGCCAACATTTTTAAAAAGTTAGTTTTGGTTAACAGTAATAGATTTTTGCAAACTTTTTTTACAAATCGGTATAATTCTTTTTTTTTTAAATAAGAAATACCGTATTATTATTGCTTAGTTTTGCCTTGATGCGTTAAGGGATTTATTAGCTTTACATTTTTTTTCTCATATTTAAATAATTTTAACTTTTTTCTATATGCTATTAAAATTTTGTGAGAAAAAATCGCAGAAATAAAAAAATTACAGCTTGTTAAACAAACTCCTTGCCCTATATTTGACATGAGAAATATTTACTTTAACTACTTTTTTTCTCAAAACAAGAAATTGAACCTCGGGTGATACTGTACAGCCTTAACGGGTGGAACGATTTTCAATCTTTTTTTCGTCTGTTTTTTAGAGGACTAAAAATGGAAGTCCCTAACGTGAAGACATTATTAAATTTTTGACTAGTATTTTTTTGAAAAACAGAAAACTACGATTTTTTTTGAGTGTTTTTAAAATGTTTGAGTTTACCCTCGTACCATTTTAATGCCAATCAAAAATTTAAAAAACCAGCTATTGTGTGAAACAATATTAATTTCTCTAATTTTATTTTCTCAGACGAGTACCCAATGGCCCACGGTGGCACAAAATGTTGCCTTTAAAAAAGGGTCTATTATGAAATGGTTACCGGGGTTGCCATGGTAGTTCGAATAATATTTTACATTGTGTTTTTCTATCGCAATAAGAATTTTTTGAATAAACCATTTATTTTATTATAATTGCTTAAATATTGATGTTTTTATTGATTTCTAAAGCTAGTAAACCCGTTAATGCAACAAAAAAAAAAAAAACATTTTTAAAAAAATACTATAAAATAGGTTCAAACGGAGTTTTAAACCTAAAACAACCCAGAATATCGCAAATATTTTATATTTTTTTAAATTTCTAGATTTTCATGTTTAGTTTGATGTAAAAATATTGTTTGGAGCATTCCATTTCATATAAGCTATCTTCCCTATTATTTTTTACCGCTGTATATTTGTAATGCTTTTTAGACATTAATATGTTGACGCTGTATTAAAATTTCTTTTTCACTAGCAGCTTTTAAAGTATATTAAAATTGGTCCATTTTGTAGCACCCTGTTATTAAATGTTGTATTATCAAACAATTCATCACTCATTTCATTCATTGTCATTTATTTGAACTCAGAACTTATAACAAGCTTTATTTTAAGCATCTATATTTACTTTCATATAATCTTTTATAATACAATTTTCTGCTGACCCCTTGATATATCACCAAAACAAAAGAAAGAAAAAAAATCATATTGTTAAATAAATTTAAATCCGCTTAAGAACGTTAATCAATAAAGTGAACGGTAAAAGGAGCAACCTTAAATAACAAAAGCACAGGATATGAGTACTATTAGGAAACAAGAAAATGTTTTTTATTCTTTTGTTAATTTTAAACAAAAATAATTTAGCTTAATACAAAATAATATTAAGGTTGGTAGAGTTTGATAAAAAATAAATTCGCTTGATTATAAATTATAACATCAACATAGTAAAGAATTTATATAAATTTCAAAATTAAATTACTGCAAGTAAGTACCCACATATCAGTTTATTATTCTACGGAAATACAATAAATAATGATGGTGCGGTGAAAGAGATTGTACAAACAATATTAAGAAGGAAATTGTATAAAAAATGTCGAAACAAAAAAGAACCCTAAAAGCTTAAATTGATGTAAGCAATAAATTTAAGAAAAACGCGCGCGTTTTTTATTATACTATGGTATTTATTGTCTTTATATACTATGGTATTGTCTTCAGATCATACACTCACAATATTTTAACAATAACTGATTGTTTTACAGTTATTTTGGTTTTTGTTTTTTATATACATCGAGATTATTTTATTTATTTATGACGAGATTTCAACCTCCGTATATTTACGAAAATAAAGCAAAGTATATATATTAGCTAGGTTGATATCATGTATTTCGATCTGACTAAAGATCTCATAAGAACCCAAAGTTTGTTGTTTATTTAAAAAGTAGTCTGTAAAATTTGTTTTTTTTAAGGAATATACGAGGGCGGAGCAATAAGTCCATGACTTTTAGAACTTCCCTCGTAGTTATATGAAATGCAACACTGCTCCCATCAAGTACCGCCTGTTAATAGACTACTATCAAAGTTTGAGCAAGTTCCGTGACTCACTTTGCGTTTAACAAGTATTCAAAACATACAACCTCGAGGATTTTTTTAAAAACGAAAAAAAGTAAATTTCGAGTGCTCATTAAACATTTATTTATTTATTTAAAAGTATTCTACAAAAAATAAATTTATAAAATACAAAATAGAATAGTGTGGGCTACTAGGCCATGACACTATCATTAAACATTATATTTTGCGAAAAAAAAACCGTCAATCAAACCAAGGAAAAGCTTGATAAATACTATGGGGACTCTGCATCATCGATTTTAATGGTAAAAAAGTGGTTTACTGGCTTTAGTTGTGGTCGCACAAGTACAAATCACGCTGAACGTTCTGGACGTACAATTTATGTCAATACAGCCGAAAATGTCGAAAAATTCAGAGATATGGCGTTGGCCGATCGAAGAGTAAAAGTGCGTGAGATTGTTGATACCATAGGCATTTCATATGGCAGTGTGGTTTTGATTTTAAATGATCAGTTGGGTTTAAGAAAGCTGTCTGCAAGATGGGTGCCGCGTTTGCTCTCAATTGACCATAAACGTAATCGTGGCCAATAAGGTGATAGCAACAGTTTTTTGGGATGCACGCGGGATAATCCACATCGATTACCTTCAAAAGGAAAAAACAATAAACGGCGAATATTATGCCAACTTATTGGACCGATTTAACGAGGATTCAAAAAAAAAGACCCCATATTTCCAGGAAATGCCTATTTTATGGACCAAAAATTGTAGAAACGTTGGACTAAGTGTATTGAGCTAAAAGGAGATTATTTTGAAAAATAATTTTTTTTTTTTCAAAAAAAATGTGTTTCATTCATAAATTCAAGGGTTTATTGATCCGCCCTCGTATATTTAAACTATAAAGAAATATTTTTTTTTACCAGTTATTAAAAAAACAAACTACACATTATTCAATTCAAAAAAAGAACTCTTTGTAGAAAGAAAATTTGAAGTGAAAATAATAACCGGTGCAAAAAAACACTATCTGTACCAGTTATTATTTTCAATTAACATTTTCTTTTTTAAAAAAATCTGTATTTGAACCAAAAAGGTAATGACAGTAAAATTAAAAGAAAATTTGTTGTTTTTAATAATTTGGCAGTTAATTTTTGATAACCGATTAAAAAAGTTCATATATGATCATATATATTTTTTATATGATCATATATGGTCATCCATATTTATAAGTACTAGAAAAATTAACATTTATTTATATGTACAAATATGGTCATACACGCAGAGAAAAATTTAGTTATTTGCCAACTGAAATTCGGTTACTACGGCTCAAATTCGGTTTTTACGAATTTCAGACGGTTGGCACAACTTAACATTAGTTTTCATAACGAAGTTCGGTTAATTCAACTAAATTTTAGTTGCAACACTCAAAATATTCAGAAATCGAATGTAAATAACGTTGCACTAACTGAATTTATAAGTTGTTGCTATTAAAATGCACTTTTCAATTCAGTTGGCACTTTATTTCTCTGTGTGTATATGTTCATATGTATTTTTTATATGGTCATCTATATGCATTCATACATTATATATTTTTTGTAATTTTTTTAGAAATCTTTGTGTTTTAAAAAACTGTTTAATAAAACATCAATACTATTTAAAAGGACTAATTGCGTCAAAAAAAATAGTGGTTTCAAATGGTAAAACATGTAATTTATGTATTTATATATGTCAACGCAAACATTCAACATATTATCGCAGTTTTATTACGTTAAAAACTTACTAAAATAGCTATTAAATTAACTGAAAAGACAATTAAAAAAAGGAGTACAGATTTTCCATTGTATTCAACCCATACAAAAAAACCAATGTTTTTCCTTTGTTTTTGAAATTTAAACGTTTTTTTTTTTTTTTTGTGATTACAAAACAGAACACATACACAAGCCAATGTTTGTATTTGTTTGTATTTGTTTGTATGATTGACTTTCTTGTAAATTTAATTAAAATAATTTTGTATATTTAACAAACTATTTTTGAAAAATATGGGAATCATTGGACTGTTTTGAAAGAAACAAAATAAAATTCAAAATTAACTGCCAATATTTAACTACTACCGAAAGAACGTATATTTCTATAGTTTGTTTTTTAAACTACCCGTAGAAAAAGTTGAAAAAAATATTTCTATGGATTTTAATTAATTCTTAATTAAGACTTTACGTTAAACTATTTAAATAAACTTGAATCGGTAACAGAAAATATATTGTGAGTTTATTAATATTATAAGTTTTTTAACCAGGACCTTACAGATAAAAATATGCATTGCTTAAAATGTTATTGTTTTCTCTCTTATAACTTTAAAATTTATAATTTTTTATTTAGACTTATTTGCACAATGTCCCGTTAGCTACTTACTGGAACTTTAACTGACACATTTGTTGTTGTTTCCCCATATAATTTTTCAATATAACTATTTGTTAAATGTTAACTGGACATTCAGTAAACGGTCCTTAATGTTAAATTTAATTATGATATTGTGCCATGAAATTTTAAATAGAAAAGTAAACTTACAGTTCAACAATTTTTACCAATTGAACGTTTTTAGTATTTCCTATTTTCCTGTTTAAAAAACTTATAACCCAAAGATACAATAATACAATTTAATGCTTTAATGCATAAATTTATATAGTCATATAAACAAAAATGTTAAAGTATTAATATTTATATCTATTTATGCAGCAATATATTATTTTATATTGTCTTATATGCAATTGTACTTAACATATTTACTTATATATAACTATATACACAGAAAAAACTAAAAACGGGTTTGAATTAAAAATTTTATTGAATCAATTAATATTTTAATTGATTTTGCACCTACCACTGAAATGATAGTATTAACTATAAAAATTTGCAGACAGTTTATTAAAACTCTTTCAATTAATATAATAATAATATCAATTAAAAGAGTTATTGTTTTTCTTTACAACCTCAATTAAAAAGTTTAGTTAAATTGATTAAAACTTTAATTGCAACTTGAGAAGAAAACAATGGTAGTTTTAATTGAAAACTCGTATTTTTTATTTTTGTTATATGCCCCCCATAAATAAAAAAATAAATGTTGGTTTGTAAATTAAATTGACATTTTAATTTATAATAAAATTAAAGCTTTTTAATATAAAAATGTATTAAAAGAAAACAAAGAAAAGTAAAGACAAAATTTTTGTTTAGTTTGTCTTGTCTTGAACTTTTTCTTGTAATTGAATTCCTTTCTTAAAAAAATCACACACAACTTTACAATAATAGTTTAATGACACTTATACTAATTGAAAATTTAATTATTTACAAAAATAATAGTTTAATTCTCCTTTTTCGATAAGGCTTACTTAAATCCACATGTGCACTTTTATTACCACAGATAAAACACGAAACTAAATTAAGTTGTCGTGCGTACACGAGTATCTCAACAAAAAGAGTGTTGCAAACTCAAGTGAAATAACTACGATTTTGCGTGTATTTGAAATCGGTAAACTATTCAACTTAGTAAAAGTTAATCATTTGCGATTTTTTTTCTTTTAATTTACAAATTAAATATATATTGATATAATTAAACCTTTGTTTGATTATTTAATCTAAATAAAATAAAAAAAAAATTGGTTGCCAAATTTTTAAAAATTTTGTTTACATGTTGTCAACACTGTATGGATATATTAGAAAATTCAATAAATTTTTTAATTGAATCAATTAAAAAAATTGTTTAAATTGCCATTGATATTCAAACAATCGATTAATTAGATATTTTTGGCCCATAATTTTTTCTGTGTATACAATATAAAGTTATATATGCGTTCGTATAGAATTCACTTAATAAAACCGTCACGTGAATCTACATTACAAATATTTTTTTATAAGTTTTTATAAAGGCATATATTGTTCCATCCAAAGTTATTATCGAAATATGCTTTGATTATTTTTTAATTTAATTCAGATATGATTATATATAGTCCATTACAAAGCTATTTTCAATTATATTTTCTAAGTGATTTTATACATAATTATATAATTCCGGATTTGAGATTTCTGAGATCTTTAACTTACAAAATTTGTATATTTCTCTAGCAGCATACATTTTTTTTTGATACACGTTAGTTAGTATAAGAAGTTTGACATATGCTAAGAGTGCATATAGATGGAAAAAAAAGATTTATGCAATATCTAATTCGATACAAAACGCATAAATTTGTATGGTGACAAAATTCGGATGAAATTGTATCTAATGTACATCAAATTGTACAAAATTGCATTTAACTGCAACGACTTGGATATATGTAATTCGATCTATTATATCGAATTCAATATAATTTGATGTATTTTAGATACAATTATGTTTTACATATATTTTTTATTTTTTTTTTTTTTTTTGACAGTAAAAATAAAAGAAAATCATTTATTTTTAAAATAAAAGAAAACTTTTTATTGTTACGTATTTGAAGTTAATATTTTATGGTTAAAAATACATTTGATTTAAAAGAAAAGTGAGTAGATCGTGTTTTAAATATATGTTTAGTAGTTTTAAAGTACATGTTCTTTTGTTTCTAACCACAAAATATTGTGAGTGTACATAATGGAATGAATATGCAAAGATAGATATATTTTAAATATAATGCTAGGAAAATGTTTATTATCTTATATTCAGAAAAAAAGTGAATAATCAAAAAGGGAATGATAT